>OX438945.1:8705955-9305955 GCA_949316185.1 Pyrausta nigrata | reverse complement strand
TAATTTATTGTGTCCCTAGCCTACTCAAAGGTCGGTTTGTGAGTTACTACTCTCGCAAAGTTATTATTGTGGAGCCTGTCGTGTCCCACTGCAGGGCAAAAGCCTCCCTACCCTTTCCTTAGTGATAAGTAGTATAAAAAATAGTGCCAATTGACTTTGATCTTTCATTAATAATACAGTAATTCAACAAAATTTCGACAGACTGCCTGTGGTGAAAGTATCCACGAACTACTTAGCGTTAAGGTCAGCACCTTGAAATTATGACTCCTGAATGTAAATGCCTATAAAATCTGAAGGACTCTCTCGATTTCTCCAGGTTTCCGTCACCAGATCGTACCTTGGTTGGAGACAGTAGGATTACTTTGGGAGGTTAAAAATCAGTCTAAAGTAATTTAGCATATCAATTGCTCCAGACTTTCAATTTGTGTAAGTCAATAGAAAATGCCCATCACGCTGAACAATGTTCCCTATGGCGCTCTATTCATGTCTCTTATAGTTGAGCTGAGCTGCTAGGGTTCTATGTCAGTTGCCCCAGACCTTTAATTTGTGTACGTCAATAGAAAATGCTCATCACGCTGAACAATGTTTCCTAAGGCGTTCTATTTATATCTCTTATAGTTGAGCCGAACTGCTAGGGTTCTATATCAGTTGCTCCAGACCTTCAATTTGTGTACGTTAATAGAAAGTGCTCATCACGCTGAAAAATGTTCCTTAAGGCGTTCTATTCATATCTCTTATAGGTAAGCTGAGCTGCAAGGGTTTCATATCAGTTACTCCAGACCTTCATTTTGTGTATGTCAATAGAAAATGCTTATCACGCTAACTAACTTTTCTTAAGACGCTGCTTTCATATCTCTCTTAGTTTAAGTGTACTGCTAAAGTTCCACGTCAGGTACTCCAATCTTCAAAATAAGTTATAGCGGGTACGTATTATTATACCGAAAGTTCATAATACCTACAAATGAAATACCTACGCTTGAAACGTCGAAAATCAAAATACCTAACGAATGAAATACCTATATCTACCCGATATACCGAAGCTCAATATGCCGAATTTCAAATAACCGAAAGTTTAAAATCCCGAAAGTTTGAAATACCGAAGGTTCATATCCCGAATGTTTAAAATCCCGAAGATTCATATACCTACAGTCCTAATAATCAAACCTAATATATTTCTTATTTACTGAGTACCTAACCTAACTATATTTTGGCGCTTCGCCGGCCGCTGCCGCAGCACCGCTCGCTTCGCTCATCATATAAACATTCGGCATTCTAAAATTCGGCCTTCCATTCGTAGGGCTTATGAAATTCGGTATTGTAATACGTACCCGTTATAGCCTAGTATTTTCCCAGACTCAATAGCTACACAATAAAAAAAGTTTCATTCAAATCCGTTCAGTAGTTCCGGAGATTAGCGTGTACAAACGGACAAACAGACAAAAAAATTCCTATTCTGTTGCTATTTTAACGTTACCCTCAATTAGATTTTGGTAAAAATACTCAATGTACAGACGCATCGGTTTTACAGACGTACAGCGCCATCTATATCTACATTATAATATTTTGTTGCGTCTTTTAATTTCTATTCGACTACATTATCCTGCACCCATTACAATTTTTCTGCTGACTTATAGGTATGACTGGGGGAGAATACTTTTAGCATTGAGTCCACCTTTTGTACACTGTTGTAAGTGCAATAAAGTTTTTAAATAAAAAAATAAATCTATTGACGATATAGCAAAAGGCCAACTTTGCTGCCGTCCTAACTTCGATACAATATTATATTACTCGTGATAATTTTTTAATGGTATGTCCGATTTGAATAATTCAAAAAGTAATTTACAGGTACTGACATAGCCTTGAATATGACGTGATTTATTTGGATAAGGATTAATAACGACATACTGGAACTTTGGCTTTCTTTTTGCCGCCGCAAAAATTTCATATTTTTACCGAAAAAAGGAGTTATTGTGACTTAACTGTTATAGTTAGACATATGTTATCGCGGACTTTATTGTAGATAATGATGTCCTCTACAAAACTGTAGAACATTACTTTGCTCTATTGTCAATAGTTTTCGCAGCGTTCGCAATTTAATGATTTTCCTTTTACACCTTTGGTTACATAATCGAAGTTTTCATACGGAACCCAAACTTTTTTGATAATGTAATATAGCCTATGTCCATCGCAGATAATGCAGGATTCTAATGGTGAAAGAATTTTTCAAATCGGTTAAGTAGTTTCGGAGCCTATTCGTTGCAAATAAACAAACAAACAAACAAATCTTTCCTCTTTATAATATTAGTATAGATTAATAAAAGCGTAATCAACTATATATACAACTTATTAATAAAAATTAAGATAAATTACTTAATACAACACAAAAACAAAAATTATAAAAAGGGTCCTTGTGGTCAGGTTCCTAGGATGCTGGCAGCATTACCGCGCTGGATAGCGATGCTTATACGCTGAGCAAGGTAGCTGCCAGCTCTTAGGTCACCACTGATGTCAACTAGCCTCTTGGAAATCTCTTTGAAAAAAGAGATAGCGTTGGGACCCCACGAACCCAGTGTTTCGACTCCAAACGGTACCGGTGGTACCGGGAGTCGATCTGCCTGTACTTATTCTTTTCAAAGTTTTCGGCACTTTTCGCAGCCAAACCAGCATCACGGCTTGTCCCGGGCAGATGAGAGGCTGCAAGTGTATCGACAGGTAGCGTCCCACACAAGAGCCCGACCCATCCGCCAAGGAACAAGTGACATCCCGTCTGGTCTCTTGCCATCATCACGCGCGATACCGTTCGGCTCGAGTAAAGCCGGCACGTTGATAGAGGCAAGAGATCGACGGATGATGTCGTTGATGCTGGCATGACGCGAAAAGCGGCCTGCACTTTTAATACAGGAGAGTCCGTGATGTCCCAACGAGCCGACATCAGAACCACAAGGACATCTGTGTGGAAGGCAAACCTCAGCACCAACACGCAGACCTATCGCGACTCGTAGAGTTTCTGAGTCCAAAAGGGTTCCCACGTTGGCCGAAGAATAGGCCTGAAGCCAGTATCCTGCTTCCTTGGTGGAAACTGCTTTTAGTCTGGCTAGATCTAGACTAGGCTAGATCTAGATTAGGCTAGACTTTTCAAAATAGACTCACAAGAAATTTGGTCCCAACTCCTTTGAATTTTAAGATCTGAAGGGAATTTATTCCCATATGCTATATCCCAAGCATTTCTAGCCTCGTCCAGGCACGCCACTTCGAAGTTTGCAGTAGAAGGCTGCAGGATACTTGCAACGAGAGTAGACGTGCTGTAAGATGAGGATAGAAAGGCAGGTAAGGAGACAGTGGAAATTTTGCGCGTCCCAATCCCACCAAAACGGATAGGAAGGGACGCTTGATCCCAAGACCGTTCCAAAAGACGAATGTTCAGAATCTTTTCCAAATGTGTTTTAACAGGATTGTCTAAATTATTAGTCAAATTTTGGGATTTCCAAATAGGACAGCATCGAATAAGATAATTAAATTTAGGAACTAAAAGACAGGATTTAAGTATAAAGAGAGCCGAATAAGCGTTGATTTCCAAAAGGCGGTCTGAACATTCATCAAATTTAGTTACTAATTTTTGAAAATGAGGGGGTATTGCATTATCAAAGATAGGAGAGTCTAGAAGATGGAGGGTTGAGTCTGTGAGAATCTTAATATTGGGGGCAAAACTATGAAATTTAGAAATTATCTCAGATCTTGTAAGAGGAAGATGTTCTGAAATAAAAATTTCGCATTTGTCAAAATTTAAAGAAAGCCCTATTGTATGAAATTTTTGAATTATTCTAGAAAAGTCTAAACAAACAGTGTCAGCGTCACCTCCTAGTGTCCCATTGTCTAAATACCATACATTAAATTTTGAGAATAAATTTTGAATGAAGGGGTTAATAGCCAAACTGAAAATGGCAGGTCCAATAGAGTCACCTTGTTGACAGCCTATAGCGGAATCAATTTCATTACATTTGTATAATAATTTTGAAGGGTTGAAATAACATTGATTAACGTAATTGAAAATTTCAGGAGAGTTAATTTTGACCTCGTTTAACAAGGATTTCCTGGAGACTGAGTTAAAAGCATTTTTGACATCCAATTTGAGCAACACCTCTGTCCGATTTTGTGAAAGGAGAGTGCGAAGCGCATGTACAGCTGCCTCGCAACCTCCCTTGGTACAAAATCCTAATTGGTGAGGTTCAAAATGATCCCGGAATTTATAAGTTAAAAATTTTACACATAATTTTGAAGTAATACGCCGAAAATTGGAACCAATGGCAATCGGTCTGATACCTAATGATTACCTATGAATGACATTAGTAATACTTTTTGTATGTTTTTGCAGTCTATTAAATAAATAATAAATAAAATAAATAAATTGTTTCGACAAACACACCAATTACCTAGCCCTAAACTAAGCGTGAGCTTGTGCTATGGTGGCTAGGATAACGGATAGACATACTTATATACATTTATAAACATCCATGACTTTGGTGCAAATGCTCGTGCTCATCACACAATCATTTGCCCCTAACGGGATTCGAACCCGCAACCGCCTGGTTTAGAAGTTTGGGGCACGAACCACTACACCAAGACGGTCATCAAATCGTCAGTCTAATTGATTGGCTGGGGTCACGGACAACTAAAAGTGCATTCCTAGAATCGCATTTTACTGGGAATTCTAAACACAATTATGATGCGTAAGAGGTGCGCTTGCGATCCATTATTTGTTTCTAACGAGAAACTTTAATAACCGTACGCGGTATAATCCAGCCGACAGGTGAGGGCCGATAATCTTCGCCGGCGCACAGACGGCGTGACCTTTCCGTAATTGAATAGGCGTGCTCGCTGCGCGCACGCACGCTAGACGCACGCGACCGGTTATAAATGTGAAAAATGGACACCTTCTAACGCAGGACTCTAAGCTGCTATCTACCTAAGTTTAAGTATAGATCGTAACAAATGAAATTAATTAAAATCCTAATATGGAGCGTTGAGCGTTTACATACATCTCAGACAGCTATCTTGCCGATACTTGCAAAAAATTCTTCCCAAGTTTTTTTGAACTGAGGCTAGAAGATTAGGCTAAAAATTCGAAATGGGATTTCTAAGATTGTTTTAAGTAGAAAGAAAAGTATTTATTTTAGAAACGAGTTGAGTTTTGATTTGGAACTAACTTTACTTTAATGAGAATATAGATTACGACCAATGTGTTTACTAATTTTAAACAGCCTACCTCAATTGTACAGAATTCCAAATGTCAAATAATGCTTAATCGACTGACTTAACATTGAACACCAAGCCTAATCTACTCGTACATTTAAAAAAATACTTATTCTGACAACGAGAAAAAATCGGACTCTACAATGTTTTATTAGAAAGTAGATGTCGTGCTCAATTGCAGGATGCATACCTACAACTGACTGCTTGCACAATGTAAACAAGTTTTGAGATACATGTCATTTTATCAATACCACTTTTATAGTGACTCTTTAGAACTGCTGGTTTTCGTTCTTGGTAATAATCGAATGAGTGTTAAAATCACGGCTAATTATGTACCTACGAGTACTCTGTTATAAAGCAGACGACCATTCAGAGATCAAGTTTCCAGACACAATAGAAAACCAATTGTAATGCGACCGCCGGCGGTTTTATGATCCTCAAGGGGTTAAAAAGGAATTATGATAATGACATTTCACACACCATTTACTAGAATTATAAGCAAAACATCAAACTACGCACACGGCATTAGAAAATTAATGCACTACGGGAGAAGCGGCAGATGTAAATCATCCTGTGGATAAAATATGCGTATACAGGGTGTCCTATCAGACGAGCCCTTGTACTTGACGTGTTGTTACGTCATTACCATAATCGCGAGCTGTAGGGCCGACTTGTACATATTTTTTGCCCACACAGGTTGGACGGTAGGCCAGCACCGTACAAGGGCATGGCTGTCGCTCATGTGGAATAATTGGTGTTATAACGTGATTAGTAATGTTATGAATTTGACAAAAAATACATATTTAAGTACAAAGAAAGAAGGTTTTATGAAAACAAGTAAAAGCATACTCGTTGCTATGATGTTTTCAAAATTGTATGATTTTTCTTATTTAAAGTACTTACGTATAATGATTACGGTGGGATTAGTAGAAGTAAAAGCGCAGGGATAAGTACCTATATATTGCAACACCTGATTAAATGTCAATATAGAGGTGTAAAACCAATTAAGTTCATAACTACTATTAAGAGAAGTATTTTAATATCAACAATTAACCTTTTCATCCATTTAATTTATTAGTTTATTATTGTCAAAGCAACAATTCGGATAGTAAACCAATAATAAAGGAAACCAAGCCTAATATATAGCTTAATGTAAAGGAGAACGGACTTGACTGTCATCCGATTCTATTAACAAAAAAATAGTACAAGTGTTAATGAAATCATAAACCGATACTATGCCGAATCTAGAATGAAAAACTCATTTGAGAACCTAGACAGTGTGAACGTGGGTAAATCTTACTTGCATATGGCGACTTAGCCTTATTTGGTTGAGACAAAAACTTGGTTTCCTACCCTAACAGACTTATTCGAGTCTAAGAACCCGCGACGCGACGCGACGGTTATTTCATATTAACACATAATGTATGCGCAAAAAACTATTACCGCCTATTGTTTTAATTAGTCTAGTTTGTGAAGGGCTAGTGAACGCGTTCTAATGTAATCGCCCCTCTATTGTTCTATTTCATATGATATAAAGACGTGATACAGGGATTCCCGTAATTCGGTATATAAGTTCTTTTAATGTATTTAACATATTCAGCATATTGTACAAGTGACTAAAAATACGTACAGAAGATTGGCATAAATCGACCCAATAGATAGAGACACCGTACTAAGTGAGGCACATGAAATATAAATATCACTTTATTAGCGGGCTTTTGTATAATTTTAAATGTCTTTACGGATGCAAAATCGAAACGAATGAATAGAACTTTGACGTGTCTGTCAAACATGAAGTAGATAGGTATATGTTTTATATCAAACGTCAATGTTGACCAGGGGCCCAATTCTCGCGCCTTCGATAATATATCACATACGATATTTATCGAAAAAACATGGCGGATATCACAAAGTGTGATAAATATTCGTCATTTTCATACTTCGAGAATACGCAACATCTAAATTTTGTGACATCCGCCATGTTTTTTCGATAAATATCGTATGTGATATAATATCGAAAGCGTGAGAATTGGGCCCCAGATCATACATTGTTTAAATGGCAGTTCGACATAATGCACCAAATAAAATGTCGCTCAATGTCAGTTATATTATTTTTTCCTTTATACAGTTTTAGGCTTCTTTCATCAAAAACTAAAACATGCCAGCATTTGGGGCTGAGCATCAAAAAATTTTGGCCGTTCTTCTTTTCTCATTTTTGTGCAGAACCCTGTTGATAAAACTCTCAAAATAAAAAATCTAATCAAAATAGGTAAGTAGGTAGGTACTACTTTTACTTATTTTTTTATTATAGTAGGGAATAATGTACTAAAAGGATCATCCTTCAATTACGGGTACGGGGTCACCCTGTGTTTAACACTACTCAGATTGTGAAATATTGCAGAATTTTGTTGAGGACGCTGTAGTTATCCCAGTCAGATGGTCTTCTTGTATATACTATCGCATGACGAAATGTTTATTAATTGATGGCTATCTTTCTCATATAAATTAAAAGCAAAAACCTTCTTGTTTAAGCCCAAACAACTCTCTAAATTGCTAGTTAGTTCTGATACACTAATAAAGGCAATCCTAGTCTTATATCCGACAATAAAAAATAGTAATGGTAATTATGATATTAAAAGAGGCAATAGTAAATCATATGGGAGTTTCTTTTACTTTTATGGACGTAACTTAACGCATGACTCGATATGGTAATTTATTTTATTTTTGAATTGTGCACGCACGTCTTCGTGCGACTTCGTTTGCATGATTGTAAATATTAGAAAACTTTATTTGACGTAGCATAAAATGCGAGAACAGCATTTTATCTCAATGTACGTACGAGTATGTGTAAAATAATATTTTATACGATAAAATGTCATTTGAACATAGTTTACAATGTGAATAAATTAGCCAGAAAAAGTGCATGTATTTATCAACAAAGTTATTGATTAATTTGACTTTGAAGTCTCGTAGTCTATGATTAAAACTATTCATAATTAAAAAAGTCAGCGTAAAAACTTTAATACGTCGTTTCAGAGGCTTAGGGCGCGGCTGCACATGATAATTGATACATCCGTGCCGCTAATCGGGTGGAAAACCACTTCACTAGCCGGTGAACATTTCGATTTTTCTCCTTTGATGTGTTCAATAATGCATGCACTGGATCGCGGCCGGCCGGTGGTGACCACTTTGTTTTGATCATCGGGATCATTAATTGGGTTAGCGGATCAGTGCAGTGTTCACAGCGATGCGTATTTAGTGTCTAATCTAGTTCACAAACACATGTTTAATTTTTAATCTGCCGGTTTGGCAGTATTTGACATATTTTGGATGGGAATTCTGTAAAATTAACCGTCGATTGAGGTTTACCGGCTGCTTAAAAATTGGTAAACTCGGATCTTAGTGCTGCAGGAATTTAATAGCACTAATTAATAAATACATTTGTGTTTGCTCGACATTGCCAGTCATGGGTTGTTCGCATACTTACTTTTATTGCTGGCCTTAATCTCGCCGATTTGATTTCTTAAGCAACGATGAGACCAGAAGTAAAATATTTACCGAAAATTTGGCTTTACTGATAACTCAGCTTAGTTAGCCCTGAAGTTTTAGAAAAACTATGTAAACAACCTTATTCTTAGAAGCAGAGGCTGTCGATCTCAGGGTGGTTTTTAGGGTGGAAGGTGGACTTAGGGTGGTATTTAGGAACTACGCGTTCGGATCGATGATCTGTCTATTTATTTTAAAATAGCAGCTGAGCAGATCAATAATTATAAAAAGATGTAGTTCATTAATTGTTTTAACAATCAAACAAATTATTTAGTTAAATTTATAAAGCTTTTACTTGTGCTGTGGTGTCTAGACAAAATAATAGACAGAAATTATGTACCTTTTTAAAAACTTTTTATGACTTAAGTACTTGAAGCTCGCGCTCATCCTTCAAACATATGACCCTTGTGGGAGACGAACCCGCACCTGATGGCATGCGGAGAAGAATCAGGAGCGCAGACTACTACACAAAGACTTTCGACAATAATAAAAAATATGATCATTTGGGTCTATGTAATGTGATTCAAAGGACACATTTGTGATCGCTCCAATAGTTCTTAAAGCCTGAAGTCTTGCACCGAATGGACAGCCCGTTAGAAAAACCACGTCAAAAACGATACTGTTTGTTCGCTTTTGAACATCTGAATTAAAAAACGATACGCAAAAAAGAAGAAGACAAGAAGAGAGACATTTCAAATGCTCATGAAACAAAAGCTGAAAATCAGTGTCGTGACAATTTTAACTTGTCACGAGTTATAGGTACTGAGCGGGGACCTTTTTGGCACATGGGTTTTAGTAAAGTATTCCATTCCATTTGTAATGTATAACATTAATTAGTCTATCCCATTTATAATGTTCAAGTAAATCCTTGTGTTTTGTTTGCCGTGTGCCAAATAAAAACGATTATTATTATTATTATAAAAGGCCGTGATCTGGCAATATAATTGAACTTATTATTTTGCTAATAACATGTGACGTACCTATTATTACGTGCAATTATTTTTCCTAGTCTATTTGCAGCCACGAAATGCAATCATGGCGGCAGTTATACGGCTTACTAAAAGGCTTTTCATGTTCGGTTGGATCAAATTGGCGTTTGTATAAAATTTGCAGTGGGAGCAGTTATTTATAGGACGTTCCAGTTTCGTTGCACCGGGTCAGCGATGGCTGTATATTGATTTGCAAACAGCCGGGCTAATTTTGGCAATGCGGAACCGCTCGCTTGCTCAAAACCTCTGAAACTGTTGTTCTATTTTACACGTTTTGAGCTCACTTTCCTACCATGTCACGAAAGTACCTTTTAACAAGATTTTACTTAGTGTTACCTGTCTCAGTGTGTGTATGCAAATCTTGCATATTAAAGTTCTCCGTTCTCATCACTTCCCGGTTCTAAAATTGAGATGTGTAATACGGAGCTCATGCATAGAAACTTAATTAATAAACCACTCAGTCCTATGATTTTTTTTGCTTGATGATTTTTGTTCGAATCATCTTGACAAGAACTCTGCAGACTGTTTGACATATTTCATCGAGGCACAGATATTGTAAAGCATCTTATTATGACGTCCTTCATGCTGAATTTCGATTACAGCGGCCTATCTCAACAGAGATTAGCTAACTGCGCGGGAGATATTATAGTGCAAGTAATATAAGTGTGTGCGCAATACACAGTTGCACTCTCGTAATTCGGTGAGACACCGTATATATTTAAAATATCTGTGCCTCGATGAAGTATATGTTTTGCTTAGCGAGAGTCACCGTGCTAATTAACAATTTTAAAAAAAGTTATGCGTTTTTGTAATTCACTGTTATGCGATGATTAAAAACTATCCTTACGCATTCAACGCATACCGGAATGGAATGAGCTGTTTGACGGAGACGGTTTGCTTACAAATATGCGGGCAACGCCAGAAAAACTTGATATGGTTGAATGTAATAAGCTTAACCTTTTACATTTCACCATAAGCGCAATTAAAATGGCACCGCGTACGCACGCGTTCTTCGTCCTTGGAATGAATTTATACAGGAATAGTTTGTTTTGTATCTATTACTTTTTAGGGAAGAAATGAGGTGGACAACATTGTTAGCAGACAGCATTAGTAAAAGGGCATTCATTATGAAATTAAAAACGCTTAAATAGTCTCGTAGGTAATTAAAAAGTCTTGATCAGTGTGAAAGGGGTCGCAAGTTAGGGCTCCTAACAAGCAAAAACTAAAAATAGTAAAACTCTGACGATGTTTTTCAATTAATAATAGATACTGTGATTAAGTATTTCCTATACCCAAAGGTTGTCTGGAAGAGATCGCTCTTAGCGATAAGACCGCCTAATTTGTACATCTTTCTATGTAAATTGTATTGTTGTTACTTTTATGGTGTGCAATAAAGAGTTATCTATCTATCTATACTGGTAAAAATAGATTAGCACATTAAATTTGAATTTACCACATATTCTGGTTTTCCGATCTCTTCTCTCTCTTTCTGGTCGTTCCCTCAATGCTGAGGATCGTGACTGTATGTCAATTTTCTCCACTCCGGTTTTTCGATAAACGAGCGAAACTAAGTAAAGCTCAAGCTTACTTACATTAGTACTAGACTTTTTGCAATCTATTCCAGCGAAGTTCGCTATTTCCAACAATAATTATGAAACTGATATAATCGAAATATCATGTGACTTTTGCATACATACGTACTTATCTATGTACTTTGAAATCGCTGGCGATAGCGAAGTTTTTTGTAGAATATATTGCATTTTGTCTAGGAGCGTGGGTTCGAGTCCCACCGGATGACACAGTCGATTAATTTTTGTGAGCGAAAATCAATTTGATTTTGTCTAGGGGCCCTGATTATAGGTGTAATCTTGATAAGGACGTAGACTTTTGGTCTGGTTAGGTTAGTTTGGTTGATACAGAGCCTAAGTAGGAACATACGAGTAATAACTTCGTTTTTCTTTTTTCTGAATGTCTTATGATTTCATCCATACTATAAGTAATAACAATTATAAAACGATCAAAGTTAAACAACTTAATCTTCTTCGCTGCATATCGTTTCCTCAAAGAATTTTCATCGTAAAAGAATCATGCTCTTGACTTTCATTTTCTTGCATCTTCCATATAAATTGTATGATAGATGCTTAACGCTCTAATAATTAATTAACATCAGAAAAAAGTCTCGTTATCGAGTATTATAATAAATATTACAATTACCCGGCCTATAATTACTGTAATAGTTCATTTCACACTTGATTAAAGTAACCGACTTCTATTCTATTTCTGTTGTCGTAAAGAAGGCAGCAGCGAGGCTATGAAATGCGAAAAAGTTTGAGAGGAATAAATTATTTTTTCAGGGTACCTTAAGAAACCCATTTGATAAATTTCTATTTGGTATAATATTACTACCAGGTCTGGATACACGCTTCAAGTTATGTATTACTAATATTATACGGTATTACTTACGGTTTAATTACTGTTATAAATAAAAAAGTAGACAGCCACAAAAAATATATAGCGGTAAATTAAGTAAGCAATATATTTAAGAAGTTATTACTGCAGTATTTTATTCTAATCTAAGCAAAAAGAGATCGTTTATTATAACCTAGTTTTAATGAATTTAATAGTTATAACGATCTTAATGTAAATAAATATAGTTTTTTATTGAATTAAGTAAGCTATTGTGTGGATGTAACAAATAAATAAATACTGCTCCTATTTTAAGATAATTATGTTATTGGACGAGTATTTTATGCTGCAAAACTCTAACTGGTTTTACGCAATCAGTTGCATTTAGGGATAATTTTAGCGTCACGCAAAGTACTTATTAAGTATGATTAAAAGCTTGTTTTTTTTTAAATTTCTAACGTTATAAATCAGTATAAATATTTAAGTAACTTAAGTCCATGATATAAATGCTTTTAAAAGACATTGTGGTAACCCCACACTTATGTGTCTGTGAAGTTGGATAACCGTCTATAGCTCTTTAGTAATCAGATTAGCGACCGTACGCGGTGAGGCATGACTACCGTCCTCATGCATATTTCTCTAGCCTGTGAATATAGTAAAAATAACTAATTAACACTAAAAATAGTGTGTGTCCGTTCCCGCGATCCTCTCTTGTTTACTAAGCGTAAAGTCAGCGAATGGGAGCGTTTTTGCCGCGTTGCGTGCGCGCGCGCCGCCCAGCGCCGGCGCCGCCTGCCGCACCGCCTATCAATCACACGTCCATTACCCAATAAACACAACTATTTTAATCATTTACCATACTATCCCAACTATTTTCTATCTCATTAACAGCTGTTACACTTTAGTTTCTCCTAACGTAACGAGCCTATAAATATTTTAAGTGCGATAACATCTCAAGCCGACTATAATTGGTTGGAAATCCTAATGTTGTTCTATATTAAGCTATTATTTTTTATTTTCAAATTAAATTAAGTGAGTTACAAACATAATTAGTAATAATACCCTTTACTGCCTACCCGTGTTGCTTTACACGAAATAACTTTAACTTTTTTGTAGTTCAGAAAATAATTTCATTCAGGTTTAAGTATGGGTTGCTTTTCAATTGCAATTAGCACTTCTCTCACTTTACTGATTTGAAGATCTTAGTCACACCAGTTACATATGCATATTACCAAAGACCAAAGCACCAGGTGTGGTTTAAGCGTGACGCGTCGAATTTTTTCACAAATCAGCAAATTGAATGCGAAAATGAATTTATGTTTTGTCATCGGACGCCGCGATGATGCAGGAATGCGTCCACTCAGCCGGAGGGTACCGCGAATCGTTCGGTGTGAACCGACCTCCGCTCAAACGTGACTCATTCGTGTGAATACTCGAATGTAAGATGTAACACTTGTGTGTTACAAACAGCGTGCACGTGTTCAACGAAAACAGAATTCATGAAGTAAAAAAAATTAAGAAGAAGCCTAGACTCAGACCTCAGTGACCTTAAAAACATTGGAAAACATATCCTACTTGCAATGTGTTGCGTGAAATTTCATGGGCATCAAAAATAAATCTCAAATAAAATGTACATGGTAGTATTCCCGTAAGAAATTATTCGTAAATATGCAATGTATTCTTATTTTGCACTTGGGTAGTATGATTTGTTCATAACTACACAGAATTACTTTAATTGATTACAAATGTAACTGTAAACATTATGTGATGAATTGTTCCAAAAAATAAGGCAGGCTTACTTTGAAATCAAATCACAAAGACTGTGGACCGGTTTCTAATACGTTTTTATCAAAATTTTAATGCACGATTGAAGAGATTACAAATATTAGATAATCATATTCACAGTCGTTATAATAATATTCTCAGTGAGATAACATAGCTGTGTTTGCATGAGGTGTATACGTATAAATTAATATACACGAACATTAGGTGAGTTTGCCTGAGAGCGAGCAGAATCTTGCCTCGACCATTGTATGCAGATGCTTATTGGAAGGTGTTAAGCCTGCCACCTAAAGGCAAGACATAAATTTCCCGCACTTTACATGGCAAGGGTAACGATGTTATGATATCATTATTTTAACTCGGACGAGATAAGCCGGGAAGATTAGCAGACATCGCTGCTAATAAACTCAAGCCATACTGGTTTTTTGAGGTAACAGAATCGGCTACCTGTATTAATTTTAATGAATCTTGATAGGTGTCTGCCGTTGTGTAAGGGACCTCTTTGCTACTATTATTATACAGGGTGTGGCGTAAATAGTGGTCCAAAGTAAAGGTGTGGATACACTGTACACTGAAGCACCACATACCAGTATTTAAAAAAAAATATGTACAGGGTTTTAAAAAAAAAAAAAAATTTAATTTTTTTAGAAATCGTTACCTTGCCTTACAAATTTGGTTATAATTTCCAAAAATGACGGTTTTTTTAATCCATTTTTTTATTATTATTGCTGATCACTTGTACTTAGTACTCCATTCGTTTTTTTTTTTTTACAAACTGAATTTAATAAAAAAAATTAAGTTTCTTTCAAAATTCAATACTCACTGCTAGCAAATCGTTTGACTTTCAATGCTTTTGATGCAAAAAAAATGTACCACACTGTCAGTGCCCATTATTTAAAAAAAATGCCCATCTTTTGCAGATTCTAAAATGGTGTAACAATAAGTGTTACGACTTACAGGAAAAAAGTTATTGCTTTTCGAAACAAAAAGGAGCCCAATTCAGAAAAACAATTTATTTGAAGTTCAAGGGTTTACAAGGGTTGTAATTTTTTTCTGTGTGGTCCAAAGCAAAGGTGTGGATACACTGTACACTGAAGCACCACATACCAGTATTTAAAAAAAAATGATGTACAGGGTTTTCAAAAAAAAATTTTTTTTTTATTTTTTTAGAAATAGTTACCTTGCCTTACAAATTTGGTTATAATTTCCAAAAATGACGGTTTTTTTTTATCCATTTTTTTTATTATTATTGCTGATCACTTGTACTTAGTACTCCATTCGTTTTTTTTTTACAAACTGAATTTAATATGCAGACTAGTCGTTGTGGAAAACCGTGGAGGAGGCCTATGCTCAGCACTGGACGTCCTACGACTGACAATGGTGTCATCCAGCGTCCAACAGAGTTAACAATAATATATATTTTTAAATTTAGAAGATAACCTTAAAAGTCTTAAAATTATTATTTTGATTAAGCTTAAATACAAAACATAAACACGAAATAATAATCGTTTCAAGTCGAGCAAAAAAATATTGTTCAGTTTGCCTTATCCATTCTAGGTCTATTTAATATTTTATCTATATTGAAGTTCCATGTTCACAATGTTACAAGCTAGCACGTTAGTTTCATAAATCTTAATTAGCATGTTGTGTGAGGCGTACCTGCCGCATTAATTATTAAAAACGCAACTTTACCATTATTAAAAAAAAACAATTGCAAATCATTAGGGGTCTCAACGAGTCGATTGCGTGCTCGCTAGGTGGTCGAGGCCGTAACTGCAGTGGACAATCGATTCACGGTACCAATGCGGCATACTATGCGACACTATAAATTGAAATCACTTTAAAACTTTTCTACCATTACTTTAATATCCATTTACGGGTGGGTTCGTTCAAGTTTTGAAGTTACGCTGGCGCGGCCAGCGTTGGATGCGGAACGAGTGATTATTTTCAGGTCGAGCGGCCTATCGACGCTTTATGCAGTAGTAGGTGTCAGAGACCCGTCGCACACGAAATGTTTGGAGTTGAAGTGCAAACGATTTGCGTTCGTAAAAAAATATGTCACCCTATCCATACTTCTATACTTAATATTATAAATGCGAAAGTGTGTCTGTCTGTCTGTCTGTCTGTTACCTCTTGACGCTTAAACCACTGAACCGATTGAGATGAAATTTGGTATGGAGACAGTTCAAGACCCTGGAAAGGACATAGGCTATTTTGTCGCGATATAAAAATGTTAAAGGGGTGAAATGGGGGATGAAAGTTTATATGGAAAATCTAACTCTTGCGGGCGAAGTCGCGGGGAACCACTTGTAAAGAAATAAAAGAAATTTGTTTAATGTAAAACAATATAATATGAAAATAGGTACTGTGGTGTGACTTATTAAGTACTTAGTTTATTTTACATATCTGCTCACCTAATATTAAAAGTTAAAGGACAGATGACAGTGACAGTAGAAAAAAACGTTGCGTTGCAGTTTTCAATGTTTAATTAAAGTCCCAAACAGAGTTTTCGAATACTAAATAACACTTATGCAAGATAAAAGTAGAGTATACCCATAATTATTTTTATAACATAAGCAATTATTTTGCAAGTTTTTACGAAATTAAATCAAATTTCGCTCACAAAAATGAATCGACTGTGTCACCGATAAGTTGACTGTGTCCCACCGAATGACACAGTCTATTAATTTTTGTGAGCGAAATTTGATTTAATTTAGAGTATACCCTAAAACCCTCAGACAGTGGCACCACACCTGCGTAATTATGTCAAATGAATCAAATGACAAGCGTAGCGCTTATCAAGACGCGCCTTCCGATTGCTTTGTAAATGTGTATGGACTTCCGATCGTGCGATTCGAGACCGGGCACTTCGCCGAAACCCGCGTCGACATGTGGCCTGGAAGTTTAAACTGCTTTACAACTTTTAACTTTACTGTAACTGTCCACTATACGCTTTGCTACCGAATCAGAGAAAATAAATGGTGTAGGTATGAAGTGGTATTCCTACCTTTGGAGTACATCATTTGAGTTAGGTACTTATGTTTGTAATAACGCGACACTCTTAGGGGATGATTGGATTGATTGGGACACTGGATGGTGCTCTAATACAGCAATTTACAGCATTTTTAACAAAACTGCTAATACAATACTTAACATTAATCATGTGTCATTTTAATCTTAGCACTAGTTACAAACTAGTAACAATAGAAAATATTATATTAGGAAATTTATTTTAGTGAATAACGCGTAGTTTTTTTCTTACTAACTAATAAGAGTAGATGCAGTTTATTTTTACACAACTGCCCGAAAACAGAGTGTAATGTTTTTTCTTAATGTGTATGTAACTTTGATTGCCCTTATTTCTATCAATTAATTTAAACTGATATTATATATTTAATTATACCGTAATTGAATGACAATATATTTTATACTAATGAGAAAATGGTTTCATATATTAACATTTACGGGCAATAAATACGGGCATTGTTACTAATTTACTTATGATAGCAATTCAAAGGGTAGATACGTATGATGGTTGTGCTAAACTGGACGGAAATACTTTTATTATCGTTATCTCTCACGTGAGCATTAAACATTAATGGGTCTAATTCTTTTAATTGCAGTAAGGGCTTTGTAATTGCGGTTGCATTGAAAAAATATGACCTTTATGTGGCCACACGTCTTCAGTAATTGCACTGGACGCTGCCTGTGGGGGCAAGTGGCGACTTTGGGCGCTTAGTACGCATTTATGATGACGTTCCATTATCATCCGTGATGGATGTCTTACACTTGTGGACGTGACTGTATTTCAATAATATATATAATGTGTTTGTTCAGTGGTGTGGAAACCTTAAAACAGCGATAGATAGGTTTACCTTCAACACCTTTACCTTCCTTTTATTACCTTCACGAACCTCGAAATCAGACAAAAAAGTGACTTGTATACAGGGAGTTTGTTCACTGGTGTTAAAGCCTTAAAACGGCGATAGATAAGTTCACCTTCAACATCTTTACTTTTTATATATTACCGGTATTACCTTCTAACCTCGAAAAAAATCACTCTTCCATACAAATTCTTACACATGAAGTGCACTAATAAGTATAGGAAAGAGCTTAAAACAATTAGGATTTTAAGAAAGTTATTGTAATTTTGCTTCTCCAACTATCACCTCATGAAAGCTCCGACAAAGGTGAGCAAATGCACTGAATAGTGATGTAATAAATGATGTAGTGTTTAGGAGTATATGAATATGAATATTTTTCATAATTATGCTGCTTGACTTTAATTTTCCCTCAGTATTCTTACACGTGCTGCGATGTAAGGTTAATTTAATCAATTTTCAAGTTTAGTGTCATGAATTGTTGTTTGCGTTAACTTACACAACAAACTATATTAATGTCATGTCTAATAATCAAAGTCAAAAATTATTTATTATAAGGACAGAAATACCACTTAAGAATGTCAATAATAACAAATAATGAGTGTATATTATGAAGCCAGAGCATGTCTCCTTTTTTTAACACGCAATGTCCATTGCGTCTTAAACTTTACGTCGTCTGCTTGCCCCTATGAGACAGGCAAAACACTGTTTAGGATACCAACTTTACCTAAATACGGAACCTACACTAAGTAGATACTTACTCTTTTGCCCCCCAGACTCTTTATATATTTACTTTACAAAATCGACAGCTCTTAAATATGTCTAAATAGAACTTACATGTAAAGCTGAAAGCCGACGAATTTACATTTTATAAGCTTATGCATTTTATATTTGTGGACCGCAAACAGAGGCGCAATCATCTTACATACGAGTTACTACACTGTGTGAAGTGTAAGCAATTGATCTCGGCTTTTTGACAAACAGAGTTCATAAAAAGTTGTTTATATCAAATCAAATATTCTAAGCCTGGAGTTCACCAAGAGATATTAAATTTTTAGTCAGCCGGTTTGCATTAATGGACATATTTTGTATGGGAATTCTGTCAAATGAACCGTCAATCGAGATTACTCGAGTCTTAAAAAATTCAATTTCGGGTAAAGTACCTAAGTACTAAAATATTTTTGTTGGTTACCAAAAGACACTACAAACACTTAACAAAAATTGTTAAACGCAATTGAATACTAAGCAGAGAAACGCAACAATGTAGTTCGTTCTGACGTTAATTAATTAGATTGCCGACACTCTTATACTCATTTTCTATTTCTCGATAGAGTACAGATGCATATTTCAATTACTGGGTACAGTCATAATAACAATAGATAATTACTTGTGTTTGTAAAAACGTCTGTTTGTCTGTCCGCAGCGACATTTTACATGTAAATTGGTGCGTAATTGCCTTGGACCTTTCTTGATGACAATTTTGCAATTAGTACAGACTGGTTTATTTCTTACGCACGAGTGAAGTAATTTGTTTTAGCGGCCGAGCGGAATGCGGTGCAGGCAGATGAAATTCAGTTCTTCCTGCCTGTTTTTTATGTGAGAAGAGAATTAGAAGGTTGCGTGCAAATGTGACTTCGTTAAAGCTAAACTTAAGAGAAATTGTTTAAAGTAAGTATAGAAAATAAAATATAGTGAGTTTTTTTTAAAACAATGCAGAAAGGTAAGCCGTTAATATTATTACGGTCTAATATTTTGCACGTAGATAAACATAATCGTAAACATATGCTTTGCTTGAAGTTTATCTAGGGTCGGCGAACTATGTTTTCTTTTTTTCTCTCATTATTCATTTGACTTATTTGGTAAATACATACATACATAATTAATAAAATAAAATTAAAAATCTAGTACCGACATACCTATGGATATGTAAAGTTAATGTTGTCCATATACGAGATGTGGCAATGAAATGTAGGTACTTATGTTTCGTAATATTTCAATATTGTTTTTTCGTCTATTTAAATTGCGTTTTACAAACTGTTTAGTCCTCTGGTTAAAAAAATTGAGAATTAATGACATGCAAAAATATTTGGATAATACGCCTTATGGCGTTTACATAGAGGCAAATGCGATTGTTTTTACCCGTCTATTGGCATTATTGCTTCTCGTAATGTAAAGGAAAGGACACACTACAATTCCCACATAGAGCGATTGCATTCCCAGACATAAAATAAAAAATATGGCTCTAAGTTCACGGTCATACCGTTGCGACTCATTATAATATTCTAAAAGGGATTATTGACTTCGCTTCTGCTTTGTGTAGGTAAGCATCAGACGTTGACTTGGTTTGTGCTTAGTCTAGTGGCATTCAAAAATAACATTAAGCATTAATTTTATCAATCTCGTACCGGTAAGAAGCGCGAGGCTTTGTAAAACTTAGTGGTAGTTATCTCATGTTTGGTGCGTATTTAATACGATTCTAAATAGAGGGCTTTAGGTTGTACCAATGTCATATCTTAGCATTAGTTGTAGTCTTCTTGACATCGCTCTACGTTGTGCAAAGTAGGACCACGTTGCTGCTGCCCAAGGATTAAGAGCTGCCACGTACCCTGCCCGGTCTCGCTACTCCGAACATCTTGCTCTCGAAGACGTGATACCCTGCATTCTTTTAGGCATAGTTGACTGAAGGCAAAAATTCGTATTGACAGCCAATGGGCATGATTCCCAAGAGCATTCTTTAAGACTAAAATTTAAGTTCATGCTGTATCTTTTTCTGTTAAAGAAACGAAAAGAGACAGACTAAAGTAATTTAGAAACATCAAACTAAACAGCTGTCAGTCGCTAATGATCCGTAGATATTTTGGTAGGGCTGTCAAACGATGACGAAAAAAGGTGAAAACTTGTAAAAAATCCGTGAGGAAACCGTATCACACAATTTAGCGTTTCTAAATTATAGTAATTAGTCTATCTCATTATGTATGTTAAGCAAAGATAAGACCTTAAAATTTTGAATTTACGTCCCTCTAGCATCCAGCAAGAGGTTGGAATTCATTGCTGGCACCATGATCTGGATACTTCCAAAAAAAAAGTGAATAGGCTATTTCTAGTCAGACATGATCCATCTCCGGCCGCATGAGATTGCGGTCAAACTTCTGCTTACATTTTTTTTATTTGTATTTTTCAAGTAATGGGCTAACTCTTGATCTTCATCATAGCCAAGAGCAAAGATAAAATCAACGATGTAGCGAGCTTGCACAGGAGAAGCCTATTTACACGCAACTTAAGAGTTTCGTGTTATATGCACTCGGAAAAACAGACGCAGGTTTCTACTCTTTGCGCAATAAAAATGATGATGATGATAAATTGTCTTAGAGAGGGATTTTGAAATCGATCCCATGTGCACCCAGCCCAAGGGTTGCAGTGGTCGCGCGCGTGACGTCGCCCGACCTCGTACTTATCTCGCGCGCTCTCACGACCACGCAGCGCGCACGAAGCACGCTGCTTTCGTTAAGTGTATTATGCGAGCCATGCCCGCGTAGCCATGCCTCGATTAGAACTTTATTCCGCTGCTAAATTATTTCAAAGATGCTGCCTAGAGTTTGCTGCGTTGGAGTTGGATATTCTTTTGTTAGCGTCAATTTATGTTACAGTAGATTCACTGGCGTTGAATTTGCTTTTAAATAGGATGTACCTTGTAAATTAATATTCATATTTAGTGAAGATAGATCCTTATTTACAATTTTATCGAACTTCAAGGCGTGTTTTGCGAGACATACGGTACCGGTTCCAATCTATCCATCTATTGGCTTTCAAGTCCATAGGAGATACTCACTTCTTAATTGAATGACAAATGAAATTAGGTGAATAGTTATTGACAAATTAAGGCATTTCAAAATCAATATCAGCGTCGAAAATTGATATTAATTTATTTTATTAACATTAATTTTTATTTATGGCTTTTATAATTAAGATTTTTTGTCTTATTTAAAAAAAGAATTTTGAGTTTTAAAGTCGATATTTTTACATTAGTTACCTTTTGCGTCTATTGGCCACTAATAGGCTGCAGTCATAATGTCATCCTCGTCGATAGCGCTGCACGTCCACGCCACACATGCCCGTCGCAAGACGCAGTATCTCGCGATCTCGCCATTTGCATCCCGATGTCTTGGCTGCGTAAGTGCAAACGCTAAGTACTGCAGTCATCCTACTACTACTACTACACGTTTATGTGACTTTGTCTGTATTTCCTTACAGTTATTGCTTTTCTTTTGGGTAATTGTTATGTTTATTGTTTCTGAAATTAAGAAAGAAAAGCAATAATTTTGAAAAAGTTGTCTCTTTGGAAATTTATCTTGACAAATAGAGTTTAGAGAGCTTTGGTTTTTCATTAACTTACCTTGGCCGCATCCTCAATAATGGTGAAAACATATTTAAACGACCAGTTAATTTCAAACTTTAAATTTTATAATGAATCTAAAGGGAAAATCGTTAAGCAGCAAATACATCGGGCAGGGCCCAAGTCTGCTAAATTCCGCGGGCAAAATTGTAACAGAATCGTAATCGTATAGCCCATAAGTACTGTCAAAAACTTGTAATTCAATTACGATTTTGTTTTAATTTGCAGCAGAATTTAGCAGACCCCCGCAAGCCGGACCAAGGCTTGGGCTTGGACAGGAGGTTTAGAAAAGACGCGGCCACATGCGTGGTCGTGCGCCGGCGTAATGACAGGCCGCACGCGCGCGCAGCCTAATTGATAATGGCCGGAGACGTGCGCGGGAGACGCGCCCTGAGAACCGCTAAGCCTCAGGGATGAGCCAATACCTACTTCGAGTCATCTACGGCCTTATTAGATTACAAAAAACTTAGTACCAGGTTTAACCCAGGACCAAATAATAGCCGACCAATGTCACAAATGTGTCACTCATTTCTAATTTGTCAGATAATATTAAGTCTTGACTTAAACCTGGTACTGAGTTTTTGAAATATGGCCGCTATAGTCAGACAAGTTCATGCGCGAGGGATGAGGAAGCGCCAATCGTACGCAATAGTCATGGGAAATTTCTATTTCCCTACAACCTGTTCACACTGAAGGAAGGTCACAAACTTGTCAGACTTTAAGCATGCATTAGGTACTTAAACGTTTTTATTAGTCACAATAACGTAACCCTACGAATTGCTGCTGCTGTTACCACTGACTGCCACTCACAACTGTCAATACCCCCACAATAATAACAGTTTCAACAGTAAATTTGGCTTGTGATTAATGATTAACAAAGATCCAGATGATCTAGTAACGTTTTTCAATCGATTCAACCTAAGACAACCGTCATGGTGGAGTGGTTTGCGCTTCGGATTATAAAACCAGAGGTTGCGGGTTTAAATCCCGCAAGTGCCAAATGTTTGTATTAGGAACACGAGCATTTTTATCTAAGTCATGGATTTTTGTAAACGTATACGAGAATAAGTATGTCTATCCGTTATCCTATAGTCGCCATAGCACAAGCTTATGCTTAGTTTGGGGCTTGGTAATTGGTGTGGTTGTTGGAACAAATTACTATTAATTATTATATCTGTCTTTCTAATAATTATTTTATATGAAACCTAACAAATGACAACTGAATTATACCAAGCTAGTGTGATACCGGTTTTCGACTAAGCCATGGGATTGAAACTGAGTCCTGGGCTCTGAACTGATACGTTTCAAAATCACCTAAACTTTGGGGTATCGAACTAAACTTACTTAATAAGCTCCAAAACTTACTGCGTTAGGATTTCGTTGCTGCTTTCTTGCTTATTTGCGTTACTATTCCAAGACCTATCTATCGCAGTACAATGCCGATGAAAATAAAACAAAAGAAATCAGTGTTCTTGCAATTTTAATTTTGCGTGTTCTAATAATGGTATAGGGAAATGGGAAACTGTCTTCTTTCTGATCCACTGCTTTACCTGCTGAAGACCATATTTTTGGTCATAATACAAACCAATAAAAATAAAGTTGGAGTAAAGTACCTTTATATACTAACTTACAGCATTTTCAATTCATTTACTAGGTAAGTTACTAATATTTTTCCCTTTTCCTTTGCCGGCCTTTGCTATGTAATGATTTTTTTTTCCCCAAACATTTTTTTTGCACATAAAAAAATGATTGCACTGAAAAGGATCAACAAAACTAGTTTTGTTGGTTGAACGTTTTGTTGTAGGTACGAGTAAGTCGATTTTTGGTACATATAAACAAACTTTTGGTTATCAATAACAAAACTAGTTTGTAACTGATAACCAGAAGTTCGCAAGTCACTAGATTACTACTAGTAGCCAAATTTTGGTTACTGTTAACCAATCATTTTTTTCAGTGTGACCTTGTCGTCCCGTGGGCTCGAATCCACGACCCCTGGCGAATCCGGGCGAATGCTCTATCCAAGTGAGCTACGAAAAACGTTAGTCAATCGATGAATTTTTGTAAGTGCTTGCTGCGTCAGTGTTTCGGCGTTTTGATCATTGCTTCTTATGATAGAGCAAAATAACAATCTCCTAAAAGTTTATTTAAGAGGATTGTTATTTTGCTCCTTTTTGTACTTAGTTTAAATTTAAACTCAACTATTTTTAAAACTTACCGATATTTCCTCTATTTGGTTTTACTTTTCATGTACACCGATATCTATTAATCGCACTGAAACATCAACAAAATGCCACAGGCTAGTGAGTTATAGATACAAAGCGAATGCGTGAGGCTCACATGATAACGGGCACACGACGCAAACGCATGCTTTCGCACTACTCCTGACGTCGCGCGGAGTCACGATCCTCGCTTGATTTGTTTAGCAGTTCAGTGGGCCCCGCATCAACTTACCCAAATGTGTACCAAATATTTCAAATAATATGGAACTCTATGTGATCAACATATGGTTGAAATATGGTTACAGAAATTCAACAGATCAGGGTAGGTTGATGCGTTCAAGTTTTGCATGTTTTGTTTAGTCCACAACTTGTTATGGCAGAAGTAGATATCTAGGCTCTCTGAGACTCTACTCCGGTGGACGATGCCCGTATTTTGGAGTCTAGCCATCTTGCTCGTTTGCGTTGTCATTCTGGCGTGTGTGACAGGGACGGTTACAGTGGAATATAACCGGAGTATAGCCTTTGGTCAGTCTCTGACGTCTTAGGATCGTGGTAAGCACCAGGGTTTTATCTGGAGTGGATGATTAGGTGTCCATCAGAATGATTGACCAAGTGATACATATATATTTCTATGGTTATATCGGTTTAGTACCAAATATTCAGTACACGACTCGTACAAATGCACTAGATCCATTTATTGTTTCAGACTTTAGATTGGCCAAAACAATCAATTCATTGATGGGAAATTGTATCAATTTTTTTAACAATATACCACACAATGCTTTCGAACTACCTATTATTAGGTTTAAGTCGCATGTCAAAACTACCCTCATGTCTAAAGGGTATTATAAAATTAAAGACTATCTTGATAACGAGAATGTATGGACAGTCCAGCCTGCACCAATCTGATGTACCTACCTTTTAATTGTAACTTTTTTCAGCAGCAGTTAGCTAGCTAGTGGTGACTGAGTTTGTGCTTCTTCTCAGCACTTGCCTGATTGTCTGTGTCTTGCCTCGAAGCACTAGTAGGGCCAAAAAAAAAACATGGCAAAACATGTTGGGCCCCCTAAGGGCCAATATTACTGATTTGTACATTTTGACGTTTATAAGTGGCATTTTCTGTTCTAAATTGAATAAATTATTTTTGACTTTGACTTTGTAATGCTGATGGTATGATTTTTAATATTTTTTTAATTTAAAAATATTAAACGATTATTTTTTCACAAGTTTAAAGTCAGTAAACTAATGACGTATGTTATTGAAACTTAAGCGGGGACCTAGTATACGAGTAGTATAAAAATAATATCTTTACTAGTTCAATATTTATATCCGTTTCCACATCTCCTTAGATTTAATATCTCATAAGCTTATATGATTGTGTCAACCACCTTTGTTGAGGTAATGAACTAAGCAAAAGTCCTTAAACTTATCCAATAAAATAAAGAAAATTGACTATTGTTCTCAAGTCACCTAATACGTAATAAAGAATTACGTAGATACTTACAAGATATAGCTTTGTAAACTGAACGAACAAGTTGGTTCATTTCAATGAGTAAATAAATGATAGTCAACTTTTGTGTTTACGAATCTTACTTTTATTTTAGCTAATCTATTATTCCAACAGTAATAAAGCCAGAAGGTAAAAGAACGAAACGTATTTCTTTTTTATTCAAATGTAACGCGATTAAAAAAACAAACATCAAAACCTTTTTCAATTCAATTTTACGCCACACTCAAAGTGTTAGATTACCTCTTCATACATATGTAGAGCAAACGTTTTTACGCATAAAAATGAAATAAAACCGTTTTTTAATTACGAAAACAATTCAAAACGTATGATTAATTTATTTTTAATCGCCAACAGAAATAGAAGAGTGCACTTTTTATGCGTTTTAGAACGGATGCAAGCGCGGCGCTGGCGCATTGGCTATAGGGAGGCGTCAACTTACGCAATTCTATTTAGTTTGCCACCTGTCTTGAAATAAACTTCACTTAATTATATTCTTTATATTAACTAGGTACCATGACAAATTGTAATATGAATTCAACACCAAGCACGTTGATTTATATTGTCAAAAGTATTTTTAACCTTAAGTGCCCGGTTCTTTTTATCATATTTGCGCTCTTAAGTGCGTACTTGCGTTTATTCATAGCGACGTCTAAAAGGTCTTCGCTTTAAATAAACGTAAGTACGTAAGTAATGTAAAAACATCACATCATAATAGGCTAGAACTAGACTAGAATCTATTTTGACAGAAAAAAACCGAAGTCAAAGGAATTATCACATAATGGAGATACCTTCCCAAGGGAGAGTATTAAACTTATGATTTAATCATGTCTTCGGGTTATTTTAATAGTATCAAGATGACAAATTGCTTAATTGTTATACTTGGTGTAAAGTGATAATTGTGTTAATTTTATCGAGTTACTGACTATATTGCTATGGTGATTGATGAGTAAGTAACACGTACAAACTGTAATAGACCGTTACAGCGGTGCGTGTATGGAAATAACAATGAGCTGGGTTAGGTACTGTAAAAAAACAGAAGCCTCATTTAAACCAAATACATTGTTAATTTGCATTTTAGCGTAAATAACCTTGTGTGTAAATAAAAAAAAATACCAACCAATATGTTAATGTGCGTTGTGTTACCAGTGATGACATACGGATCCAAAACATGATCTCAACTCTAACTATCGACCTCATAAAAAAGGTTACGCGATGAGCGATGAACAGGGCTATGCTCGGTGTTTCTCTACGATATCGAATGATACGAGGCAGAAATGAGGAGATACGTAGAGAAAAACTAAGGTAACGGACATATAGCCCTGCGAATTATTACCTAAGCTCAAGTGGAAATGGGCAAGGTACACAGCGCGAAGAATTGATGTCCGTTGGGGCAGAAAAGTTCTAAATTGGAGACCCTTTGGTCAAAGGTGGAGCAAAAAACGTCCACTGACAAAATTGACAGACGACCTTGTAAAGATCGCAGAATCACACTGGATGCAGACCGCTTGCAACTGACGGTGTGGGAAGTCGTGGAGGAGGCCTATTTCAGCAGTGGACGTCCTACGGCTGACAATGATGATGATGAACCAATATGAAGACTACAAAGAAATGAACACAACTTCTTATTTGAGTTCATGATGTTCCCAATAACTATATTGTGTAATAGTAATATATATATACAACTTATTAATAAAATTTAAGATAAATTATTTAGTACAATAGAAAAACAAAAGTTATAAAAAGGGTCCTTGTTGTAAGGTTCCCAGGATGCTGGCAGCATTACCGCGCTGGATAGCGAAGCTATTGTGTTGTATCAGTTAAGTGCTTGAAACGAGTATACCTAATATTTGCCAAATATTTTGAAAAATTCAACCTACTATCTTAATTTGCAATTATTATTTTATTTTTAAATAAGAAATCAAAATTCGCACACGGTAGAACATTGGCCCGGTTAGCCAAAAAACGTAGGTTCAAACCTACCCGTGTGCGAATTTTTGGTTTCTTATTTAAACACTTAAATGAGCACGAGCACTGTGAGTGTTAAAAAAATAAAAACTATAATGAGTTGACGACCCTTATATGTGCCGCCTTGGTGCTTAATAAGTAATTTTATGATTTTGTGACAACTTTTTCTAAACGCAGGACGTCCTTCCCCCATTGTCATAAGCGACCTGCATCCAACGCAGCCATGCGTACTTCACTTCACAAATAAGTAAATTCTATTTGTTTTTAATTTAATTCTTATCTAAATTACTTTTCCAAATGTAGTACCTACTTTGATACCGTATCAATCATTATAGAAGACCTACAAGAAAAGTTTTTGAGCAGTTTCAGTGTAGATTTGTGTGTGTGATACTTTGCGATTTTGTCACTTATAAAATTAGCTGAGTAGGCAGACGCGCTTGTTAATTTTTTTTTTGTGTGGACGATGTACTAAAACTAGTTTTTAAGATGTTGTGTACTACTAAAAATCTATGGACCTGGTCTGAAAATTTATTATTATTATTATTTAAAAAAATGGAAATCTATATTTTCGCTTAAAAATCTTATTATTACTGTCATAATGCAATTACCAGCGTAATGAACCTGAATTGCGTTCGTTGCCTCATATAAAATCCATCTCTGACCCGGTCGCAACCCAAATGCAAGAATTATACGCACGCAACGACGCCACTACTGCAACTGCGTGCAGCACTCGCATCGCATGCGAGAGCCAATGGCTAGATTTGTTTGAAAACGCTTACAATCAATAGTATTCAAAATGGAGGTTATTAGGTTGCTATGGTTGATACGTCGAATTAAAGGGAATATGGCATTTCGGCATATTATAATATCACTAACTTTTACTCTGGGATTATGGCTATGTCTATGAGGCTAAATCTAAAATGAAACATATCCTTAAATTATACGGACTTTATTCACTCGACTTCATCGTTATACAAAAAAAAAATGTATTGAATATTTAAAAAATCTCTAACTTTCTTATTTAGCTTGCAAAACTTAAATTTGTTTATCAATTTAAATTAAGTTCATAAAATTCTTCTTACATTTACATTAGGTAAAAAAAATCGAGCTGCAACTGCTTATTTTTATACAAACGCAAATAAAATTTAAAGCGTATTAAAATAACAACTAAACGGCGTTTAAGCTTATACATAATGCATTTTAGCTTCGTGTATGTAACTACGAGTATTAAAAGTTTTGCGTATTATGTTTTTTAGTTAGCAAAAACCGTTTTTCGTGTGGCATAAGAAGGATGCCGCTACTAGACTTGGAAATAAGGTGTGAAATGTCAAAGGAGTTACGCGCATTCCACTCATACACCGATGGTTACATGACCCTACGCAGCTGCCTGGTGGATTTCAAGCCCGTTAAAATGTTTACTGAGCGAAATTATTGCCTTATTAATTTTTCTATTTAGAATGTTATGCAAGAATTCATACATGTAACAAAATTAACGAGTTTTTTTTTAAAATTCGTTAGATGAGTAAACAGTTTTTACAGTATTTAACTTTGAGGAAAAGATGGTTTTTAATTGTGTTAGCTTGTATGTGAGTTTGACTGCAAATATGCTGAACACATTAAAACGGGGATTAACGCGACGGACAGTAGGTAAAACATTATTTACCTTTAATTTTTGCCTGACCTTTTGACCGGGTTGCACCGATCGTGGTCACAGGCAGGCAGACTGGCTGGAGAACTGCGATGTCTTCACTCCGTATGTGGGGTAGATTCATATTTTTCTACCCTCACATTATTAACAAAATTCGTACCGCCGCTGCACACTACGCTAACCGTGTCCCTATTCTGTAAACCGGCCGCCGCGTCCGTATTCCGGTGGTTACTCAACTGCGACCCAAAACGAGGATGTGTAATGCTAATTACTGGATTCCATGTCGCAGATAGTTTGTAACCCTCTTTCCTATTGAAATTAACATATTTTTTAACCAGGCGAGATCATGGTAAGTTTTGACGTCGAGTCACTTTTTACCAACGTTCCAATTAAAGAGTGTTTGGACATAGTAAAGGACAGGTTGAGTGACAATGAAATGCCTTTTAACTATATTGATCTGCTGAAGAACTGTCTTGATGCCAACTACTTTCTTTTCCAAGGTCAATATTACCTCCAGATTGATGGCGTCGCAATGGGAAGTCCCGTAGCCCCTGTACTGGCTAATCTCTGGATGGAACATTTTGAAGAAAAGGCGCTACGCCTGGGCCCAAAAACTATTAGGCTTTGGAAAAGATATGTGGATGACGTTTTCAGTATTGTAAAAGGCGGCACACAAGAGGTAGATCAATATCTAGAACATCTTAATTCAATTCATCCAAAGATGAAATTTACATGTGAATTAGAGAAGGACAAATCGTTGCCATTTTTGAATGTTAGAGTAACATGATGGATCACTATCGCACTGTGTCTATAGAAAGCCAACGCACACTGACAGATACCTACACGCGATCTCATACCACCACCCTAGACATTTACAATCCGTTATGACGTCACTTAGAAACAGAGCATTTGACCTTTGTGACCCTGAGCATATAAAGCAAGAGCTGGATCATGTTCAGGAGGTACTACGAAATAATGGATACAAAATGACAACAAAACATTTGCAAAGACCGATTAAGAAAGGTAAAAGTCCAGGCGTAAACAGACATCCCGCATTTTTACCTTATGTGAAAGGAGTAACGGACAAGGTCGGTTCCCTATTAAGAAAGTACTCCGTACCCACTATTTTTACTCTGGGATCAAAGGTAAACAGTATATTGCGCACACCAAAAGATGTCTTGCCGTTACAAACTCCGGGTGTGTATAAAATCGGTTGCAGCTGTGGTAGTTCATACATAGGCCAAACAAAGCGGACGGTGGCTGAAAGGGTCAAAGAACATATCGCCGCTGTGAAAAACCGACAAATAACAAAATCAGCGATTGCAGAACATTTACTTGAGGCGGGCACTAATCATTGGATTGAATTTTATAAAACGCAAGTCCTCTCCACAGATCGCCACTATTATTCAAGAGTTGTGCGTGAAGCTATTGAAATTAAAATATATGTTAATTTCAATAGGGAAGAGGGTTACAAACTATCTGCGACATGGAATCCAGTAATTAGCATTACACATCCTCGTTTTGGGTCGCAGTTGAGTAACCACCGGAATACGGACGCGGCGGCCGGTTTACAGAATAGGGACACGGTTAGCGTAGTGTGCAGCGGCGGTACGAATTTTGTTAATAATGTGAGGGTAGAAGAATATGAATCTACCCCACATACGGAGTGAAGACATCGCAGTTCTCCAGCCAGTCTGCCTGTGACCACGATCGGTGCAACCCGGTCGAAACGTCAGGCAAAAATTAAAGGTAAATAATGTTTTACCTACTATCCGTCGCGTTAATCCCCGTTTTAATGTGTTCTAATAATGAAACGCGAAAGTTTAAGAGTGATTATTGCAAATATGCTGAACTGGATCTTGATGTACCTACTACAGCTTAAAAACAAATCATCCCACCTTACAATATACGGCGTATGTTCCATTTCAATAGAAATAATACATCGAGAGATACAGGTGACCCCTCTGCCCCATACGTCACAGTACAAACAAGATGACACGGTGACTGAATGTGGGTTGCTACGGGTGTAAAATGTCTAGGTGGCGGTTTCAGATGTATCAAATATGGTGGCGGCACATAAGATATATGTTGCTTATTTTCTTTCAGTGAAAATGTTGTACCGTTAGGTAATATATTTTTTTGCAAATTGCTTTGTGGTTAATTCTACAGGAACTGTAGATTTCGGTTGGTAAATTTCAGTTTGTAAAGATAGAGGCTGTCTTTACTCATATATTTTTTGTATCATTAAGACTACGGCAACAAATTCGCAGTTAACAGCTTCTATATAATGCGAGTCTTTGTACAGCATGTTAAGTTGTACGGAATCTTTGGATCGCGAACCAGTCCCTTACTTATACCACAGATTATATAATAGTTACTACTTATACTGTTTTTATTTCTTTCAAAATCCCTCTCTTATCAGAGATCTAATCGATATTCATAAAATGAGACTCTTCGATAATTGTGTATTCGACAAAACGCAGTGTACTTTACCTACTTAATATTTATACAGGCTAGGCTGGTTATTGTCACAGGCTAAATTAATAACGTAACGGCCGCATTTTCTCTGTTAATTGGATAAAAAACCATTATGGATGCACTTATGCATAATTCATTGTAGAGATATTTGTTAGACGTTAATGTAGCGCTATGAAAGGTAGTGTACAGAATATTAAATTTTTATATTTTTCTTATTTCTTCTTACGGCAGGCTGTTGGGGGTCTGAAGCAAAGAGTTTTGTTGCGGAGGTAGGCCGTCGTTTAAGGATTAGAACCAATGATCCTCGCTCAGGGTAATTCATTCCTAATACAGAAAATAGCTTTGGCCATTCAGCGGGGTAGCGCAGTGAGTGTCATGGGCACTTTCCCTCCAGGTTTGACATGGTGTTAAGTTATTAATGTTTTTTTTTTATTGGTTTTGTATTTTTTTATATAATTGTATTTAATTTTATTTCTTATTAACTCTAATAAAACTTTTAACATTTGTTGTTATTCTTATTTAATATTTTTCATGTAATTCCCAAACTTTTTTGAATTAGTTAATAAGGCTGATTTTAGATAGCAATATCAACAAAACGTTCATAACAATTTCCTAGTATCGTATTTTGAGCATTGACGTACACATATACTCGTACCTACATATCTACGTACCTAGTAGTGGGAATATAAGATGTACTTTTAATTTATCAGTCTAATAAATTCAAATTCAATCATTTATTTGGCACGCAAATAAAAATTAATAGAAGTACAGTTCAACTTATTAAAGACCAAGTTAAATTTATTAATAAGGATTTTACAGGCATTGTAAAATGGTTTTTAATATTTTTTAACACTCGCAGTGTTCTTTCTTATTCATATAAGTTTGCAAAAGGTCGTGGTTTTAAATCCAACCCGTGAGCGAATATTTGGTTTCTTATTTAAACTCATTGTAAAATGATTAAAACGGCATATATTATTGGTTTCCGTTTGCAAAATGAAGTACAAACTTTTACATATTGTGTTCAATAACTTACACAGTTTCAAAAGAACAGCCAGATTAATTTATTTGGTAATAATGCAGTTAAATATATCCTTAAAACTGAATAAACTTATATTGTTCTCATAGGTACGGCTTTGGCTTTGGCTTAATAATAATATTGTAAGCACTTTATCCCTGTTTGTATAAGTAGGATCGTCAAAGGAAAACTATTAATTGTTTTTGTTAAGATTACAATACCTGTTTTTACCCGACTGGCAAAACTAAAAGGGTTATGCTTCTATAAGTAAGTACCCATTTACTTTTAAGTCATAGGATGAATAAATGATGACGTACATTCGTTTACTTTAATCTTAGATGAATAAATTTATTACCCGACTGCGGAAGAAGGGTTATTTTTTAGTTCGAGAATATGTATACTATATTGACAGGAAACGGCTGGACAGTTTTTGACAAACGAGGTGTCGTTGAATTCATGGTATTCGAAAATTTTGGTAGTGACATAGGCTATACACATTTAAAAAATGGCGCCCGCAAACGGAAACAAGTTCGGTTCAATACAGAAATCATATTTTCTGCATTGTCTCGGGCCTGGGTGTTCTGATACCGCCGTTGTTTCTGATTTCCATTACACAAGTGGTGGTACACGCTGGGCACTATTCACGAGATCCCGGGTTCCAATTACGGGTCGGCCCAAAATGTGTTTCTGGGGTTTTCTGTCTTAAAATAAACCCAGACACAGCTCCGGACCCAGGACAATGGTGGTGCCAACACCTCCGTGCATCAGAAAGCACGTTAAGCCGTTGGTCCTGCGCCTGATCTCTCGCCGGTCATGTCGGACTGCCGTCTCATTGAACAAGATCGTGAAAGAACAGATAGTGCACCTGTGTATTGCGCATACACTAGTGCACTATATCACCCGCGCAGTTGCTGAATCCCTGTTGAGATTGGCTGCTGTAGTCGAAATTCGGTTAGGATGACATTATTATTATTGGGATCAAAGCAATGTACATGATGTTGTCCAATATTATAGTAAAAAAATTATGGAATTTGAATATATGCTGGTTGTCAGTTTTATACAATATTCATAGGTATTGTTGATTGAAGATTTTTATTTCTAGATATAATGGTGGTAAAAATAGAGCCTACGTCACCCGATAGACGGTAAAAAATTATAGGTCTCTTCTCAACCTTGAGAGCTGCAATATTTTATATAGCTACCTACCTACATGCAGTGAGTCTTTTATCATTAACGGTCACAAGAAACGTGTTCCACCCTTCGTAAATAGCACCTTTGAAGAATTGCGCCGATTGCAACTCCTTATTAGAGGCATGTAAATAGCTTTGCATTATGACATAGTCCGTATGTGTCAGGTATGCTAATAGCCGGCGAGTATCTTTATTGTTTCCATTTTCCACTTTATAACAGTCTACATAGAGGATACGCAAACGTTAACAATATGCCAGAAATTGTATCATTTGAATAATGCGTGCGTAATTGCTGTGCGTGCGTTAGATCTGGGTAGGGAAATGCTAATCGCTTGTCTAGGAACGTTGTCACTGGTTGATATTAGCGATGTGCGTAGTTTTTTTTGCTGTAACGGTTATGCGTAGCAAATCGTGTGCGTATACGCGCCTACGCGCCGGTGCGTGAGGCGTGATGGCCATGGATCAATGGACGCATGCGTAAGTAATCACGCATTACATGCACATGCACATTCAACAAGACATACCCACATACCTGTTACGGTGAAATTATTGTATCTGAAGTTTTTCGAAATTTCCAGTTAGTAATATGTTGTACAACCATACCTTATACGAGTAGTAGTCGTCGTGACAAGATTTATGAATCAGAAAAATAATCAATTTCTTGTATATTTCATTTCTTATAAATAACATTATCCCAGAAGTAAGTTGCCTCTTCCTTGCCTATATGAAGCAAGGAAGAGGCAACTTATCATTTTGAACCCCAGGAGAACGAAACGATAACCCAAGACTGTTTCGTCTTGGCGCAGGTATCTGAGGAGATTTTACCCCAAATAAAGGTCAAGGAGATAAAGAGCAAGCATAAGTAATTGAAACAAAGAAATATAGAAAATCCTACCCACATTTCTTGACTCTCTTCAGGAGTGACCACCACTTTCGTCTTTCTCACTACTTATCCTCTTCATTGCATATGAAGAGGATAAGTTATCTTGTATTTAATTATATTAATATTTATGTACCTATGTGTATTATTTTACGTATCTTAGAATGTATGTTGTATTTAGTGATATGTTAGTTTTCCTTAGAATGGTATCTTTACTAAATGTTCCGGCACTGATTAACTTCCCCCCATACCCACGTTGACGCCAATTGAAGCTTCTTTTGTTGGTGTAATAGTTTAAATAAATAAATAAATGTTTTGCCAAGTCGGATGCCTTTGAATTGATGTTACATTTTTTTATCTTGTGAATAAGTAACGTGTTTATTTAATTAAAGAGCGCCACATAATTATTAAAGCTCGCACATCGTCCACGCTAGACTAGGCGTGATTCGACACGCGTGATCAATCCCGGTAAATAAGCTTCTGTTTCTATCATTGTTGAAAGAATAACGATTAATAAATAAAATACATATTTATGGATAGATAGCTGCTCATATATTTATAAACGAAGTGCACGTTTATACAGTATACAACTTTTCTTATTTGAGTGATTACATCGATATGATACAATGATAATTAGTATATTAGAGCAAGAGCCCGTGAACCACAGACTTTCGTTTTTTTATAAAATCTATCCCTGTTATTACAAAAACTTAGTACCGGCTTTAAGTTAGGACTAAGCTATAAGCTAGCCAATTAGAACAGCGTTAATCTATTAAGTCACGAATGTGTCATTCATTCCTCTTTTGTCGGCTAATATTTAGATCTATTTTAAACCTAGTCTATTTTTTTGTAATAACACCGTAAAAGTATGTCAGCGCATGCTCGCAACATAGGTAAGAACGATGGACCATCATGAAGTTTGGGTCATGGTGGCTTTAATTAATATTTTCTTGGGGTATTTTTTACGCTTTACTTATTTCACTAATAATTTAATTGATAATATTGTTTTAGTTATATTTTTACGCTTTACATACAACCACGGCAGCTGGAGCTGCCAGTGTATAATGACCGGTACCTACCAAACGTAACTAAAACTAAAACGTAATAAAATTATAACTAAATAGGATATATATATATATATATGTATATTAACTAAATTAAATTTTTACGTTTTAGTCATAAAAATAGTTAGTTTAACAGCCACAAACATTTGTGGCTGTTAAAACAAATTTTATTGCGTACTTATTTCTTTAATTCTAATAAGAACCCTACTTCTACCAATGTTTATTTAAGTAGACAACTATAGTGAAGACTGAAGATTAGACTGAAGATAATGATTGAGTACTGTGCTTTTCTGAAGATTAATTAGATACGTAAAAACTGCAAAGTTCTAATCAAAATGGATACCGCCAAAAAAGCGATTTTCTTCATATATTACGCCATGCCATACTTCCCATAAACCTCATAGGAGTAAATTAAAAGGTTCCCTGTAAACCAGTCACAGACTACTTACTCATATTTACTTTTTCTGATTTTGCTCATTTGTTACTTATAAAACTTAAGTTTATAGTTTTGAAATCTGTGAAACAGCTGCGAATGCGTTACCTATAGGTATATCTTTTTATTACAAAGGTGCATCAATAAAAATACCTGACATTTTCTGATCTATCGTCATGATAACAAAAAATACATGCTAATCTAAAAGCCAAAATGATCGATTGATCAAATTAAACAGAAAAAATATCATATCATTTAAACACAGACCTAGACCTAGGTGCTTAGACTGAGGAGTTTTTATCGGGCTAATCATTATACAAGATACTGGATTATACTTCGTCGCTGCATCCTTGAGATTTTCAAATTCACCAAGTAGTCCACTCCTCAATGTACTAGGCATCGTATCGAATATTTTAGAGCTTACCAAATTTAAAAAGAAATAAAACTACTACATTTCCGGTGTAGGTGGCGCGCCCGCCCACCTTCGCTCCATATGACAGGTCGCCATTCGCTTCTAATGTTCGGGCATCGAAACATCGGAATTACTCGTTCGTGCTATTTGTGAAACAAGTGTTTATTTCGTGGCACTCCTGCCACGAAATAATTGTATTCGTGTAAAAATGGGCAAACGAAAACGCAAAAGTAAGGACCCAGAAAAGATACGCAGAAAAATAAGGCGCTTGGAACGCCGTCTGGAATCGGAGGACAGTGAATATCAAAGTAAGTTATATTTTGTTCATAACAAATATACCACACTAGATATATCGTTAAACGGCAGCCTTGTTGTGAATGTTTTTATCAAAGATCGGAAAACATTTTGCATTTCAAATTTCATCCAGTTGTTTTTCATCGTATACCCACATTCTCATTTGTTTTTTCTTACGAAGTGTAATCTCACTATAACTTTGTTCTTCGTCCTTAATTAACCTGTAATAAGTGTATTTAACGTTATTACGAGGTAGTATCTATGCTCAAAAGATTTGGTAATCGAGTTATAAGTAGGTACAAATGAAAGATTGGATCACGTGATCCAGAATCGCGATTAAGATTGTGGTTTTAGATATAGGTACCATTTATTGACATCAAACGGAATGTGAATTTTCGGAGCGAAAATTGTGATCTTAAATATATTGAGTCGTGATGCGATTACGACCAATGTGGCAAAGCCACTCAATCAGTTTTTATAACAAAGAACCTCGATGCGATTGAGGTCATTAATTTTGTTCTTGTATTTCTTAGAGTAGTGATGCGATTACTACCGAAATACTGCTTCTTACCGGCCTTAACATCCTTGCAGATTACGAATCGGAGGGTTCATATTCGTCGGAGCAGTCTAATATTAGATCAGTCGTCCCCTGGAGTCAGAGGATGATACACCTCAAACATCAAACAATGAGGATGTGCCAGCAGTCAGCCTCACACAATCAGACAGTGCTGAGAATCCCGCGCTGTCCACGGATATTTTGGAGGCCTTGGGTGAGCCCAAAAATAAAGCCGAAATTTATGCTCCTAAAATAAGAGATGAAATATCTAAACGCTGGGAAAAGATCGTGGTCGACGGTTTGAACAGAGAATCTGTACTTAAATTAACAGAGAATATACACATACCCGAGAATTTCAAACTGCTTAAGGCCCCTGTCCTGAATCCGGAAATTTCTGCGGTTTTGTCAGAATCCACAAAAAATAGGGACAAACGCTTGGAAAAAGCACAGAACCACCTTGGTTTGAGTATTGCAGCGATCGCGAATTTAATGACCAGTCTGATAAAAGACAACATGGATAAGACGGATATAATTAAGAAGTTGTCAGAAGCTGGCCAGTTGCTTTTGGACTTACATTGCCAAAACACTTCAGCAAGGAAGAAACTTATAATGTATAGCCTCGATAAAAAGTTTTCACATATTATACAAGACGTTAAAAGAGACTCTTTTTTGTTCGGTGAAAACCTGGGGGATAAAATTAGGGCGAATAAAACAGCAGAGAAGTCAGGCCTAAAAATAAAAAGAACTTTCGAACCCCAACCGTCAACATCTTCTTTTCGGCAAAATCAACAGTAGAACGCCAGGTACGCCAGGGAAACTGGAAGGGTCCACCCAAGACACAAGTTTCGAGAGGCAGACGTGGGACGGCCAGGACTCAAGCCTCTTCACAATCATTCAGACGGCCAGCAGCGACCAGCGACAGATACACCAACACAACCCGGACGAACAACCAACGCGACAAGCCACCACGCAGAACATAGAGGTAAAACAACACGCTGGAAGGTTTATACCAAACTATTCGAGAGAGAAAAATTTTTGGCCCTTCAAAAATCCAACGATGATTATGATTCGAAAATGAATTTAGGACTCCATCTTAAGGATGATTTTAATTGGTGGCAACATAATATAATAGATTCTATTAGACCGTTACGCAATGGCCAATACGCTCTGGAAATTTTTTCAGACGCTTCCCTAACTGGCTGGGGTATTTATTGTGACGGTGAAACATCAAACGGGCTTTGGAGTTTATCTGATACTAAGAATCATATTAATTATTTAGAATTGCTTGCGGCTTTTATTGGACTCCAATTTTTTGCTAAAAATATTACCAACAAAGAAATCCTGTTAAGAATAGATAATATGACGGCGATTTCTTATATTAATCGTATGGGAGGGGTTCAATTCAAACATCTCAATGATATAACCCGCAAAATTTGGCAGTGGTGTGAAGCCCGCCAAATATTTGTCTACGCATCTTACATTAAGTCAAAAGAAAATGTCGAGGCTGACCGTGAATCTAGGTGTACAAACGTGGATATTGAATGGGAGTTATCTCCTATAGCATTTAATGAAATCGTAGAGAATTTTGGGGTTCCGAATATTGATTTGTTTGCATCTCGGTTAAATGCAAAGTGCTCTCGATATATATCTTGGAAAAGAGATCCAGAGGCCTATAAATTTACTGTTTTCCTCCGTTTTCTTTAATTTTAAAATGTTTACGCAAGATGTCGATGAAGCTTCGGGAATAATCATTGTTCCTTATTGGCCAAGTCAACCTTGGTTCCCCTTGTTTATAGAACTACAAACCTCAGACCCAATTTACTTCTTACCTAGAATTGACCTTTTACAATCTCCTTTCAGGAACCAGCACCCTCTATGGCGAAGCCTTACCCTGGTGTCCTGTCGCTTATCAGGGAAGCGTTCGCTCGACAGAGTTTAACATCAGATACTATAGATATCATGATTTCATCGCTGTCTCGTAGTACCCTGAAGCAGTATGATACAGCGTACAGGAAATTTTGGACATACTGTCAAAATAACAGTATCGATAATTTTTTTCGTGTTTCAAATCCGAAGGCCCTAGATTTTTTATCAATTCAATTTAAATCAGGTGCTAGCTATTCCACTGTAAATACTCTACGCTCAGCACTTTCCCTCATTTTAGGCAAACAATTTAGTTCAGACGCTAATATTAGTCGTTTACTTAAAGGAATTTTCAAAACTCGTCCATCGTTTCCAAAATACCAAGATACTTGGGACACAAATATTGTCCTCAATTTTGTTAGTACCTGGTACCCAAATGAAGGACTTCCTTTGCCAACATTGACAAAGAAATTAGTAGCTCTCCTTATGTTGTCAACGGGACAACGAGTGCAGACGCTATCTGTCATTAGTCTATCTAACATTCGAGTTAATGATTCAGATATTGTAGTAATAATAGATGACTTGATCAAGACTTCAGCCCCCGGGCGAACTCAACCACATCTTAAGATACCTTTTTTCAATAATAGAGTTGAGATTTGTCCAGCCAAAACATTAATTACATATATCAATGCAACAAGCTCACTTAGAGATGGAGCTGATACACAGAAACTGATTTTAACTTGTAAAAAACCGTATCATAATGCAAGCGCCTCTACGATTAGCCGTTGGATAAAAATCTCCGCGGATGCAGCGACTCATATAATTACGGTCAAACTTCACTTAAGGTAAGTTTGTTTAACCTTCAATTATATGCGAGTCAATACAAACAAATAGCTATTGCATCCTACGTTTTTGGTCCAAATATGGAAGTTGGTTTGACTGTTAGCAATAATTGAAACATTACGAAGGGACTTCGCTAATATTCGCATTATAAGTTCAATCTTTTGAACTTTATAGTTACAGTAATAGATTTTAAAGTTGCTTGCAGAGAGTTAGCTATCTATAGGGTTGACGATATAATATAAAACCGTTAATTGTCTACGTACTTAGACCGTGGCCTTTGGCTACATCTGCTTGTTATGAAAGTTGATAAAAACCATTCTAGAAGTGTTGCTGTTCTTACGTTGCATAGAAATGTCAACGCGTTTGAATTATTTCCTACATTGTAAGATAAGTTAAAATCTACTTAGACCGTTTCATTTCGTGCTCCATAGGATATTATATTAATCTAATTATTTGCAAGCCATTACTAGCTAAGCATTTTGCTTGTAGGCTTCTTATGTTCAAAAAAACAGGTAGGTAATCTGTATCTAACCTTGAAGTAGAATAATTCAAATTAATGTGATTAATTCTCTACCCATTATTCAATTGTAAATTTTGCGTGCATTGCATACTGATAAATACGCGTACAACTATGTAAGTATGAGTCAAGAAGATCCAATGTAAACCGATGTTTTCCTTCAACAATAGTTTTAAGACCAAAGTGTAAAGCCTTTAACTTTGATTCAACCAATAAATGGGGGACTCCTTAATATTTTATAATTACGGAACACGTAGGTTTATCATTTTTAATTGACATAACATATTTGTTTGCTTCTATGCGTAAACGATGTCCTATAATTGTAATTTAAAAACGTATATAATTGTTTATGATGGAATCAAACAAGCTATTTATAAATATAGTAAGTATCCATGAAATGTGTATGTCCTATTTATAGTTTGAACCTATCCCTATTTTATCTGGAATTAAAGTTGTCAGTCTCTGCACTATCCTTATTTCGCGATACAAAAAATAACTCCGTTAATGTAAATCATAACATTTCAAAACTTTATTCTGTTGTCTGTTATAAGTTCGCCAAGCTTAGGCATTTAGGCAGTATCAAGGAAGCCTAGGCAGACACTCGCAGACGTCTAGCCGACACAAAAAATAATACCGGTTCATCAAAACTCGATCCATAGAAGGTCACCCAGTCGCATGCAGTTTTGGAATTCCGTAATATTCTTTCTAACCATTTGGAGATGGTAGAAATTCTAATTTAATCTTCGTGTACGTACACGTACTCGTAGTATTTATATTTCTTCATGCTCTCAGGCAATTTCTGATACTGTTAGACCAAATTAATTAACCGTAACTAATCGCCATAAATATTTTTTGTATGGAGTTTGCCAGATTTTCATCAATTGCTAGTAAAACATGGTGCAACGATACATGATGTTAAAAATAGTAGTAGAAAAAGGTACAGAGACCACGACACCATATTTTGCTATGTAATAAAACATTGAAATCTGTGTAATAATTAATCGCGTTAATATTATGTATAGCACCTATTTACGTTAAATTAAAGTTTGAGGATTCTCTAGTTTCATAAGATGTTAACCTAGTTTTTGTAAGCAAAATAGAATGTAAAAATCTGCATTTATTGAATGTTGAAAGTTGTATTGACTTTATAAAGGTTTAGGATACGACGATGAATAATTAATAATGGTGTAACCTGCAAGAAAAGTGTGTGCTATTTCGGAAACCTAGATTTTTTGGGTTTCATATCGTACGAAAGATTTTATTACGCTCAGTTTTATAAAAATATGGTATTGGCCTATTTATTTATATTAATTTGCCTTGCAAAGTATTTCACTGTGTATTTACCATAAACACACATGGGATTACTGTAAGTAAGTAGGTAATAGTTGTAAAATGGATTGTTTCCTATAATCGATGTCTATAATAAGGAAATCAGATTGAATACCCGTAGCTTAATTGAACATTCCTGCAAATATAAAGTCCCTAGCTGAATTGAACCTTCCTGCATTAATTATTTTAATTGATTGTAAATTTTAAATTCATTCCACAATATATTTTTTTGTAAAATTGAAACCGAGTAATATCAAAAAAGAAACTAAATCTCGTGTACTATATAACTCATCAAAACAGCTCTGCGTACTAGAATCAGCCTCTAAATGAATGTGCCACGTTTTTTAATTGATTAATATCTCTATCTGCCCCTATCTGTTAAATAGACATAAAATCAAACACAACGTAATAAGTTCAGATGTGTCATCATTTGAACTTATTATATGAAATGGGATACAAAAAATTGCAGTTAAGTAGCTAAGCAAGTAATTGTATAATTAATTTGTTAAAAAGCAATACAGTCGAATAGAAAACCTCCTCTTTTGGAGTCGGTTGAAAATTAACTTGTACCTTACTCACTTAGTTCCCTTCGGTTGCATGAGTGTTGTGTAATTAAATAGCTTCATGAACGGGAAAACAGAAAAAAGATTCTCATAAGCATGCAGCCAAGTAGTTAACAACTTTGTATTGAAGCATTTTCACGATCGCATGATATGATAATTAAGTAAGCGCGACACCTTTGTTATTCATTGCACTGCAATTTTAATTTGTTGATAGGTTAGATTTTGAATATTTTTTAGATACCTATATTTAATTAGATGATAAGTAGGTTAGATTTTGAATATCTTTTAATATTTGTGTGAATAGATATTTAATAGCAATAAAAATTAAAATAAGAAACACCAAAGACAGTATCGTAGTGTAAGCTTCACATACATACTATAAAGCACTTATTACTCGCTTTCTTCTATAGTATGCAATACGTAAATAAACGCTCTTAATCGCAGTCAGTCTTATTACTTACATCGCCCTAACGCCCAACAGTACAGTATAGACCATTTTAAACTTTTCATAAAGTTGTACAATTAGGCGGACATAATTCAGAAAGCAATCACTTCCAGACCTTATGGTAGGAATTTCAGCATCTATCTACCTATATTATTATTACAAAGTGTTCTACCAAAACAATTATTAATCACTAACTATTAATTTGAAATATGCAATGGCCACTACCCACGATTGTAAAATGATAATTCCAATCTATAAATGTCCCCAAAAGACGCTTAGTAAAAATATATTGCAACGAACTTGAAGTGGTTCTGAGAAGCCATGTTTAGCTTAGTCCTATTTTTACATTTAAAACTTTGAGTCTCACGGCTTCGGGGATTTGTGTGACGCAGACTTGTTCATGTCCTAATCATGCTGTATTTTTGAAAGTGTACACTAAGTACGTTTTTTTTGCGTGTCAAACATTGTTAAATATCTTTTCATGACTTTTAAATCTGCATAATAAACGATAAACTACTATATAATTAGAATGTAATTTTTGTGACTAACTTATTTTTATATTAATAATTTCGTAAAAAAGGAATGTCAAGATTATTTACAAATTTTACAATGTTGGAAAAGCAATGAAAAACGGACTTTACAAGCCAGTTTTTCACACATACATACGTGTATCGTATTTTTTATAGTAAAATTACGTCATATTTAATGAATATAGAGTTCAATTTATCAAGAATAAAGAGGTTCCTAATACGATACAATTATCCTGATCGCTTACGGCGACCAAAGCTAGCAGGCCGTCTATAATAATCAATTAATATCGTATAAGCAGTAAATTTTAATAAACTTCAAGTTATCTTCGACGTTTACGTAAGTCGGAGTATTATGTTAGGCGAAACATAAGGTGGGTCGATATAAATTTAATATCCGCGTAGGATTATGTTCGTAGCCCCCGGCTAGTGGTCAGGATCTCGTGTAAACACAGGCGCGTTTAGCCAAGCGCCGGGGCACGGCCTGCGATGCGGGCTATAGTCGCCATGTGGCCATGAAACGAGCGATATAGGGCCGTGTTCAAGTCAGGAAAGTTCTTTAAATAATATACAGCACGACCGATTTTAAAATATCATTACCTGCTCTGTGACACTTTTAATTGAATGACATAAAAATAGTCAGTGCATTCTTTGTACAGTTGAAAAATCGGCCTTTAGATAGGAAAGTCAACTTTGGTTTTGCTTTAAAAAATATAATAACTAACTATTTATATCGGTTGCAGCATTCCAATTAATGATAGGTAGTAGTAGGTAAGTTAATGCACAGATGACAGCGCGTCCAGCAAAACAATTCAGTCTTGATTATTGTTATTAAAATTTTAGCAATGTTTTTGCAGGTTTTTACAAAAGGAAACGCACACAAAAAATTATCGTACCATCTAAAGACGGCTGATTAATGAATTTTTGTGTGCGAAATTTACTTTGGTAGGTATTTTATGCAGTTGTATTCAGCGTAATTAAGCAATAAAAATTGGTAGTCCCATTTGCAGAAGACTGTACAAAAAGTCAGCAAATATATTTTCATTAATATTCCTAAGAAAAAAACTGATTTGAATAGACTCCTCAATCAAAAATACCATTACATATCTTATTAGCAATAAGTTATATAATAACTTTTGATTTGAGTGTTCTACCTTCTGTTTTGACGACCGTCTTGGTGTACTCGTTCGCGCACCGGAATTCTAAACCAGGCGGTTGCGGGTTCGAATCCCGCAAAGGGCAAATGTTTGTGTGATAAGCACGAGCATTTGTACCTAAGTCATGGATGTTTATATGTATTTAAGTATTTCTATCCGTTATCCTAGTCACCATAGCACAAGCTCACGCTTAGTTTGGGGCTAGGTAATTGGTGTGTTTGTTGAAACAATTTATTTATTTATTTATTTTTGTTTGTATCGTAGTTAAGAAGGTTGGTCATCACTTTACTTTGACTTAAAGTAATCTTAATAAAAGTGTCTCATATGCGTAAATGTGTGCCTAAACGACATTTTATCGTTTTCCTAATAAGACCCAGTTTACAATTCGCAAGTTTGATGGCCCTACGTGGGTATGAAGCGCGCGTGCACCGTTTTCAGTCAAAAACAACGCCACGGCCACGACTGCGATAGAGTGTTACCGCGGTTTGGCCGACCGCTGTACTGTCTAGGTGGGACGCCGGTTTGCGAAAGAAATAGAGTCGCGAATCACTTTAAGATGAAGTTAAAATATTTTCAAAAATCCTATAAAAAATATTTATTGACAGTCTTCATTCGTTAAACAGATACTCAGAGCTTCCTGCGACGTGTCAATCACCGGCATTGGGAAACTTCGTGATCAAGTCTACCGAAGCTCAGCTCGAGGCCGCTAGCTTGTATGTCGCAAGGGCGCCCGGGCGCCCAGAGATATAGTTTCATCACATTCCACAGAATAATAACTTCAACATGATAAAGTCAGTGCACAAGGCAGCAGGTTAGACTACACATGTTGTCGTTAAGGCCGGCCCTTTTACCCCTTAATTGGTCGCGTGGGGTGTCATACACCCCAAAGCATGTTTCCAGGCTCATAACATTTTGAAATTAGAATTTAGCGGGCTGTTATTTTAGGTAGCTTTGTAAATATGTGTAAAGTACACGATTCAGTTGTGAACGGCGCTCGGTTGTGGTTGGTTTGGGTCAGAGAGCGTGCAGGTTGCTAAACCCCCCGGGTGACTGTTTGCGTAGTCCAAATTGGGGGTACATTAATTTTATTTTATTTTTTTAGCGTCCCTTCCTTTCCGTTTTGGCGGGATTGGGACGCGCAAAATTTCCAGTGTCTCCTTACCTGCCTTTCTATCCTCATCTTACAGCACGTCCACTCTCGTTGCAAGTATCCTGCAGCCTTCTACTGCAAATTTCGAAGTGGCGTGCTTGGACGAGGCTAGAGATACTTGGGAAATGGCATATTCGACAAAATTCCCTTCAGATCTTAAAATTTAAAGAAGTTGGGACCAAATTTTTTTGTGAGTTTCTTTTGAAAAATCTTATTGACAGTAGAATTGACAACGCGGATAGCTAGACTAAAAACAGTTTCCACTAAGGAAGCAGGATTCTGGCTACAGGCCTATCCTTCGGCCAATATGGGAACCCTTTTGGACTCAGAAACTCTACGAGTCGCGATAAGTCTGCGTGTTGGTGCTGAGGTTTGCCTTCCACACAGATGTCCGTGTGGTACTGATGACAGCTTGTTGGAAAATTACGGACTCTCCTGTGCTAAAAGTGCAGGCCGCTTTTCGCGCCATGCCAGCACCAACGACATCATCCGGCGGTCTCTTGCCTCTATCAACGTGCCGGGTTTTTTTGAGCCGAATGGTATCGCGCGTGATGATGGCAAGAGACCGGACGGGATGTCACTTGTTCCTTGGCGGATGGGTCGGGCTCTTGTGTGGGACGCTGCCTGTGTCGACACACTTGCAGCCTCTCATCTCCCCGGGACAAGCAGTGGTGCTGGTTTGGCTGCGTCAAGTGCCGAAAACTTAAAAAAGAACAAGTACAAGCAGATCGACTCCGGGTACTACTTTGTACCGTTTGGAGTCAAAACACTGGGTCCGTGGGGTCCTAACGCTATCTCTTTTTTCAAAGAGATTTCCAAGAGGCTGGTTGACATCAGTGGTGACCCAGGAGCTGGCAGCTACCTTGCTCAGCGTATTAGCATCGTTATCCAGCGTGGTAATGCTGCCAGCATCGTGGGAACCTTACCATAAGGCCCCTTTTTATAATTATTGTTTTTCTTTTGTATTAAATAATTTATCTTAATTTTTATAAATAAGTTGTATATATATTACTATTATAGTTTAGTTACTAGTGTTTTATTTTATTTTAAAAACATTAAATCAGTTGGTTTACTAGTATTCTATTAGTCAAATTGATATGATAGACTTACTATGGTAGGCACAGTGAGAAATAATAAGCCTGAAGTACCTTGGAAGTGTTTTATCCCGGGAATAACACGAAAAGTGACTTCGAGCTTGTTTGGTTTCCAAAAAGATATGGCTGTGCTCATAATATGTGTCGAAGCCAAGAAAATCAGTTTTGCTTTCATCGACAATGCATCATGATGATATTATGTTGATTATATTATTCTGATTTTTATTCATTTGATATTTGAAATGGGTTTGCTTTTGACTCTAGAGTCTAAACTAACCCATTCGTGGTGTAGAGAGAGTCGATGATGAAGCAAGCTCACTCAAATTATTATTTTATTATTTTAACTGTAATGTAGAAAGATGTACCAGCTGATGATGATATTTTTTCATCTTTTTATTATCACATGTATCAATTCCTGTGTAATTTTTAAGTCTAAAATTGACTCCAATATACACTAAAGAGTACTTTGGGAGCAACAGGTTGTCAATTTAGTCAAATCTCATCAAATATCAAGAGCAGGCATACCCACATTATCATGACCGCTGCAAAAATGATTTAAAAATATCATGTTTTTAAGGACCAAGAATCTGTTTCTGTAACAGGAAGATCGCAGTCATACAAAAGGTTTCAAATTTGTCCAAGAACGAAGGATAGAAAAACGTAGACTGGATGCTGTAAGTGCCATGAACATGTGTGCATGACCATATGATTGTTGTCTGGCAAATTGTAACTAAGAAACCTAGTAATTACATAAAGCTATTTTTAACTAAGGAAAATGTTTTTGATTATATTGAAAAGAAGTTTAAAAGTTGACTAAGATGTAAGATCAAATGTTTCTATGGATAAAAGTCTGAATGTGCATGTATTTCGTATTTTATTTAAATTTATAGATTCGGGGTGTTAAACACCCCACGCGACCTCTGATGCAACTTTTTGGGCGCGCCTAATTAGGGGTTACTAAAAAAAAAAGATCCTAACTCAATAAAAGCTATTTATCGTAGTTCAACTGTAGGTATACCAGGATGTGCTTCTGTCTCTACAGTCTTAATTAATGCATGCGATTCTGGAGACATGTGATGATACAAGTGGCTTTTCGATTAACTTTACCGATTTGAATATTAGACACAGTCATGTTGTATGGATGTTACAGCCTTGAGTTACTTTGGAGATCTGAAACTTGGTCACTTTGTTCACAAACAACCTAACCACTATTGTATAATGAGATAGTATAGATGAGTAGTTAAGAAACTGCGCCTTTGACTGTCTCATTTTTGTCTTATGGAAATGTTTACTATAGGACCTGTTTTATTACATGAAAATAGTCTCACTTTTCTACAATAAAGTCTTTGGTCTGTCCTCAGTAGTAAGTGTTAAGTGACAGGGAAAAAGTATTTGTTATAGATTAAAATTTATTTTGCTGGTCGCTTCAAATATGCCTAGGTACTCAAAATTATCTTGTGTTCTTTCACGATTAGGGACACACCAATAAACAGGAAAGATTTCTATTATTTAAAAGTACGAACGAAAAAACTTTGAAATTACTAGACAGATTTAGAAAAAAAAACCACTAGTAGAAAGCTACATTTTGCCTAGATGGCATAAGCAACCTAGTCAGGTCATAAGTTCTGTCATATGTGTAATATGAAATAATTTAGACATGTTTATTATTTATGTAACCATTTATGTATCAAAATGAACTTAATAAAACATAGACTCATATGGTAATAAAGTTTATTCAAAATGACCCCCGCGATTTTGAATACAGGCCTTCAATCTGCGCGGCCAGTCGTCTATCGCAACACGAACGAGGTCCATGTCAATATCGGCGGCTGCCTTAATTAAGGATTCCTTGAGTGACTCCAAATTAGGATAAGGCTTTGAGCAGGCCTTTTCCTCCAAGTGTTCCCATATCTTGTAATCTAACGGACTCAAATCTGGACTGGAGGAGGGCCAGTCTGCGTGCCGGATGAAGTCGATTTCACGCGCCGCCAGCCAGTCGTGCCAAAAGCACACAAGCTTTTCGCTCTATGAGCTGGAGCAGAATCTTGTTGGAATACCCAGTGCCTGCTATTAAACATGGTATGAGAAACAGGTTCCACAAGGTTCTTGAAGACTGTATTTTGATACACAACTGCATATGTTTTTATGCCTTTCTCACAAAAATGTACCTCAGTTGATACTCAATAAGAGACTCCCAACCAAACCATGAGCGAGGATGGAAAATGACCTCGTTGGAGGATGACACGCGGAATACGGTTGCTCGCTTCTTTACTGCTGTGTGCGTACACCTTATCATTTTGTTTGTTGTAGCTCTCTTCCATGTTAAATTTTTTTCATCCGAAAAAAGAATTTTCTGATGATTTTTTTCCCGCGTACCGCTTTAACAAAGCGCGGCATCTTTTTAATCTCAAGTCCATTAAACGTCACCGCAACGTTGCAACGCAATAACTGGGACACGGTCTTCTTTAAGTGTCCACTCCATATTTAAAAATGAGGAAAATTCTAAAAAGTACACATTTTTATTTTCATGAAAAATTCGAAATTCGTATTCAATAAACTTTTTTGTGGCAAGCATTCTAAATTCAAAAGTTTTTATTGTGTGACAGAACTTACGACCTGACTATGTATTTGGTACTGCTTAGACTTCCCAATTAAATGAAAATACATTATTATTCTTTCCTCTTTTTATTGCACCCGTTTGGAGCCGGGGAGTACCGCTAGTTTGTACTCTGTTGATAAAATTGGTTCCATAGAAAGCAACCATAAAACTTCCAATATTTTCTGTCACCCTAAAAAACTTTTCAGTCAAGTTCAAATAGACTACTCCGTACCACTCCTGTTTGCAGCGTGGTGGGGGCGTGGCGGGAAAAGTTGCACATTATTTACGATGGCCACGAAGCCGATGCGGCGATAAGGCGCGTCGCAGTCTCCTCGTCACGATCTCCGCTATCTTTCGATGCCGATATTGAGACTATAATAGTATTAAATACGACCCCACAACAGAGTCCGGCGTAAAGACTATTGACCTAATACGGATCAGCCCGAATTGGTTAGGGATAGAACCACGTAATGCCTATTACTACGACTTAGGTGTGCTTCTATTAGGAGATACTTTGAGAGAATAGTGTTACTTGTTATTGATTGAAACTCGTGGTTATTTCTAATTAAATCAACCTAACAACACCGCATATTTGTAAATGTGAAATGCAAATAAACAATTGATATTGTTTTATCAACCGTTTCATGGTAGTTTTTAGGTTTTTAGTTGCAATATAAATAGCTTATTACAAAAAAGCTTCTCTATAAAAAATTTAAGAGACAATCAAACCACCTACCTTAACATTTATCACACTGTAAATTTATTGGATCTGACAGTTAATTTTGGGGTTTTTGACTACGCAAATTTGCCTACACTACCACGTGTGTGTGTGTAGGTTTATTCCGAACATTTTATAAGTTTCCAGTGTAGTTAAGTTTTAAAAAAACAACCCTAAAATAAAAAAAGAAGTTTCTGGATGAGTCAGCTACATACTGTAGACATTTAACTTATGTATAATAGTTTACTAAGGTAAATTATTATTAGAATAAAATAATTTATTCTGTAAAATTACCATTTTGAAAACTTTAGTTTAGAAACTTTAAAACTAGAAGCTTATTCGTTCTCAGTAGGTCGGAAACCTATTATGGGCTGAAGCGTTGCTTATTACGCACAGGGTTAGTAGCGTTATTCCCCAGTTGCAATTTCACCCGAAGTCGACCAGTTGCAGTTTTACCCGAAATCCCTTTTAGTTGCAGTTTCGCCCGAATAATAAATATCAAATATAGGATAAGTACAGGTAAAGAGAAATATGCTTTAAATTAATAAATCAGTCTTTATTTTCAAATTACTAATGTCTTAATATACAAAATCACAGAAATTAACCATTGATCAGTTTGTTTCTCAATAAGAGATCGTTAACACTTAGTAATCCTGAAAAGCAAACTTATTCAAAACCACCAACAAGTTGACTTAATTCCTATACCTACAATTATCTTCATTAATTTTGGCTAGGTCCGTTGTAATTACTCCATAACCTAACTCGATAGCTTTGAAAGTGTAATAGTTATAGCTTTCAGGAAAGTACTAATATTTTTTAAACCGCCTTTTGGAAAGCAATAGGTAATAGTTATCAAATTAATGAAAAATTGCCAGTTGTTTATAACGTTGCTCGGTGTTGCAGTCGCGATCTCGATAGCTAGTCATAATATCAGTCACTTTACATTAAAATTAAATTAGTATAAAACAGAAATCCCATAATTAAGTCTTACCCGCTAACTAATAATAAAATTTGCCACTGCTATAACACTTGTATGCACTGCTATGGTACGAGACGACTGGTTTGAAATTAATCATAGAGGGGTAACATTACATAGTTAAGGCAAACATTTCAAATTAGCCGTCTCATATAATCAAATGTCAAAGCAATGTCAAAATATTATTAGTAAGGGGCTTAATATTTTAATACAAAAATAATGTGTTACATATGTGCTTTGACATAATGTTCAAATTCTTGTCAGTGAATTATTGATTAAGCCTTCCTTTTTTATAAAGATCGTGACACTCAATGGTTAATTGCAAACCTGTAATTTTCTAAACTTGGGTTTTCACTGTTCGCATCGATGAGTACCGTTAAAGGAAAAATAGCATGCTCTCATTTGTCACTCAACATTGGTACTGAAGTGTCGCTTTCAGTGCAAAAAGTAAAGACACTGACAAGCAGATGTCTTGTCCGCACGTTCCGATATCGACGTCAAAATGTTTTTGCAGACCGTGTTTTATATCCACAATGCAAGTAAGTATTGGGGACATCTTTATTTATATCTGACCATTTACAAATGATACATAAATTTTTAACACTAGAAAACTAACATAAAAACTAAGATAAATTATTTACAATAGAAAAACAAAAATTATAAAAAGGATCCTTGTGGTAAGGTTCTCAAGATGCTGGCAGCATTACCGCGCTGGGTAGCGATGCTTATACGCTGAATAAGGTAGCAAATGCATTGAATTTATTGTTACTATCATCATTACATGCACTTTTACTTTCTAATTACATAAAAAAAAATACAAAAATATTTTTGTCGGAAATCGTTATCTAGTTACTGACGAATGATAATATATAATCTGATATTAATAAGAATAATGTCCTCCTAGGCGAATTTCGACTACAGCGGCTAATCTCAAGTGATACTATAGTGCACGAGTGTGTGCGCAATAGACAAGTGCACTCTCTGTTTACTATCATAGTTCAGTGAGATGGCAGTCCGACATGACCTGAGAGAGGTCAGATGCATGACCAAAGGATTAACGTGCTTTCCGAGGCACGGGGGTGTTAACACCATCATTGGCTCTTAAGCGGGGTTATTTCAAGACAGAAAAACTCAGAAACTTTCGGCCCGACCCAGGATTCGAACCTGGGACCTCGAGGAGTACCCAGCGAGCTTACCACTAGACCAACGAGGCAGTCAATCTGATATTAATACCTATTGCTGAGTGTTATTTCAGATAGCTTGATCACTATCCTGTACTATACTGTCCCGTACAAAGGAATGGAAATAATTAATGGCTAATAAAACCGATTGTTTGTGACACTATGCAGTCTTAGTTGCGACGAAGCTAGTAAACAATATTGAAGGATTGAATTTAATTACAGTACAGCTATTACAAGAGTAAGTCGCGTTTGACTAAGGCCCTGTTCCCACTTCGCCGGCAATCCGGCAATTTTGCCGGACCGGGAAAATTGGGAGGTTCCAGTGGCTGAACCTGTGATGAACGGATGGCAAAAGGACTGTATGAAACCTTACAAAAATTTTGGAAATCTAAATGTAATGTATTTTTTTAAATAAATATTTGTAATCTAAAAATCATCATAGCACCACGAAGCTATGAAACTTTCGGCATAGTGGAAACAGGGCCTAAGAGTGACTGAAGATTACCTCGGCTGGTTTCAAAGAAACGTTATTATGCAGATGAGTTGCATCACCCTTGCAGAGTATCGTTGGAAGGGGTTTCTATTTGCAAAAGAATATATAAGCTGAGTAAGTAAAGACAGGGTTAGGTAAACATGGAATCAAGGATCTTAATACTTTAACAGCCGATTTCGATTTTCCATATTATTTGCCCCTAACACATACGTATGTGTTAGGGGCAAATAAAAATCGAAATAGGCGGCTGTTAAAGGGTTAATATTCTAATGCAGTCCTTTTAATTATGATGGTTGAAGAAATCCTTCATTAGTATTTTTTATTACGTTATTCATAATTACTTGTTACAGAGAGCTGTAGTTACTTACGTGTTGTTTGTGAAGTGACAATATCATAAAAATATTACGTAAGTAGTGCTAAATGGTGTTTTTTATTTGCAAAATTTAAGAAAAGGTTATTCTTAGTCCGTTGCTCTAAATTGTACAATTTGGCCGAGTGCGTGTAGGGCCACGTCCAAGTGTAGGGTCTCTTTCAAAAACTCGATACAAAAATAAATGTTTGGTACAATTTTTACGGTACGGTACAAGTGTTCGGCAACGGAGACTTCGTTGTTGAAATATCAGCAATCACACAAACATTTTAAGTCTGAAATGTCCTGTAGTTTTTTAAGGCTAAAATGAAAAGAACAGTGTCCTTGACCACTTATCTAAAAAACCGGCTAAGTGCGAGTTGAACTCTAATGTTGTATAGAATATAATTCCGTACCGCATGTATTTTAAAATGGCAAAAAATCGCGTTTGTATGGGAGCCACCTTAGATATATATTTTTAATCTAATTATTTATTTTTAAAGTGAATATTTCAAGCGTCTACCTGTTGTCGTCGTTAATTTCAAGCAAAAAACGCCAAATCACGTTTGTTGTATGGGAAATATTTACTTTTTCTGTTTTAAGTATTAACAGAAATACTCGTAAATCATTTGCGAATATAATTCATTTGTGAAAAATTTCAAATATCACGATTCACGAGATATAGAGACAGACAGCAGAGGCTTAGTAATAGGGTCCCGTTTTTACCTTTAGGCATGGAACCCTATAATGACCGATTTATCAAATAGCACAACTATCGCATATTTTTATCACTTTAATGTTCAGTAGAATACCTATAGGTACCTACATAAGAGTGAAAAGTAGCCAGTCTGCCCGACCGCACATTAACGAATGCAGATTATGCGAAAGGCGAATTTTAAATGGGTACAAACGGCAATTTATTTTTTGTGGATCCCGTAAGAGGAAGCATAAAAGATAAGCGAATTGTCATTGTCTTGCCGTGTGATAGAAGGTTCCCTGAACTTTGCAAATGAAAGAGTTTAGTGATATCGTATTTTGGTAAAGTGCAAACTATTTTAGGAGTATTTAGGTCATTTAAAACTTTTTGAAGCGAACTTGTTTTTTGAAATTCTAATTCAGCATCAACTGCCAATTTACGCAACTACTTACGTAAAAATAAACATGGACTTGCACACACGGTTCGTCGTTTCAAGATACGATCATTGTGCTGGTAAGCCAATGTCGCATCTTAAAAAATATAACATGGTTGCCTACAAAAAAAAACACAAACACTAAAAAAATATATGTTGACATATTATGTGTACCTAGGTACTTTTACAACTTGTAATTGAAAATATTTATGTAGGTACTTAAGTACTTTCCTACGAAAAGCAGGCAATTCCACCTCAGCGACGATAGTTCTAGATGATTTGTCACAAAACATAAAAGTGTTAAAGCATTTTCGCCAACTAGTAGTCATAAAATTATTCGATGTGAAAGTTCATTTTATTTGGACCAAATAACGAATGAAAGATGTCTCAAACCTGGCAGTTTGAATAATTAATAAGAATTCTAGGCTTCTTGCCATCTGGTCTAGACTAGGCTATATTTTTGGTACTTCTTCTTCCAAGTAGGTTTGCTGGGAGAAGGGGTTTTTGTCAACTTAAATTTACGATATTTTAAATTAAGTAGGTAACTTAAGAGCTTCTGGTATAGAAGTACGTTTGTAGCTCGAGAAAGGAAAGTGATGAAGCAGAATGGCATACACGTTGGGTAGAGTTGCGGTGGTGAAGGATCTACCTCTTTGTGGTCCACCCCGGGCAAGAGCATCACTAACTTCAGTTTATAACGGCGGCTGAACGATCCTAAAAGCAGTGGTAAGCTCCTTTAGGTGTCGCCTGGTCGCTACAACCCTCCCACCGGAGCCTGAGGCCAAGCAGCTTGCTGAGTTCTGTCGGTGAGTGGGAGTTCCAGAACCTTCTGGGCGAGCTCGTTCCACTTGACTCTGTCTACGCCACGTCTGGTTTAGTCTAGCTAGAGTAAAGAGCAAACCAATTCCAAATAAAAAAGAGTTTACGGTAGTATGAATCTCATTCTGATAAGATGAGGTCATAATGTAGGTAACTGACTAAGCATCTTTTGACCATATGTATTGTCTGCTGATATATTATGGACATGAATAAGTAAGAATATAGTGAACTCAGTTTTTGTTTTTAAGGTTATAGTCCAGTAACTTAGTCGTCTGAAAGTATGGTGTCGTATGCGTCAAATGTAGTTGTGATTTTTTGCAAGCTTGTTGTTTATGATGTTGGCCCAATGAATAATCCAAGTTTGTGACCTCGAGTGCCCAATGCATCTGTGTCAAAACGCGAATTTTTCGGGTATTTTCGATTTTTGACAAAGTTATAACCTAGACGAGGATGGAACTCGTTTATTTTGCATAGTCAGAGAGCACTCGATGCAAAGCACGCAAATAAAATGTAAAAGGGTTCAAATAATTTTGGATTGGGCCAACATCATAAACAAGTCTGGAAAAAATCAGAACTACCGGATTTGACGCATGGTCTGATGTACTAAGATACTGGATCATTATTTTTGATTTCAATTCTGTTGTTTGACGCTTATTGTTATTTAAGATGAGTACCTACTTCATCAAACAATTTTTGAATGTTTAATGATCTGATTAAATTGACAAAGCATTGGTAGGTACTCGACACCTTGTTGATATTATTTTTTGTTGACTGGAGCCTACTGCAATCGATTCATTAAAAATCTTGACTAATTGAGCTGAATCGTGAATATACATACGGTTGTCCATCCTTTAAAGTCACCGGTTTGGAAAAAGTACTGGATTATTTTGAAAACATATTTGATTTTATTATCACTGACGATCGGCCTATCAAATAACACAAAATCGACTATAATGGCGTAATAGTAAAGAACGGCTGACCCTAAATAGAGAACAATTAAGCTAGGGGAGGGGATTGATTCGATTTTTCTATCTGTACATAATCGGTATCGAATAGTGGTGATGCGTATATATAGTAATTAAAAGTATGCATGACCGACGTATAGGACCTCATCAATTCAGGTTAACTTATGCGTGAGTAGCATTCAAGTTTACCCCGAAATATTCATAAGGAGAGCGGCAAGATGCTCGTAAAAACTACTTTAAAAATTTATGACTTTAGTCTAGACAGAAAGAGACATTGATAAGCTGGTTTGATATTATTTTAAATATTTATTTATCAGACTTTTGTTTCTGAATATTTTTATACCAACAGATGGCGTTAATGATGCAAAACATAAAGGAATGTATTGAAATTTCAAGCCCAAAAAATAGTTTTGCAATTGTAATTTTTCTAAAATATTATTTAACGTAAGCTTTATATTTAGAAAAAAAACTGCCTTTCTTACGAATATCGGTACTCTTGTTTCTTTCGAGAATTTAAAATTCGATCCCAATACAGCAAGAGTGGTATGCGTAATAAAGACAAAATCATCGCATCCCTAACCTCATAGCTAATGTGGTTAACTATTTCTAGCCGGGGAGCCTCGCTCGAAATCTGTCTGGTGGCCCTTACGTAACGCTGGGGCCGATTGATCAACCCTAAATTAGTGGGCCAGGGGGCGCGGGGGCCCACGGCAAACTAGGTTGGCCGCGGAAGCATACTAACCCCTAGAAAACTAGGGGTGCGAAACTCCACCCCCTTTTCTGGTCACGGGAGCACAGCGATTGGTCCGCTTCGTTCAACCGCTCGCCCCGCACCCAGATTACAATCGGTGGGGTGCGCTCATAGAAATAGTGTTATATGCTTTTCTATGTACTATGTATTGTTATACTCATTATGTAATAGCAGACCCCAATTCGTGACATTGAAGTGGCCAACGATGTTCACCAAGGAAAATATTTGCGGTCCTTTCCTACGATAAGTGAACAGAATTTCTATTTTTACCGATCACTTTTGTTTTTACGACGTTTCAGAGCTCTTAAAACTAATTCAAGGTACCTTTGAAATCATTTAGTCCAAATTTAATGAAAATAAGTCACATTCGAATTTGTCATCAATCAAAATGTTCCACACCTGTTTGTGAAAGTTGATTTAATGCAAAATGAAAGTACCTACTTATCAAAATAGTTTTTGTTTTACTGTTTGTATATAAACACAGATAATTTTTATATGGCCATTCGAATGAAGGTCATTCGGTGCGTAATATCTACCTAGCTCAAGATTTGCGTATCTACCTGTCGTTGCGTTAATGCCTCGCCTTTGTGTGCATGTATTATTAAAGATAACGGTGCTACGAAAATATGCAACGAAATTGTAACTATGTGCGATAAGAGAGATAAAAAAACGTGTGCATATTTTCAGAATAATCAGCTTCAGTTTATTTGGAATAGGGATAAGTTAAAACAGATTAAATACTAAGACTGCGGAAATGATGACATTTATTCTGGATTTATAATTACAATAGTTATTTTCAGATTTAATTATAAAAAAGACAGATATTTCAAACCATCATGACCTACTACTAAAAATTTTAAAAATTAATAAAATGCAACTCGTAAATATTATTTCGTGTCCCAACACTGTTAGGCATTCGTCGTTAGTTCCCTAATCTTCGCATGTTGGGTTTTTATTATGTCCAAAATGTGCTCGAAAAAGTACTTTTGCTGATTTCGTTATCCACCATTTAAAGCATTCAATAAAATACTAATAAAATACTCGTAAATATTAATTAAATTGTAAATTAGCATTCTGTCTAGACTCCATTATTCATAATTTTTGCATACCAGTAATCTTATGTGGTTGCAATGCTTTATACACTTCGCCGAGTTTCGTCCTTCGTAACGCAACCTCCTAACTTGCTAACAAGGCTGCTAGGGTCCTAATCTACTTCAAAACTGACTGGAGACAAGTGAAATTTCTTTAAAGAGTTCTTATTACAATTACGTTAAGATTTGTTTTGTTGCAGCAGAAATTATTGATTGCCGTCGGTATCAGTCTCGCATTGAAATTCGACATATTTTTCTTTCTACGTATAACCTAGACGAGGATAGAACTCGTTTATTTTGCATAGTCGGAGTGCGCTCGATGCAAAGCACGCAAATAAAATGTAGAAGAATTCATATAATTTTGGATTCGAGGACGAAAGCAGTACAATAATTTCGTTTTACCTACTTACTTGTACAATTGGTTCAGAATGGCTTTATTTAATTACCATATTTACTTAAGCAATGCATTAAGTTGACAAATAAGTTATCAGCTGGTGGCGATATCCCTGTTTTCATTTTCATATAGCAACGAAATTACATACATTTATCGAATAACGTACCTACTTTTACTTTATTTTTAGGAACTGATGCGTACTTTGTTATGACAGACACTTTCCAAGGACGCACTTTGATTCATATTCATACTAATAGTTTGTTATCTACCTAAGTATTATGAAAGGAAGAAAGAAAATACATTGATTCGAAATTTACAAAGACAAGAATTACACGACTATTTACAACAAAGGTGAGTGCCGAAAAGGCATCCGCTTAGCATTATCCGTGGTATTATGTTAGTGCCTTTTTGCAGCAAACGATAGCCAACAGAGATACAATTACTAAAATAATATTAAATCAAAATATTAGGTAAGTTTTTTTGAGCACGTTTGTAAAATTGTTGTCTATACTAATCAATTTATCTTTAAGTAGATAAGTAATAATGTAGTACATAATGTACAAGGTGTTGGTTTAAGCAATCACCATATAAGGACTTGAATATGACTATCAATATTTTATTTATATTTATTGTTAACTTTTTAAACTTTAAAAATGCTTATACAAATAAATCTGGTACCCAGTAAGTAGCTATTGGTCAATCAACCAAATTTTTGCATGATTTCGGTAATGTCTCTATAGATAACAAAAGTTCACCTACACCCTATATATGGATTCTGTTTAACGAATACACTGTATTCGTATACAGTTGTATACGTATTCGTATACAGGTGTATACGAATGGTAGTAGTATTGATAACTAATGCCTACACGAGGTGATCCATGAGTTCACGTGACGTCAAATGCACCATCATCATAGAGTAAGTAAGAGAAACAAAATAAGCAGCGTTCAGTTTGAAAGTGGTGTGGACCGTAACTTTCCTGTGAACCGAGTGCCTTAGTCGAGCAGTAGCGCAGAACAGTATGCCTGTAATTTGCTACAAGCATTATTAAACAGCAAGTTTGAGTCTGGATAACTTTCAACGTGGATGTATGTTTGAAAGGCGATATGCTTTTGGGGTTTTACTTTTTATGAAGTTGCATCCATTTATCCGTTGAAACCATTAAATTAAAAGATCGATTCCTTTTATTAGCTCGACCCCACTGCTTGAAATATCCCTATTGATACCTTCTCTGTGTTTGACCTATGGTTTACTGGTAGATAATGCTTTTGGCATTAAGTCCGCCATTTGTACATTGTTTTTAATTTGTGCAAAAAAGTATAAATAAATACTGGATAGGTATCTAGTGCCAGAGTCTGCTATTCTGTTCGAACATTATGGAAATCATCACACAAGCTTAAGGTATAGGCGATAGGTCGTCCGAAGGCATCCTCTGTGTGACGGTTTGAGACCACTTTGTTAATTAATTTATCATTTAGGCCATTATATTAGTCCATAATTAAAACTCAATGTAATCAGTACCATCGCACTTTAAATTGGACCCTATAATATAATTTAAATAATGTATGCCGCAATAATGAAACTCATTTTTTAGATCGTTGATAAGAAAAAATATTTGACTTCTAAGAAATTAACGCACCTACTTTTGGATTGTCTAGGTAGATTAAGATGCTATCTGCGTTCTAAAGTGGTATTAATTAGCTTATTAGATGTGATTTTATTTTTACCGACAGATAGTTTGTTCGGTTTGGGTCAATTGCACCAAAATTTCTGCTCTCGCTTTATATACATAGTAGTTATTGCGTTATTGTCAAAATGTGGATTAATATACCTTAGCACTGACTACACTACGCTAAAATAGCATTTTGACAGCTTTTTCTTTAGATTTGCTATTGTTTTGGTATGGTTTGTGCGATTATTATAATAACTACAATAGTTACGTAGTAACATTATGAAGTAAGTCGGAGCAACTGAGTCTCAGTTGTCAGTTTTATTATTTGTATGTATTATGACGATTTTTCTCTCGTATTGTCGCATCCAAATCCTTGCTTCAATTTCTTCGAAGATCGCAGTTTCTGCAGCAGCCGCGAGCTCCCAACTTCGTCTGAATGAAACTCGCGACGAAAGACTTTCGTTTTCCATACGAGCCGCTCACATACGCAGCTTTGCATTTTGTTTCCCGCTTTTTCCCGTGACGTCACCCGATTCATGACCCTGTTGAAATAATAATATGCGGACAAGTTTGCCAAATTGTTGTGATTTACAGTTTTACAGACTATTACGCTACTTACCTGCTTTTAAGTTCATATTTCTGGTTTTTAAATGGGGAGATACCCAATGACTTTAAAAAAGACGGTTGTAATATACATAATACATGTTTATTTTAGATACACGAGTAGTTCATATAATATACATTTCTTCTGAGCGAGGAAACATTTACGCGGGCTTTAAACAGCTTTGATAGAACGGGGTTGTCTGTAAAGGTGGTAGCAGGACACATACTTAGTGCAAAGAACAGAGCTCTATTTTACAAAGGCTACAAGTCTTGTAATACAAGTGTGAAAGTATAGTAACTTTAGTGTTACTATGGTTATACACTCGTATTACTCGTATGGTTACAAACTTGTACCCTTCGTAAAACAGGACCCTGGTGCAACGGCCATAGTTTCTGAAAAAATAATCTGAATTAAAACGCAGCGTGAGACGTGTACCAACAACGTCCGACGACATAGAATCGCGCTGTACACCTACAATCAGCCTAAATAGATAGAGTAGGTCTGCAGCAGTGACCTTGCTGCAGCCGAGTAGGTAGGATGATGATGATGATGATGTCTGTAAGGTTGTAGCACTCTATTAAAGTTTACTGAGACTTGCCCTAGAGTATTATATAGGTAAGACTTTATCCTCATGGTGCAGTGTGAAGAAATCTACAAAAGAAACAGCTGGACTGGTCCTAGTCCTGACCTTAGGTCGGTATTGTCATGAATTTTTTCAAGTACGTGATTTTTTGGCAAGAACCATCGGCGCAATGTTATTTATTAACTGACTGACAGCTCGTATAAATTATCAGACGGCGAATTTGCAGCGTTTCGAGATACCACGGAAAGATAGAGCTGCACTTGCCAGATAAGGCGCAATGATGCATGAAGGATTATCATCTACTTAGCGTTATCGATGCAAGAATAAAAATACATTTTACTTAAGTATAGGCTTTCTCCGTCATGAAAGACTTGTGAAGGTTATTGAGATTGTGTAGATATCAAGAGGTGGCTGTTTATTTTTTGGTCAGGCCATTATATAGACCTAATCTATACAATGAATAAACTGCAAATGCACACTGAAAAAAAGAATCAACCAAACTAGTTTTGTTAGCTGAAGGTTTTGTTGTAGAGAAGTCAATTTTTGTTAAATATAAACAATCTTCTGGTTATCAGTAACAAACTAGTTTTGTTAGAAGTTCGCAAGTCACTAGATTACGGCCAAATTTTGGTTACTGTTGACCAAAAATTTTTTTCAGTGCACGACCTTTATTCGAACAGAGGATATATCTGTTTGTGGTTGGTTGGTTCATATATTAGTTTTTGTCCCTGGACACAAATATCCAAATTCTCAAAGGAATATATTTATTGGAAACACTAAGCATTTTTTTTAAATCCAAGGGGCAAATGGAATGTTTCAGCATTTCGAAGTCGTTACAAACCGCTAGTTTGAAAACAGATACTAGAAGACAACGGTTAATGTCTCGTATAAATTAGTTTAAAACCTATCGGCATTTAAATGTAATCTCCTCTGTTGATCAACTGGTATGCATGCTATTTTTGTAAGTATCTAACTATATAATGGACCATTATCTAGTGAATAAAGCCGAGAATTATAGTTCCACTCGGTCACTTCGAATCAAATGTGAAATTTCTCTAACACAGAGACATAATTGCATTATAAAACTGCTTATTATTTGGTACTTACACGATGTGACAGTGTCAGGCTGATGTAATTTCTAAAAATAAAAAACAAAAAGCTTAATAACTATACTAATTAATAACTTACAAATCTTATGATGAGTTTGTCCATCTTTACCGAACTAACAATTAAAGTTTGCTTCCAAAGAGCTTAGAAGTTTTTTCTCTAAAATCTAGCTTGCGCAACATTAGGAAAAAAAATTGGTGTTCAAAAATAGTCGGGGTTAATTCATTACTCATTCTTTGCGCTATTAACGGTCTCAATTCTCAGATTTTTTGTGGCGGCAAAAATACAATAACAAAGGAAGCCTAACCTATGGTCTACCTTGAGACTTGTCGGTTTTCGGTATGCGTGCTAATGCGTCTGGCGACCTAGTTGAATAAATTGGCTAGCTTAGCACTCATCGCTGCGATACCGAAATCTGACCATAAGTACCTAGTTCCAGCGGACTTTTTTTTATTTTAGGTGTAGGAAATGCTTTATGTCTACCGCTTCAGGTGGGAATAGCAGCGTGTTAAGTGGGACTCAAATTACACTAGGAATGCCCATTCAAACCTTCGCGTCTTCCCTGAGACAGCTTATGGCGAGGCGACAGTGGTTCGTTCAACGCATGCCCTTCGCCGCTCTATCAGCGGGGGTCGTCGTTCTTACACCTTAGGGATGCCTAAGGAACACAGAGGCTTCCCTCCGTCGGTGAAATGCACAAGGCATTGTGCAAGACGATCGACAAGGGTCCCCACTCCTATCGTCGCTTGAGAAAAGGCTAGGAAAGAGTTCCAGCTGATTTTAGTCTTATATACAGGGTAGTAGCGTGGAACAGTCTTAATTTTGAAGGTGCTGTATAAAACCATCAATACCTACAACTTTTACTAGTTATGGGGTCAAGGTTTTAAAAACATGGATGCTCCATACAAATTATTCTGCTACCTCGATGACAATGTATGGAATAGAGAGACAATTTTTTTCACGATTTCGGTGGTAACTCCATAGTAAAAGTTGTAGGTACTGATGACTGACACCCTGTATTACATTTTCATTTCACTTCCGTGTCTATTACTCACACGGGCACGACAAACATATAAATCTCGATAGCTAGAGCCAAAATGCAGACAGCTTATGGAGTAGGACCCCAGGAGATACCGGCTCGTAGTCAGTTATTTTTGGAACCGCAGTCGTAGGGTTCAAAACGGGGTCCTAATATGATAAGATAACGCGTAATCTTACGTGCGTAAATAATGTGCTAAAAATACACAAGAATCGTTACAAAAATATAGGCTGAATAATATCATTCATGTCACACCAAGAAAGTAGGTTCACTCATTCATCACTTAAGAGCTGCGTTAACCCGTCATAAAAAAGTTCGATCAAATGAAAAAAGCCTTTGTAAGTACTGAACTCTCAGTATGGGAGTTCCGTACGAACAAAGGATTTTTTCACAGCTTCAAGGGTTCAACTTCAAGACATAAGTACATCAAACACCTAAAATGTAAGCTTCAACTTGATGTCTTCAGACGTTCCTGAGAAAAAGAGTCTTGACAGACGGACAATAAAGTGATCTTATATGGGTATTTTTTACGAAATTAATTTTTGTAAGCAAAATTCAATTTGATTTCGTAAAAACTTGCAAAATAATTGCTTGAGTTATAAAAATAATTATGGGTATTTTTTTTTCTTGTGAGGTAGAAAAGAAACCCTAAAACCGTTATTGCTAAAATGTTGATAAAAAATATAAGCACCTAATTATCTACTCAAACGGTATTTAACTCATGAAATGTGTATTATTAGAGTTATGTGGAGGTGCTTGTAGCGCAGTGGCGGCAGCGCTTTGGTAGTGCTAGTGATTACCAAAGTTAAGCAACCCACGGCGCGGTCGTGATTGGATGGGTGACCATTCCAACCATTTAAGTGACGTCCTAGACAAGCATCTCCATGCTTCGGAAGGCACGTTAAGCAGTTGGTCGCGGCTAATATCTGTTGGTATTAGTCGCTAAGCCTAGTCAGAGGCCCTAGGGCGGCTTGATAACTTCTGACAGCAAGGTTTGTCACTTGCCTTACAGACACCCCTCCACCAATCCGCACTGAGCCCGCGTGGTGAAGTATGGCTCGTACCTCCTCATAGTAGAGGTGAGGCCTTTTCCCAGTAGTGGGATCTAATAGGCTCACTTTACTTTACTTTTTTTTAGGGTTACGTATTCAACAAGGAACCTAGAGTTTCGGCATGTCCATCTGTCTGTCCACGGTGTAGAGCAGGAACTTTCAGTAGTTACTAGAATACTGTAATTTAGCAAGCAAATAATATGTGTAGAATCACGCAAAGAAAACTGAAGAATATAATCATGAAAAAAAAACCGGCCAAGTGCGAGTCGGACTCGCGCACGAGGGGTTCCGTACCATTAACTCACAACATTATACAGTATAGGTAAAAAAACACGTTTGGACCTATAGGAGCCCCCCTTAAATATTTTAATTTAATTATTTATTTTTGAAGTGAAATACAACATCTGTCAATATTTTAGGCGTCTCCCTGTTGCCATTATAAATTTCAAACAAAAAATGGCAAAAATTTACGTTTGTTGTAAGGGAACCCACCCCCCTTAAATATTATTTTAATTTAACTATTTATTTGTAAAGTTAATATTTTGTAAATATTTCAAGCTTCTGTCGGTTGCCGTTATTAATAGCGAGCAAAATACGTTTCTTGTATGGGAGCCCCCTTTAATATTTATTTCATTCTGTTTTTATTTTGTTGTTATAGCGGCAACAAAAATACATCATCTGTGAAAATTTTAACTGTGTAGCTATCACGGTTTATGAGATACAGCCTAGTGACAGACAGACAGACAGACAGCTCTTAGTAATAGGGTCCCGTTTTTACCCTTCAGGTAGGGAACCCTAAAAAGGTTTGTCAGGACTAATTATCGATTCAAAAATCCGTTTGCGAAATAAGTTCATCATCACAGAAAAAATAATTTTAATTTTCCGACAGTTTTTATTTAATACAATATGATATGTTACAAAGTTTTAATACTTCTAGGAACGTATAAATAGAATTAGAAATACTAAAACAAATCGCTTTTTTATACTTACATATGCGGTAAGTAGGTACGAGTAACTCTACGACATTAATTCGCTTTTAAGTAGATACATTACTAGAATATTCGAGCTTCGTAATATATCACATTGTGTATTTTTGTGACTTTATGTAAGGTTGTGTAACTGTAGTGGTCACAGATATTGCGTATGAAATAGCTCAATTATAAGCGGCTGGCTCATATCCGTACACTAAATCACATGTCTGGCGGGCCTACCGCCGATTGCTTTCAAGTTGCAATATTTATAGCTTTCCCGCAGACCTTGTACCGCCTTGTCCGAGTTACTTCAAGACAGAAAAAAAACCAGATACAAATTTTGGGCTGAACCGGGATACGAACCTGGGACTTCGTGGATAACTCTTGATAGTACCCATCGTGAAATAAAAGCACGCGAACTCTATTTATTGAAGAGATTCATTTGTCTGCCATCATTAGCTCATCAACATAAAATTATGATTACCTACCGCATGAAAACGCTTCAATACCAAAATGCTGAATGTAGCAAAAAGTCGGTTAAACGATACTTGCCCTTAAATCTGAAAAGTTACCTCGCTTTCTCCAGGAGCCCCAGGGTCTACCTCGAGTGTTATTTCAATAAATAAAAAATACGGTGAACAATACAGGAACTCAGAGTATACGAGTGACGTTACTTTCACACTTAAATATTGGGTGTATTTAATAGCGATAGAAGTATTTGTAATGTAAAGTATATTCCCTGTTAAGTAGTATATGACTTTTTTTTTCTTTATGCATGCTGTGTTCGCCTGTAAGAGACTATACATTTAGCACTGTTGTATTACTTAGTCTTAGTTGTAATTATCAATGTATTAGTTGTTGGTGAACCTTTTTAAATAAATAAATAAAAAAATAAATAAACTCCTTTTTTGAAGTCGGTTAATAAAAATTTGCAATTCTAAGCAATGATCCACGTTAGTAGACATTTTTTCATGATTTTTGCAGCTTAAATTATTTTCAGTTCGAAAGCCATTGCTTTCCTAAAAAGGAATCGAGTCAGATGGTAGGCCTGCGTCTGGCTCAGGCATTACGAACAATTTTTGTGGTACAAACATTAAGCAAATAGCTTAAAATAACTGTGTACCTACTCTAACTACTTACTTTAAAAAGTCTGTAGATTTCATATTTTTTTTATCAAAACATAGTTGTCATCATAACTACTTTGAATCTAATATTAAATTCAAATTGATATCTTATATTAACTTTAATAAGTCAAAAGGACTTTTAGCGACTTTTTATCATGAGTTCAGTAAGAACAATTTAAAATCAATTTTATTTACCAAAAAATAAAATTGAAGTTTCAAGAAAGTCAGTATGTAACCATGCGACAGCTAAGGTTATAAAAGCTCGGTAGATTCAGCGCGAGTATTTTTTTCATACTGCCGAACTTTTATAAACGTAGCTTTTTAATAAGAGGCAAAACACAAGGGTGAAGTTACCCCACTGACAAACTTCTCCGCGTTGACCTTACCTAATTTAAATAATAATAACGACCTTATTAATTTCTCCTAAAAAAATTATTTGGGTTGATTTAATGCTTAATTTACTAATTAAGTTTTAATTGAAACTGTGTACCTAGTGTTAGTGTAAGTCATTTTGTATCACTTGTGAAATAAAGGTTTTTTTTTTTTAAATTTGTTATTAAAATTCACAGCTCTTTCTTAATATTAAACTAGACTTTCTTACTAAACTTACAGCCAGAAATGAATTTACATTTTTAATTTAGGTAATTAGTCAACAATCTCGACAAACGTTATCGAGAAACAAGTAATTTTCAATAATAGTAAAATAAATTACTAGTACTGTGTAATGACATTTATTTAACGAATAGGTAGGTAAGAAGTGAAAAATACAAATGTAACTTTCAGTTATCCTTCGTACCTATTTTCTACACGTATGAATAAGCCATCGCCAAAAAAAAAATTAGTCTAACAGAAAAATCCAGATCTACCTATTAGCTAAGGCCGCATGAGTGAAGCCACACTATTTTTTTTTCGTCTGAGCGGCTGTTGCCTTAGACTGAATAAGGTCGTTGACCACAAAGATAGTCTGACCTTGTCTGTCTGTGTACTAACCTAACGCTAACTTGAACTTTTCTACGCGTCTGTTTCTGGAATCCAATTTTGATACCTCAAATTTTCAATTAACAATAGAACCTAACTCAATGACAATTTTGAGTAAACTAAAAAAAAGTATCTACTTTTCATACGTGTATCTACCCTGTGTTTCAGGTGTCTATAGATCTAATTATGGCTGTTTGGCCCTAATACTAACGCTTAATTTATAATATCTTAGTTGGCGCTCCCGTGACTTGTCGCGTCTAGTCGTCTGGGTATTACAACCTTTATTAAGTACTGTCTGTAATATTTTTTAATGACTTAAAAGTTATTTTCGTAACAAAAAATGACGAAAACTTTTTGTTATATGAATATTATGGTGATTGGTATTATAAAAAAAATATTAGGTATTATAAAGTTCCAGATTTAAATCGCAGTTCGTGTTTTTGAAATTGGTGAATTATTTATGATATTGCAGGGAATATTGCTTTCAGAACTTGCGATGTTATTCTGACCATAAAATTAGGTCAGCAATGAAGTTGATGAAAATAAATAAAACGGAGCCAAGTGCTTGCTGCAGTAAACGGTTTAAGCTCCAATCGCTAATTTAACGTTGAAAGTTGTGAAAGGATGTCTGGCAGTGAGTGTTTTTTTTAAAATTCAATAATACACTCTACAGTCAATACCACAACTAGGCAGGTAAGTTTAATTGGACTCGATTCCTGCCCTGTGTCTAAGATTAAATTTAATTTCAGTCTCTTTCTTTCTTTGCTAAACAAAAGAAAAGGGGCAGACTACAATAATTTAGAAACCTCAAATTATGTGATGCAATTTCTTACGTATTTTACAAGATTTTTGTTTTCGTGTAACTTTAGTCGTCATCGGATGAGATACTTGCTTACTCAATTGTCTATGGATTCTCTAATTTCCTTAGCAACTGACAGCTGTTTAATCTGAAGTTTCTAAATTATTCTAGTGTATATTATTTCACTTGAAAAAATGACCGCCAGAGGCGGGAATCGAACCCGCGTTCCTCGCATGCCGGGCGATTGCCTAACCTCTCGGCCACCCTGGCGTTGGCAGAGCCTGTCGAAATTTTCAAATGCTTCTTAACGCTGTAATGCCGCGTTGCTTTCATCAATGTTATTGGGATTACACCCTCTATCTTTCGATTGTTAAATACTTGCAATAGTATTTCTTTCGAGTGTTGAGGGTGTAATCCCAATAACATTGATGAAAGCAAGGCGGCATTACAGCGTTAAGAAGCACTTGAAAATTTCGACAGGCTCTGCCAACGCCAGGGTGGCCGAGAGGTTAGGCAATCGCCCGGCATGCGAGGAACGCGGGTTCGATTCCCGCCTCTGGCGGTCATTTTTTCAAGTGCAATAATATATTTAGATTGCAAAGTGAATGCTTATTCTAGTGTGTCTCTTTTCGTTTGTTTGGCAGAGAAAGAAAGAGAGACTGAATTTAAATTTAATCTTAGACAAGACACATTTAGAATTTGTTTCTGGTTCCGTAGCAAGTCTAGGTTCCTTAAATAGATAGGCTTGGTAATCGTTATTCAAGCATTAAGTTGTACCAATAAAACCGTCACGTAGATTTTACGGTTTTTACGAGAGCACTAGCGATTTTCCTTAAAGTGTCGTTGATCCCATTAAATTTTGTTGTGGCCAGATATTGTTACATACCAGCATTGTTTACTATTTGCTTCATTGAATCTGTTACTATCTCATTATTAGTTTCCTAAAGTTTATAGATTTTAAAAGATGTTTTGTGGTAGGATTTAACACTACATAAAAAAACATTACTTATTTATATGTCGAGGTTATACTACGTGTAAGCGAAATAATGCTGGGTAATTCCCGCACTGACTGACCGATCAACTATTATTTTTTTTTTGTATAAGTATGTATAAACGCATTTTTTTTTAGTTTTCGATGTTGGTCTGATTTCAAAATTAGTTATATTGGGGCACCAGAGTCACTTCTAAGAGGTTTTGCTTTATTTATTAAACATGTCGTAGATTTGCTTATATTTTTCATTTTCAAGAATAATATTTATTTACAAATAGTATTTAAAACAGTAGTCGGTATTTTAGTAAATATGTTTGTCTATTTTGTAGACACCGAAGGTCATTGATTTCCTGGAAACATTGCAGCATCAATGGATGATTCATTTTTTGCAACTGTGGCGAAATCGGATAAGTAATTGAGCAAAAAATACAATTGGTCAATTTTGACCAGTACCTGTCGTTCTGATTTTGAGATAGTGCCTTTTCTGTTCTGCTGAGATTCGATAGACACTTCTTTCACTTCGTCTCTGCAGTAAAATTAGTTGTAAATTAAATGCACAACAACAGCGACACGATATATTAGTAAACAATATTTTGAATTGATCACGACCATATTAACACATCATCTATTTATGCAAATATATTGCACGAAAAAGATTTGCATCTTTTGTTTAGCAAAAAGTTGTATACGTACGTGCACTAGGCAGAACCATTTTAATGCCAGGCGAGGTCACGAAGCGACTGTCTCGTCGAAAAAACGAAGCCAAACATACTTTTTAAGCGGTAAAAAGTAGACGAGCAACAAAAAATTATTCTGATGTCGCGTCTGTGGTGCAATCTTTAGACTGTGTGGCTGAGAATCGTGGATGCTAATAAAACTATAGATAGCCAATTAATTGCAATCAACAGCTTAATTGCTGCTTAGTTACAAAACTGTCTTGTTTAATCTTAACTAAATATGGGAAATTGTAGACCTCCTTTTTTGTAAACGATACTAAATAAATTAGGTAGGTAATTATCAGATTTTGTAACCCCTGTTAAATATGATTACAACTAGTATTTAATAGTAGTAGTTTATTTTAGTCATTCAGTGAATATTTCTATTTCTTCTTTATTGTGAGTGGAATGGTTAAGTAGCGAGAAAGAATGATTGAACTTTTGTTTTGCATAGGCTTATTAAGTTTTATCTACAGGGGCTTAGCGAGATTTTTTTAACCGGAATCTAGTTTTTGTTGCCACGTAGGTTAGCGTTTGACTTCATTCTTGTTACACAGTGAAGTATTTAAGAGAACAAAGTGGACAAGTGCAAGTCGGACGCTGGCACTGGTACAAAGTATTTTTCATCTCATCTGTTCGGAAAGTTGAACTTTGATGTGTAGATAGCCGGGTGGGAAATAGCTTTTCCCTCCTACTTTATACTCCACTCCTACTATTGAATAAAAGGCCACTATCGAGAGTATCGATAGTTATTGCAATAGTCAGAGCTGTATCAGCTAATAATAGTGATTTTAGTATCGAACTTTGATACTATCGATAGTATTGCTATGTGTCGATAGTATTTATAATAACAGAGCTATCGATACTATCATTACTATCGGTAGACTATCGATATTCGATTGATACTATTGCATTTGCCTAAACTATCGATAGTCTATCGATATTTTATCGAAACTATTGCCTTCGCCTCAACTATTGATACTCTATCGATACTATTGTTTTTGTCTCAGCTATCGACAGTCTATCGTTATTTAATCGATACTGTTGCCTTTGCCTTAACTAGTTAGTCTATCGACACTATCGATATTTTATCGATACTATTGCCTCTGTCGATACCCTCGATTTCCTCACAGTCGAAATGAAAAATAGTATGTTTAACTCGGGTGAAAGCACAAGCACAAGCGAGTGGAATGGTCACTTTCGTCCCTTGTATAACAATCTACTATTCTGCAATATAACAAATTTAGCTGTTTTCGGTTTTTTCTTTAGTACTGGTGCTGTAAGACCCTCTTTCCTTCCTGCCAAATTTCATGATTCTAGGTATACATGATGTACCTAACTACGTATATATTTGAACTGCTTTAACTCAGAAACTTGAATATTTTCATCTTTAGGATCGTAGACATAAGTAGGTATATTATTATTATTTTTAACTTAATACCTCTTCGTTTTCCCGAGAAAAGGACTTGACAGACAAACGGACAACAAAGTGATCCTAAAAGGGTCCCTTTTTTTTCATGGAATTCTAAAAAAACAAATATCATAGGATCATGCATTCAGAGGTCGGAATTAGGTAGAGTTATTCATGTACTTACACTGATTTCATACAGCGAAAGAATAAAGTGGATATGCCTCAAATCCCGAGATTAATTTTAAAGAGCAGAAAACATCCCGTGATTTTTGAAATAAAAAGTTATTTACTTTTACACAATTTAAACTACTGCACACACGACGTTGTCAAACTTATATCAATGACATTGGATGTCTGAAGTTGCAAAATTCCAATACGCGCGATGTTGCCACAGTTGTAGTTCGCACAAAAAAACTTGTGAGAACAAAAGAATACAATAGCGAAAATGCGGAGCACTCCCCGCTTAACGGAATGTACTACATTTTGTCTCTTTCTACCGCATTAAAACTATATTAGCGATAAATCGGTTTACTCGATCACACAGCTCATTCGCCTACCTCGGTTCGTCGAATGCGCTCACTTGTTTCTTATTGTGTTTTGTGTGGTGAATCCTGTTTGTTTGGACTTCTGGACTCTACTTAATACGGGACGCGGGATTGTCCATTAGAAATCCCGGGAAGGTCCACATTAATATCAACATTTAGATGCAAGTATATAAATAACTCAATCTAATTCCGACCTCTGCATGATACAACTTATGCGGTCAGACTTTCGTAGCTTTTAGCACAAAACATAGCTGTTACCTGTACTGGTAATAGTTAAGACTTATTACGTATATTTTATCAACGTTTGAAAACGTCTTATAACTCGATGATGCTATGAAATTTGTTATCTAATGTTATTTACTTGGATATTCATATTGATTGTTTTAAATCTTAGAAATGTCATGTCTCCTTATGAAAACTACTTGTGTTAGGGTTGCGATTGTTAGGGTATTTATTTAAATCGATGTTTAGATTACCAAGTTTTCCGGAAATTTCTTGAGTGAGTACCTACTTGCTGGTCCGTTTACATTGCGTGCAATATTTGTAATTTTACAACTTGTAGCAAGTGCCGCAAGCTGTAAAACTTGCAGAAGTTAGTCTGCTATACCTGTTTACACTGTGTAACAGCTTGTGTAAGTCAACTTCTGCAAGTTTTATTGCTACTTAGTCTATTTCATATTTAAGTACCTAGCGATATTTTTACATTTGTATAATATTTACTGTACCTTGTACCATACATATACATTCAATGGACGGCCACAAAATTAAATGTCATCGTTAGCTGGTTTTAAGTACATTTTTAGGATTTTCTACGTGGTTACGTACTACAGCCGATTTAGGTACAAATGATTTTACCAAAAGGTAGGAAAGTAGATACGCGGTACTAATAAATGGTTATCTGAAATAAGCCCTAAATGAGAAATATTCTATTAGGAAACATGACAAAGCATCATTCAATAGCTTCAAGTGCGGTCGTGGCTCAAATTAAACTTTTAAGTCATTAAATCGAACTTGTAGAGTGCTAAATTTATATGTTTAAACGAAATGTGTTCATTTTTATTAGAAATAATATATTTATACTTACTTTTATGTTCTAAAGTACGGAATCCTGAAACGTGCAACATGTGCACATCAAAGTAGCACATTAACCTACCACGAAGTCTCTCCTGGTGCCAGGCCTGTAACCTTGGTTAAGAAGTTTATATAATTTCAGGATAGGTTGACGTGCTGTGAGCTTGTACCTAGAGGCAGCTGAATGGGGGGTTTTTTTCAGAGATATACAAGCTTCAGTTAAAAGTTAGTCAACCATCCCCGGTCTCCCCTATATTCTCAGTGTCACATTCACACGTGGAACCAGTAGACTTTGCGATGATAAGTACTAAAATAAAGGTGTCTGCATACGTACCGGGATACTACAAAATATCATGAACACGCGTGAACTGGGTGCTACATTCTCGTTCCGTTCCGGCACAATTATTACGAAACGATATTTACATTTTAGATGAAAATAGGTTACGTGTGCAGATACCTTAAGTTCGAACTCCGTGATGGCGGGCGGGTCACACGTAAACCCTTCTCGGAACCGGTGTGCTGAGTGCGCGGGCGCACAGAACAAAATACTATCACGCCATTGCCGACGCTGCCACCCACCAAATGAGGACATTGCACGTACAGACCAAGCGTATCACACATTGACATGCTGCGTCGCTAGACAAAACGTCGCCTGCGAGTTTGTGCCTGTGAATTTCAGATTACAGATAGAAAGACAACATAAAGTTGCACTCAAAAATTCATCAACGTCATCAGGTCGGACAGTCGATGAATTTGAGAGGGTTTTACGTTTAAGATAGTTAGTCACAGATAGGAAACTCTTGATTGCACACTATATTAGAATAACAAAACAATAATTTATACTTATCTACAGAAAGATTTACAATGTGGTCTTATCACGAACAGCGATCTCTTCCAGCTTCCAGGCAGCTTTGGGTTCATGAAACTCATATTATTCACAGGGCGAGTAGAATCATTTCAAATAGAAGTTAGAATTTTTGCCAATTTACTCTATGAAAGGACCTTAATATCTGTTTCTGTCCGTGAAGGTGTACTTACGACGAATTTTTGCTAAAAATTCATATACAAGCCATACGTTTGGTTATCTCTGCCTGTAAAGTTATTTATACTCAGACTAAAATTATTTTTTTGTTGGGCGTTTTATTTTTTTAGTCATCCATTTTTGTGTACTTCAAAGTTTAAGTTGATTAATAAATATTTAAGTCGAATATTACATGCACTTAAAAAATGTGTCATCATCAACTATCTTTCTACGCGTAAAACATTTCTCCGTAAGCGGTAATGTTTGTTTCAATAAATCTACGAACTAAGCACATGATACTCATTGTTTCAAATGTACTTTTATGAAATAGTACAATATTAATATGACAAGCAAATTTCAGTTTCCAAGAAAATTACAACAGTCGTCGGTGTTGTGTTTCAAATTTACTAGGTAAGTCAAGTCAACGCATTTTTCTACGGCCTTATTCAGTTAGCTAGATTCTCCAACAATTTTGTATACATAGTTTAACTCGAAAACCACTCAGAACTAAGAAGCGTACGCCTAACATTACCTATGTTTCGGTTATGATGGAATAGCTAATGTAAAATATGTACAAAAGTAAAAAGTAATTAATAAAATCATGGCAATTGTCCCGTTGACCATATGACAATAGCCTATTGCAGTCCACCGCTGGACACAGGCCTCTCTAAGACTGCGCCAACTTTTACGGTCCTCCGCTTCTCGCATTGCTTCGCATTCTCCGCTTGCGCCCTCACATCTACCTTATACTGGCATCAGAGCGGGTTCAGCAGCTGCTTTTGTAGATATCCTTAAGCGGCAATAGTATTAGAATATCAGTGAAGCTAACAAATTTAAGCCGTTTGGGGTAGAAGCACTCGGGCCATGGAGACCGAACGTGTATCGTGACATGTTCAGGCATCTCACGATCCAAAGGCTGGTCTCTACAGGTAGGTAACATGGTAATACCTAGACTGACTCATCTATAGGTCGCGTCTGTAGATAGGACTTAAACTCACGACCCTCCGCTATCCGGGTTGTACCTCTTCCAACAAGGCTACCGAGAACTTAGGAGTAACGGTTAGTAATTTTGAGTGTAATTATTACTTTATTAAAAACTTGTGAAGAAATTGCCTAAGTTATAAAAATAATCCTTACTTGCCTGAGATTGGAAGAACATGCAGATTTAAATGGTTTCTTTTAAACTCTGCTTTAATTCTATTGAGTCCACCTAATATTATGGAAAGTGTATTAGGTCAACCAACTTCATAAATTGACCTCTCATTCTTAGATAGGTTTATTTGAACTGAGTCATTCAAGTGGTAAAGTTCAAGGATACTTTTTTTTTTTTTAATTAATAGGTAGACAGTTGAACGCAATCTCACCTGATGGTAAGCGACGATGTGGTCCATAATGGGACATACTGTAATAATATATAAGATTCAGCCCCAAAAAAGTAAAGTAGATGTACTTGTAGATTATTTCTTTGCTTTAGTTAATAACTTAATAAAATGAAAGACTAAAACCTGATGATGCTGCGCGAATATCTCGGATCTCGGATGCGGATGGCACTGTAATGTCAGTATACAAAAAACACAATAGACACATTACTGAAATACTGTAACCTTCGAATTTGTTTTAGCATAATTGTTTAACATGCGCGTGACTTTGCATAGCTGTAATCATATAAGTATTACACATTAGCACAAATTATGTTAAGGATATTATAGTTAGTAATTGGTAACACGAGTATCTTTTAACAAGTCATACAATAATTATTCATCGATTTAGACAAATTATAAAAAAGTTTAGTGAAGTATTCTGTGGTTAAAGTTAAAAAAACAAATCAGATTTTATTTTAGAGATAATATTTTTTCCTTGATTAATTAGTTTATTAGCTTAAACTAATTCGTTATCTTAATCATCAAAAAGTTTTAGAATTACATTTTAATGTTAAGAGAACGACCTGACTATAAAAAGCACCCTGAGTCCCATTGTCGAATCAAATTCTGAGCGCTATTTTTTTCAATAGCTTTTGTTTTTTGCTCACAGATTTAGGTGATGGCTGGGGAAAACCCGGTCTTGGTCTGGTTCCTCTAGCAAGAACAACCCAAGACAGTCTAATAATAAGCATAATAAGCGTATAAGCATCGCTATCCAGCGCGGTAATGCTGCCAGCATCCTAGGAACCTTACCACAAGGACCCTTTTTATAATTTTTGTTTTTGTGTTGTATTAAGTAATTTATCTTAATTTTTATTAATAAGTTGTATATATAGTTAATTACGCTTCAAGACATTTAATTACGTTGTAAAAACAAATTATTCAAGTCTAATAATGAAACATTTTAGGAAAGGTAAAAAGTAAACATTTTAACTAAACGCATAGTGACGAGATACTCTTATCTTACAACACATACAAGAATCATGAAACAAACTAAAATTTGCGCAGCTTAGAAACATTTTACATACATGTTGTCATAAACATTTTTTTATGTATAAAAGAATCGTCAAAAATAATAAAAAATATAACTTTGTAATACAAATAAAATAAAATGTTACAGTAATTCCCTATATCAGCATCAGTTATAATGAGACCTTACTGTTTTTTTAAGCTGTACCACAAAATAATTATAGTCCTATGTTTCTCTTAGTAAGCAAATCAAAAAATTAAATTGTGTTAAAAAAAAAATATTTTTATACCTATCAGGTCAACCGCTTAGCGCGATTGCATATCATTCATTGATAGCATTCAGGGAAATAATAAAAGCTTTCAAACTGACATTTGGAAAGTTATAATAGGTTTTAAAATATCAAGTCATTATGCGATTGCTTAAGAATTGCAAACGTAGGACAGTCGCGATAGCTTTGGTGGTCTGGTAATAACAAAATTGATGTTATCGTATGCCATTCTGTAAATAAAAACAGTATCCCAAAGTTCAACTCCCAACTCGTTTTAGGACACTTTTAAAAGACGAATCCTCAAGACAATCCTTAGATAATCATAATCTATTTCTTATGAGTTTGTAAGTTGTTTATGTAGCACTGCCGCACGTCAGACTGCCCTAGTTTGACCTTAAGCACAGAATAAGTACTAGTACTCCGTACAGAAGTATGACTTTGCAATGAAATTCAAAGAAATATCTACTCAATGTTGTCAACGATATGGTGTAATTCAGTTCGCCTCAGACTCACGCACATTTTCGTGTAGACAGCTATAAAAATACATTTCAAGATAGTTACAAGATAATTTCATTCTTATAACTCTGGAATATGATTCATAATACACTAAACCTATTCAGTGACGTACTATCACGCAACGCGATAGGGTTGACTGCCACAAGAAGCTACTTACGCCATCTAGCGCATCTTTCTAGGACTTTATCACGCTCGTCCAACCAGCAACCTAGTGTCGCGCACCGCCGGTGAATAAAACGCGGGAGCGAGTCGCTGCCGGCTAGCGACATCCAACTTGTTTAGGCCCTTACCAAGGGGTCGCCGCGCGTAGGTACGTTTTTGCAACCTACGCGGGAAGATACACAGGCCTGCCTAAAGACCGCTTCTATTCCCTACGTAATAAAAGCTGTTTTCATAGTTAACATGGGTAACCTGACGTACTGCTGACCGCACCTGAAATGATCACGGTTTCAGTCTGTTTTTCGTAGTAAAGCATGCCGTGAAAAAACGTTTAAGGATTACTTACCTGTGCAACACCATTATTATGAGTAATAGTTATAGGTCATGTAATCTTCCAATTAAAAATAAAAACCAGCCAAGTGCAATTTGGACTCGCGCACGAAGGGTTCCGTACCATTATCTACTTCATCTTAGTCACTTTAGAGAATATATTCTAAGAATTTTACAAAATTATCCAACATCCAAGTTCTACGAGTATAACTGCTAAACTAATAAAGTTATCTTCACTGCTATAGTTTTCCTTTTAAATTTAAGTTTCGCTGTCATCATGAATTATTACAGATTATTCAGGCCAGAAGTTAAGCTTTTCAAGGGGTGGTGGGACGCCCTACTGGACCAAAAAAAAACACTTTTTAATATTCCGTAAATGGAGCAATAAATCAAAAAAAATTTTAAAAACCCCTGAGTCATTTTAGAAGACCTAATTAACGATACCCCATACGATAGAGTAGACGACGAAAAAAAATTATTCCCATTTCACATGAGCTACCCTAAAAAAAAATCAAAATTTAATTCTACCACGTTGTCGTTATTGATATAAATACATGTTCAAAACTTCAGCTTTATAGTAGTACTCGTAATGATCTCTAAGCAAAACCTCGGAAAGACAGACAGACGGACATATCGAAACTATAAGTCAGGACTTCTCAGGACCTAGGACAGTCCTTGTCAGGACTACGGAACCCTAAATAGACCCCCTTAACATCGAAGTGAGAGAAAAGGCTACCAAAAGTTTGCGTTAAAACCGTGTCTTAATCTGTTCGGCCCACGCAACGGTATAAATAGTAGCTATGTGATCCAGACGGTGAATGACTTAACGCACTGGCAAAAACCTCACGATGGATCTAGTTTGACTAGAAACAGTTTGAACGCATTGTGTAATTATGAGTTATTATTACCAAAAGCTGGATAATCAAATATTCAGTCTAGCAATAGCATAGTTATAGTTTTTTTTTTACAAAATAAGCTTTTCTTTTTTTTCAGTAAATCGGTATGTAGTTTTTGGAACTTTAGGATGGATCTATGGTGTAATAAAGAAAGATATATATCATGTTCATCATGTTTATATAATTAAAAGTATTTTCAATACTTCCTAAAATAACATTTTCGTGTATATTAAGTGAAGTTTGTTATAGGGAAGTGTATTTTTTCTCACGAAAACTTGAAGAGTAAAAAACAGAAAGTTATCGCTATTTAGAAAACCCTTATTAAACTAGCAGTCCCACGCGACTTTATCAGCCCTTAATTGATATTAATCCCAAGAAAAACATTCATCATCATCATCATAACAGCCTATTGCAGTCCACTGCTGGACAAAGGCCTCTCCAAGACGGCGCCAACTTTCACGGTCCTCCGCTTCTCGCATTCAGCCACCACCGGCCACCTTCCTCAGGTCGTCGGTCCACCTAGCAGGGGACAACATTGCATGTTAATAAATCTAGCAAAGACTTACGTAAAAAACAATTATTTTTTAGGACAGATACCGTGAAATAAACTTAAATAAGACGAAATACAAAACTACGTCATGGCTGAACTTAGTTACATAGGTATCACGTTACGTACTATGCTAGCTATAGTTAACTTAGTGTTGGGATATTTTTTAGACTTTATTGTTAACGCCTTCAGCAAATTGATGTTAACTTTAATAGGTAATATTATGACCTGTTGCACAACACATATTCTTTTTTGTTGTAATGACACTCTTAGGAAGTCATAACATGATTCATCGATACAAGGTTAATAATTGTGTTACTAGGGAAAAATACTCATAAATTTATTTATGTCACCTAAATAAATGCAATAACCTAATTTGGATGCAAATAGGTATCAAGCTATTTTAATACTTTTCTTTCCTCAAAACAATTGTGTTACCGAAGCCTGAAATATGGCTGAAATGCCTTTCTAGGGAGAAACCACAATGTCTTTAATCGGGTTTTAAATTAACCTCACAAATAAATTGGTAATTTCGTTTTGTAAATTTATTTTGGTATTTTAATACATTGAGTTTGGCAATTTACCAAAAACAACAGATTTTAAAAATACATTGATTTCAAATAAATCAACTTATCAATACAGTGTGGTATCGTTGCTATGATTACGGTCTTGGTGCAAAAAACATTTAAGAATTTTATGCGCGTGCGCATTTTAGAAACATTTCGAGCAGTGACTAGCTTTTGACTTAGAAAACAAATTAATTAGACAGACAGTATCTAATTTGAATATTAGAAACGTTCCAAACATTAACATGTTCGTAGTCACTGCTACGAGACTACGGCTCTGATTGAATCGTAGGTATCTACATTACATACCAACGTGTTTTGTTTACTGCATTTATCACAATTTTTGAACTTGAGCGAGTGTTTTAATCATTGGCACTATTATTTTGTCTACCATTGGTACTCGCTATAAATAGGTACAATATTTATATTTGTCAGCATACTAAAACTAACTTTTTGTTCTCTCAATAATAATGTAATTGCAACTAATCAGCGAGCAATCTAACTTGACATTATAAAAACCTGTACCAGACTAGGCACTAGACGCCTATCTGAATTTCTAGGTCACACTTAAATGTCTAGACATGAGTGCACGCAACTAAATTGGTGGTTTGTGCAACAAAAGTGCTGGCAAATTTAGGTGCTAGGCGGGCGAGCGTCGAGGAGTGAAAGGCGTGCGCTTGACCGTCTCGGCAGCGGCGACGGACGCAAGGGCGCCGTGCGTCTTGCCGAAATTATTCGGGGCCCGCTGCACAATCGATTTTTCCCGCCCGATGCGGAAAATTCTTCGGGGCGGGGCGGGTGCGCGGCGCGAGGAGGGGGTCGTGCGAGGGGGCATGAAGCGGGGGCAGGCGGAGTGCAGCGGGGCGGTGCAACGCGCGCCGCCGTCCCGGCCGCGGGCAGACAGTAGGACGGCGACGGCACTGCGAGTCGGTGAACACGGCGCGAGAACGCGCTCGCCGCACCGTGACATGTAGCGCGGCCACCGCGCCGCAGCCCTGCGAGACCACCGCCGGTGGCGGCGCGCCGATGCGCCTGCCGTCCGGCCCGACGCCCGCGCCGCGATATCACAAATACGCACCGCAACCCTATCGCCAGTGTCGCTTTCACTGTTACACCTGAAGCGAGCCCTTCAGCCCGTCTGTATTGACGACCGTCGGATGGAACCCGGAGTGCGCCGATTCGCATCAAGGTTAGACGAATATTTGATAGTGAGTGTTTGTGTGCCGCCCGCCGCCGCCAGCGCGCCGTAGCGCACCCCTGCACTTCAGCTGTACGCGCACGCACTCGCCGTAACACCATAGGTAGGTCCGAACACGTGAAAGGGTACGTCAGCGCTCACCAGTGACTCATGCAAAATTCCATACCACACTTACGCAAGTCTGGAACAAAGTTTTCTACTCTGAGAATATAAGTCGTTGTTTTTCCCGGCTGTAACTTGTAAGGTTCCAAAAAAAGTTTTACAAGTTTCGTAACGCAACCTAAACGTTATGTTGGCGAAGTTAATTTATATTGTTTCATTTGTTTCCCTAAAACTCTTGCTCAAAATCTACTGTTTTGCATATTGTTTCGCACAATCAGTATTGCATAGCGACGCGACGCTACCAGCCGGCTAATCCGATATTGCACTGAAACTTCACATTTCGGTCACGACGCTAATCAATGCAATTTATCAGAGAGATAAGCGCTAACCCTTTTACCGACGAAATTGCATCGCTTTGGTACATTTGCAGTAGATTCCGTAGCTCTTAACATGATAAAATTTGTACTAGTGTTCACTTTAAGAAAAACTTCAGCTTCTCTTTGTCTTGTATAGGGAATGTAAACGTGGCTATTATTTTAATTTTACTTTTTTAATGCATTCATTTTGTTGTATTACTCATTGTATTTATTTTTAAGTGTAGAGCAATGCATGAATTGCTAGATTCACCTGTAAAACTGAACCTTCAACTAGGCATGTACCTATATGTAAAAGTAAAATGCTGTTACGGAACATCCAAATGTCTGTGCGAGAATTTGAGATTCCATAAAAGAAAACCAATTCAATGCGTCATCCAACTTAATCCTGGTCTTGTGCTTTCAGTAAATTGATCGCGATTTTTCAATAAAAATGTCTGTATAGTTTTTCTGGCTGTACTGTAAATACAAGTAGATATATTTTGCTTCATGTCCTGTGGTTTGGGTGCACAATATTTGTTTTGTTACGTGTATTTATTGTTACAGTACTATCGTAACAAAAATATAAAATATTTTAAATCTTCATACTTACATGTTTGTTTCAAATCATTAAACGTATTCATGTTTTGTAGAATTACTGTTTTTTCTGACAAATTAAGTAATTTCATGGTCAATATAGCATTTCCATTTTCCCTATAGGTAGGTACACGCAGCTATGTAGAGCTATCTCAACGGCGCTTTATCGGCAGACGCTCCAAATCGAGTTTATGTCAATTTGAGTTTAATTCTGTGCACTTTCCTTTGTTGCGTAATGAAATAAACATAATGCGTCCTTAAGAGAGATAGCACGGACTATCAGATAACAACATTGTTCAGCACGCGTTAAGGTTATCATCATGTAGCTATTCAGCTTTAGTGACATATAGACATACTCAGTGTTAGGTACTATAAAACATAGGCAAAGATAGGCACTATTGCTACACAATTACAATGTATGGAATGCTAAACATAACCTATTAACTGACATGGTTAAAGAAAATGACATATTTACAGAAGTTTTTCTCAGACTACTAGTAGACTTTTTATTGTTTCACTTTTAAATAATATATTTTTTAATGACAAATAAGTATGTTTAAAAGACTAAAACTTCGTTAAAACTTTTTTGAGATTTTAAGCTATTTTTTTTTACTTTTTAAAACACAGTTACAGTATTTATATTGTACAAATTGCGGACTTAGTGCGAAAAACTTTCTCTACCAGTCTAATACTATGCCCAAACAGAGAAAATACAGGTGGTGCAAGAGATCGAAAATAAGGTACCTAAGACTACAAACCAGTACGAAGAGATAACTTTTTTTACAATTACTTTTTGGAAAAAAATTTAGAACGTTGCCAAAATCACTAGAACTTTTTGTTCCTTACAAAAAAAAGCGCGGCAAAAAGTAAGTAGTGAGTAAGCATTAGTTGGGGGACTTCCCAAGATTAAGAAGCAACGTGATTGTAAATAAATATTGATCTATCTGATTGAATGAACAAACAGTTTTTATGAAGAAAAAAGCACTTAAACAAAAAAACAATTAGACCTACTTACGCACACAATAAAAGAGTATCTAAGTAGTACCTACAGATTGATTGATAAGACAAAATTTCGCGCTTCGAAGGACAACGAAGTGGGTTCGATAATATTTTGTTTGGCTACTCATAGCCTTTAGAGATGTAGATAAATGCCCTGCCCTGACTAGGTCTATGTTTTGACGCTATATAGGCTTGTGGATGTAGGTACAAATCGTACACACATATGATATCTATTGACTAATTCAGCTTAGGCTCAACGTGGTTTCTGGCTTCGTACTAAAAAATATTTGTTTGCGCTGGCGCTGACTAATAGGAATAAGAATTTACGAAAACTTTTCCAAAATATATTTAGTTATTTTTATACAGGGTTTCATTGTGAAGAGAATTTTCAGAAGCGACTCAGAATTAGTAACTTAATCGATTTATGTAAAGATTTTTCTTTCACATTTTATTATTCCTAACCGCTGTTAAAAATTGTACGAGTAAATAATTTCACCCAATTGTAGAAAAACACTCACGCACCATATCTGCTACACGATTAACTGAAAAGTGCAATCCATTTTTATTATAGCGCGCCAAAGATGCGTTATCTCTCTTTTTACTTTATTATCCGATAATTTAAAATAAATGTATTCATCATTTCAATAACGTCGTTTATTTAAATTGTTCCCTAGATCTTTTTCTCAAAATTTGGCACCTGACTGAAAATTACCTACATACTTATACATGTGTCTTTTTTGTTATCAAATATTTATAAATCTGCATTACACTAAGTTATATGTACCTGCCACAAGAACAGTTATTTTGAGCCTTTTAATTTTTTAAAATATTTTGAACTGATATAATTTCGGATTAGGAAATAATACTGGCGACCTGTAACAAAATAATGACCTTATAAAAGTATTTCAAAATGTATTATAATGAATTTAATAAATAAATGTGGCATTAAGTTATGTTCAAAAGTCACTGACACTAACAACATTTTGTAGTACTTTTAGCAAATATTGAATTCTGATGCAACGAAATCTTTAATATGTATTTTACATCTATGTACATACGTCCGAAGATATATTTCTTTGTTCAGAAAATATTTGATAAGACTGGGAAATATTTGATAATATTATGCATTATAAGTATTAGTCGTGGGACAGGAAAGGTGCGAACGAAAACAATCGTTCATCAAACGACGCACTACGTCCGCTAATAGAAATCCCATAGTATGTACACACAGCTAGCATAGTGCGGTACATAATGCAGTTCCTATATTTGTTGAACTTATAGTCGGTGGCGTTTTTTTTAATAAATAAGACTACATCCACAGACTCTTTGATCCGTGCCTTTTTGTTTAAGTTATTTGCTTGTTTGTTTAATTATAATGTTGCTCCGCGTTAAAGCGCATTACAAGATTTTATTACTTACTATTTTTGTTAACTTAGTCGATTAGGTGTTCACGACATAAAATGAAATATACGGCGTTTGGTGATCAAAAGGTTTCCTTTGGTACGGTGGACCTTCTGAATCCTTAAACCTTTTTAAGAAGGGGAATAAAATGTAGTATTTAATTTCAGAATAAGCTCATAAAGCCCTTTCATTTGATACGCCACACGACTGGTTTTATTTATTTTTTTACAAATTTCATACAATAAAATAATGATGGCATAACCCCCCCTACATCGAAAATTGAGATGGCTTCCCTTCTTAAATCCATATTTGAGTCGTAAGGATTAACTCAGCCAAAGGAAATCTCTTGACCACCAATCGCCGTATGTTAGAGCGAATACCAATAACTATTACGACTAACTGTGAACTACAATAATTGAAAATAGAACCAGATTTAAACACTATCCGACCTGAAACGGAATTGTTTTCCAATAATATCGCAATCAACATTGTCAGAATCTCTTCTCTAAATAATTAACAGCCACAGTAATTTACCACAGATTTTTTTACAACTTTCATAACACTGGGCTTCCAAGTTGTTTGTTTAAAACTATTGTACTAAAGTTCAATTGAACCTCAAACTGAACTATAATAATATTAAGTTCATTAAATTTAAAAAAAAAAGTTCCATAGTTGCTCGTCGCTTATTCATAAGCAGTTATAGTAAGGTTGCTAATGCAATCTTCTATAGGGCAAATATTACAAATTTGTCATATTTTAAAACCTGTTGGTCTGTCACTCATAAATACTAAATAATCATATCCGGCATATTTTTCCATTCAAATTCACTAGGTATATTATGTTCTAGTTTTTATGCATCTAAAAGTAGCTGTTTGTCAGGTATTCGGGGGTTACAATAGACTTAAAAAAATGGGTACTTTAAAGCTTTACATTTTGCAAACAAACCTCTAAATTGAGCATAGAAATGTTGTGTTTTTTCAAAATCTAAAAAACGATATCACGATAAAATAGACAATAAAATCTTTTCATCCCCACTTAACGTGTAGGAGAGGTACCCCTCAGTTATTCTACTGTTTATTGGCATAATTAATATAGTTATTTGTGCCACATTACAGCTTTCTAGTACCATGATTAGAACTTAGGGTTTCTTCGCTAGACCGCGGACAGACAAACGGACATGGAGAAACTAAGTTAGATTCTTTTGAAACCGCAAAAAATACATCAATATCTACTATCGCTGAACTGATATAATGTCTTGTACATAATGAATGAAGCTTGCGCAATTAATTCGTACTAATGTAATAGATTTCTAATTTTACTGCGTTTTAGTTGTCTGCGTTGCCTTATTTATTATTTTGCTAATTTTTAAATGGTTCGGACTACAGCACATCTAATTAAACACAGCGGCATCTTATGCAGTTTCAATCGGGGCGATTTTGCAATGAAAAAGGGTGGGTTGATTAAAAGACTTATTCTAGAGTGTAAGTATGTTTTGCTTTTTTCACTTTCTTTTTTCAGCGTAACATTATTATTTTTACAAAATCTGACTGTTTCATACTGTTTTCCTTACATTGCAATAAAAATTAAGAAACTTTACTTGGTTTGTCTGTTTTATTTTTTAAATCTTATAGAGATATTTACTATTTTGTCAGGGAAAGTAAACGGGTCTTCTTACTACGCTATTACTTCATTTTTGTCGTATCCATAAATCAGCGTAAGTGTGTCCTCTGCCTAAAATATGTGATCATCACAAAAGAACAAGGCTCAAGGATTGTTTAATTGAATATCTATCGTCATATTTGTGTAAAAAGCGAGCCGTCTAGACGGTGCCGTCCCAGACGAATGTCATAATGCGTACCAATTAGCATCGCCGATATCCATCCGCGTAATATTTCGGGCATAGCAACTACGTTTGCAGTACAGTTAAGTCCAAAAACATTTATGCAAGTTTTAACCTTTTTGCGTCGGCAATTCGGCGTACACGCAAAAATGAGATCATATTTTTAGTCCTGACTGTAGAAAAACTCAAATCGGCCGCCATCCACCGCCAACGGTGCACACATGCGCGCGACTGTGTGAGTGTCAGGCCTAGGCATTGTAACTAAAAATTTCAATCTCGAATACGATTTTCAGGTTGTAATGACCGTGATGACATTAGGTATATTGTATACATAGATTAAGTACACAACTACGGGTGTTAAATGAAGCTAAAACGATAATCTTAACGAAATAAAAGAAACTTAAGTAATGGTAGGGACTTTAAGCGCCTATACTTACTTAATTTGATAAGATAATCAATAAAAAACTTGCCTAATGCGAGTCGGACTCGCGCATGGAAGGTTCCGTAGCATAATTAGGCCTTTATTTAATTAAATATTATAACCTTTTTTGGTTTATAAAACGAAATACTACATAAGTAATAGTGGAGAACCTCTTATATATTTATTTATTTAGTTTTTTTTAAAGTACATATGTTACTTCATATTCTGTGTGTGTGTTGTTGTTATTATTTAATATCGAACAAAATGCGACAAAAAATCCGTTTGTTTTATCGGAGCTCCACTTTAATTTGTTATAATTTTTGTATTTGTTGTTATATAGCCGCAACAGAAATATTCATCTGTAAAAATTTTAACTGTCTAGCTATCACGGTTCATGAGATACAGCCAGATAATAGACAGACAGACAGCAATAACCTATTCTAAGAATTAGGGTCCCGTTTTTATTCTTTGGGGACGAAAGCCTAAAACATCAAGTTAGCCCCTACATACAACGCAATTAATTGAAACGAAATTGTTTATTTGTTTATTCTACACCTAAGTACACAAAAACTACTAATCTATTCCAACCTACCAGCTTACTGGAACATAAGGCTATTAAATAAAGAATCAGCAGAGAGAATGTTACATATTTTTACATTATGTTATTCCAAAATATTTTTAAAAAAAATTGTTCGGTTTTTATGTCCACCAGCTCTGGGCCGAATCCAGCGGTAGTCGGACGTTACTCATCAACACACAGACACGGTAATGTCTCTGTGTGCCCGGACGTAGACTTTGCCCTTGAGCCTGCGCAACGCTAGATAAAACCGAGCGAATTGGTGCATTGATAAAAATGCGATAACCTAATTAATCTGGCAGGCTTTCAGTGGGTTAACATAAAAACTGTAGGTGATATTGATAACCTTTGCTTTATTAAATTTTTTTTTGCTTATGCGCGCTTAATCCCGATTGCTGCTCTGTCATTGTGATGTAATGGTTAAAAACATTATTTATCACTCAGGTATCATGTTTCCAGACACAATAAATAATCATTTGTTATCCGGCTGCCGGCGGACTTATGATTCTCAAGGGTTTAACTGACGAGAATAGTCGTATAGGTCGAACACATCTTATATAGTTTTAAAGTCTTCATTTGTTTGATGCACCATCCTTCCTTATTATGATCGAAAATGTAACAATTATCACTAGAGTTAGGTACTAAACGAATCCATTGACAAAAAAATCTAAATATCACTATGGATTCAAAGTTGGTTCAGTAGTTAAGTGATATGGGAGATATAGTATATCAATAATCCATGTAACTTTATGAGTGTTAAGGCCACTTTTACGATAGGTACTTGTTTAATACGATTAACGCTAAATACGTTCAAAAATATCATCCCGTTTCTGTTAACGCCAAATAACTGACAAAGACAAAATGATGTTTTAAATATGTTTAGTGATAACCATGTGATAACTGTATTTAAAGGGGTCTCGTAAAAGTGGGGCTAAATATCATAGTCATTACTTTTGTTGGCGTTGTGGCGCTTTGCCATATTCGCATAAAATACGGACGAAACTGAAAGTATACGAGTATGTAGTTGTAAAATCATTATAAATAGTGGAGTTAGTGTCAATTTTATATTATGTCATATTTAAAAATGGAAGAAACAAAAAATATTTTACATTCACACAAAGTTAACATTTACAGATTTAAAACAAAACAAAAAACTACCGTTCAGAATTAACCGTGACAGTTAAGTCTACAGCTGGTATAGACAGGTATCCAGAAATAGATGGTAGGTATACTGTCAATGATATAGAAAATACCAAATAAAGAAAATAAAAATGGTGCAGATAAAATACAGGAACTTACATGTTATATAATCCAAACGCCTAAAAAAATTTAGTGAACAATTTTTAACCAAAATTAAAATACTTATCATAAAACATAAAGTTCCTAAAGATAACGTAATGCTTGAACAGTGCAAAATATAGCATAAAAATGTACCCAACTACTACTATACCGTTTGCGCCCGTTGATGTCTATTGGAGAGTTCTTTTTCTCGTGGTAAGGATATTTTGATATACAGTTTGTATGGCTTTAATGCCTTTATAGCAAACCGCTGCCAGTGTACCTCTATTTATCATATTTATAAAATACTAGTGGTTCCTCGCGACTTCGCCCGCGCAGGAGTTGGATTTGCATATAAACTTTCATCTCGCATTTCATCCCTTTAATGTTTTTATATCGCGACAAAATGTAGCCTATGTCCTTTCCAGGGTCTCGAACTGTCTTCATACCAAATTTCATTTTAATCGGTTCAGTGGTTTAAGCGCCAAGAGGTAACAGACAGACAGACAGACAGACACACTTTCGCATTTATAATATTAGTATGGATTGTCTCGACAAAATTTGTTTATCTCAAAGCACAAAATCAAACTGAAACGGATGCAAAAAAGTGAGCAAAATCTTAGTTTTGAATTAATGGTGTATAAATTTATTTAAGCTTTATTGCACAACTAAAACTTTGTACGAAAGGCCTATAATGCCTAGTGGCATTCTCTACCAGTCATACCTTTGGGCTAAGCAGAAATGAAAAGTGGGCGGTGCGACAAAGGTAAAAACAAAATTATTAAATCAAACTGCACATAAGTAAATCCAGTATTGAATTGATTTGGCATATTATCAATGTTAAAGTTACAGTTCTTTTAACTATTTGATACTGTCCTCAAAGCCGTTCAGCTGATTGTTAAGAGTTATTCAGGTCAGTCAACCTGAAAAGTGAGTTTCTGTACCTATTTTTCCTTTAGTTCCGTGTCCTTGGGTTGTGCAATAGCTATCTCAACCTTTTACTTGACGCCTACCCCAAGAACATTAATTTGTCCAATATGTTGATATTTTTTATTTTAATTAGATTAAATCTTTTCTTCAAAAATTTATATCGTATAGAAGAATGGTTTTCTAATCTTATGTCTTTATTCATATCCAATGCTGCTTAAAAATATCTGTAGGTACCTATTTACTAATCTTAATGAACATTTTAGAGGACAAACAGGCTTACTGAAAATTGAGGACATAATTTACTTACACGTGGAGAGCTTGGCATTGCCCTCTTCGTTAAATGCGTAAGACCTTCGCGGAGTTGCATGAAATTCGCGGCATTTGTACATGCGAAGGCTGCCTCACACCAGTTATCTCATTTTCAAACAAAAAGGGACATGAACGAGCAATTAGTCTTACCGCAGTAACAGAACAAAAGACACTAAGTAGTAGTCCAGTGTGATGATCGGAAGTCCACTAAGTTTGGAAATTAAATATATTTTTATGCTCGCACGCCCGTTGTGAGACTGCAGACTGCCCAGGCGCAGACTTGAATCCTGGTTTACGGGCTAATTATTTTACATTAGGCTCGAGTTTTTATTTTTTAAATATTGTTAAGTGAACTTTGGTCAAAATGCATCATCGACGAAAAAAGGTAAGTCCTTTTAGCTCTAATGTTATATATTTGGGTACACTTCCGTGTGTTTGAACATACGAAAATTAACTCACCTATTTTAAATCATAAATTGATATTTTTTTTCATGTGGTTTAGTTACTTATTTATAAAATATTATGAGTAAATAAATATAGTCTATGTTTTAATAGTGTTAGACTTTTATGTATCGCTTTTCAAAATACACTATCGTGCAAAAGTATGTACCATAATTTTGACATTGCAATAATTTGCTTGTAATACACAAGGGAATAAAGCACTTTTTATATAAAAAAAAAAATTGTTGATAGATAGATTAAAATATTTTAAAATAAGCTGCATCAAAAATGAGTACTTTACGAATTGCTGTCTTACTTAGTTTGCTAAATCAATTCGAACCTGAAAAGGCAATAGCAGATAGTAAAATGTAAGCGTAAAAGTTATTGTAGTATGTTATTTGAGTATTTTTGTCATAAGCTAAAATTACAATTGTTTTATTATTTTATGTTTTTAACTAAAAATACTTCTTACGTATAAAAAATACTATTATTAATGTGGGATAGGATTTATTTGGTGTAAGACTGCATGGAAGAATGTGTGCGAGCGAGACGAAAGATTTGAATATGTTTGGAACGCGAGATGATTATGACAGGTATATGTTCTGCGATGGCTGTTGAAGAAGAAAGATGGTTTCAAGATGTAAGATGTTTTTTATCAAGAAGTTTTAAGGAAGTAATAAATGAAGAATTATCACGATCCTGTGTTTCCCTCCTCCACAAACCCCAGGTCCCACATTTATGTTATATTATTTTATGTTTTTAACTTAAAATGCTACTACCTACAAAAATCACAATTTTTTGGAGAGGTATGATATTCTGTAATACTCAAAACTCTACATTTATGAAGTTTAGGGGAAATCGCAATTAAAAATTGATGTGGTACTTTAGCAGACCAGTGTACGATAAGTTACATTTATTGCGGAGTATAGATTAAACTGACGTTAACAAAAACGGATCATTAATTTACATTTCCATTGCGTTTATAACTTGTCCTAGACTCGATTCTCATAAACAGGTCATTACCATCTAAATAAGTATGCACATCTGAACTGCAACAATGCACATTACCTCTAACATAGATCACTCAATAGCCCCCGGTTACTCCCCTCTATTTCTTAGGGTAAATTGTTGGGGTCTATACAAGAAAAAACTTCCGTCCCCGCCCATTTTACCATAGACGTAGAGAAACTAGATATCAGTGTTAGAACAGTCATAATAATACATAAATGAAGTTATAGTGCAGCAGCAGTTTTGTCTATGGTATATACTATGTACTTAATAGAGGCTGGAGGTTAAGTAGACACTGCCAGAAAGAAATGAAGGATTTCTTAAAATAACTGACATATTACTGTTGTTACAAAAAATAGATATATTACCTATGTTTTTGTATAACAGTTCAGGCCTATGATTCAGGCCTAAAAAAAATTTGGACTGTGAACGAGTGTAACACAATGAGTAACAAGGGATTTTGGGCACAACGACCTTTCATTTTTTATGTTATGATCAGTTGGAAATCCCATTGTAGTTATGTCTCTTAAATAGCAAGAGTCAGCGGTTCGTAACTCTTAGAATACTAAAAGCAAAAAAATTAACTAAAGTGTATCAACACCGTTAGTGCCATAGATAATTTCGTATATTTGGAATTCTCCAGCACTAGCCTACAATTGTCTACTAGGGTTAAGATTGGGACGTGTCTAAGTGCCCCTTGTTGGGTCTATATGCAGAAATAAATGAATTTTATTGAATTGTAATTTTATTGATCTTATGTAGGTTCTTATTTAGGTAAAGTCGATTTTAATATTATATGACCATTTTCAAAGCTTCAAATTAAATGTAACGGAGCAGATTCATCAACCAAACTATGACAATTTGCCCAAAAAAATACATAAGTAAGTTAAGTAGGCTACTAGAATCTATGGAATAACAAAGAATTTTACACAGATACATGTACTATGTAGATCCACAAACTGAAACACAAAATTCTGAATTACCTTTATTAGCACTAATTAATAAATGTATACACAAAAGTTTTCCGAGACCTCTGTCTAAATGATTTGCTGTATTTCTTGGAACTTGTAATCGTTATCTTGCATTTCTATAATTTGAAATAACGGACTGAGCTATCGTTAGTCTAACGCACCCGGGTTGTCTAGACTGGTTTCATGTGCCAGACTAAAAACAAAAAACAAACTACCAAAATGTCTGTGGGCTGGCGGTGGGTTATATTTAGATATTTTTTCGCTAGGTGTGTTTTTGCGCCATGTGCATCTCTATACGCTTAATTCAGGTGCGAGGTTGCTAAACCTTGTTTTTTCGTCGTCAACGAAGAACCCATTAGTTTCGCTATGTCTAGTGCAGAGGCCCTTTAGTACTAGAAGGTTGTAGGTACTTCGTTTATGGGTAAAGATCTTTAACATACAAATTCACAAAATTAACAGTTAATACAATTAAACACAAGATCGTACAACATAATAAAATGTACTTATATTTTTTGAAGAGCGGCCGATGAGCATTTTAACTTACCACGTTCGCACCAACATAATACGAGCAGTTGAAAAATACTACAATGTAAGCAGGTGGCTGGTGAATGGATGCAATGTATTTGGCAAAAATATTTGTATCAATCACACCAAGAAATCATTAGAAACAATTACATAAAAAACCTTTTTTCTTATTAAAATTATGTAATGAGTGTGAGATGACACACTTAAAAAAATAACTGCAGATAGGAAATTACGTATAGCTCTATACTTTTGGCTATGGGAGACGGACAATTACGGAACCCTACACTAAACCTTAGCCAATTATTTAATGAAAAATGTTTACTAGATTTTTTAAGTAAAGAACTATCCATGAACTTTTGCCTCTCTATACGCTTGATTCAGTTGTTAGGTTATTCAAGGTTTTGTTTTATTTTCTCATGAAATACCTGAGTTTTTTTAATAACTACATGACCACTCTTAGGTTCTAGAACTTGACTTCAAGGTAACTAGACAGTCGTATTCATATATTAGGTTTAATGTGCAACTTATGTTCATAAAAGGAAGTAAAAAGCATGCCCCTGACACCTGAACTTATTTGATCACTGTTTTTCTATATTACAATATAGCTTACTTCTTGAGTGAATTACAATATCCAGGAATATTTAATGAAATTTAATTCCATAAAAATCTAAATTAATTGAAATACATTATTATTATTATTTTTTAATAGCCCGCTATTCGGCCGCAATCTCACGAGATAATGGTGCCCTCAATTCATATGGACCACTAAGGATGTCAAATGTCTTATAGTAACAGACTGTTCGGTTTCTTGTTGAAAACATCCAAATTATGTTTAGGGAATACTTCAGCACAACTTTCAGCACTTCACTTTGTTTTCACTTTGTTTTTTTAAATTTAATATATTTAAAGATGATTACTATTAAAAGCTAACTTAAATATTATAAAAGATATTCAACGAATTATTAAATTAGATTCAAGAGCAAACATATTGCGAATAAAAAGCAGAGCGCGCATTAATTTAGTGAAGCGAAGTCTACGCGAAATTTTTTTTTTTAAAGTTGTTAATCTGTCTGCAACAAGAAACCTACTTGAGAATGCAGACATTCGATGAACTTTCTAAGTCTAGGTTTTATAGACGGCTAGAAATTACTTCATTATAGAGTCTAATGGCTTATTGAATTTCGTGGATTAGTATAGAAATGTCATTGAACTTGATTTTGTCATAACATAACGGAAGCAATCAATTAAAATTTAGTTTAGTAAAAGTTATTAGAAAGTCATGTATAAGTGATTGAACGTCTGAAAAAATAATAAATATGAATAGGGTGAGTATCTGAGTAGCAAATAGAAATTAAAAAGATGTTTCGTAACATCGAGTACTTAGAGCAGAATCGTTGTGTGCTAGCTCTTTTATATTATTAAAGAAAACTCGTCACAGACAGTGTAAGAGCGTTGATTGATCCTTATTGTGTCTGGCCGGGTATTGTTTTCACTGTCTTATATTCTGTGAGAAAATTAAAATAAGTGTGCGTCAAGGTGTTACAGGCTAGCACAGATTAGCATAATAGTATTCTATCACGGTGTTAGTTTCCAGTATTTCTTGTAAAGAGTTTTAGGTACTTGTAATTTAAAAATGAGTCATGTGAGCTGGGTAAATTAGCTCATAAAATGGGTTTCTGTGTAAAAAAATCGACAACCCACTATATAATAGTGAGTTGTCGATTTTTTTGTAAAACAAGTTCGAGTCAGACAGAAAAAATCTTCTGTTTTACGAAACATTCAGTGCGCAACTGAATGTTTCGTAAAACAGAAGATTTTTTCTACGGTGTAAACCATTTTGCGGTTTCGGATTTTTTCCCTTTTACCTACTTGTGCTAAAAGATCTTCCTCCTTTCCAAATTTCATGATTCTAGGTTTATAAAAAGTGTCCTCTAGTTCGATTATCCTGCAAATTGGTAGAACATATTGCTCCAACGGATTATCTGTATTTTGACCCAGATTGGTTGATTGGTCTTGGATTAGTTGACCCAGAAGTTAAGATTTCTTACAGATTCAAGGCATTGCATACTTAAACGTATGACATAACAATTTCAACTCAATACCTCTACGCGTTCCTAAGAAAAAGGGTTTTGACACACAGACGGACAAAAAGTGATCCTATAATTTTTCCTTTTTTATTTTTAAGGCACGGAAGTGAACCCTAAAAACTACGCAAGTAGGATTACTTTGCACCACCGGATTTCACAAACCGGGCGCAAGTGCGAGTGCGAGTCGAGCACGTAGGGTTCCGTAGAAAAAGACTACGATGTTACCGATATTTCTAAGAAAAATATTACGGTTTTTGTCCTTTACTTGTGTTACCGTTGTCATATTTTAAGTGTCTAGGTCTATGGGAAGTTTATAGGTGCTTGCTAGGTGCGAGGTGGTAGCTTGCTGTGTTCCGTGGGTGAGTGGAAATGCCAGAACCTTTTGGGTGAGCTTGCTCCACCGTCGACTCTATTTACGCCACGTCTGGTTAAGTCTATAGTCAAGGACAAACCCATTTCAAATTATAAAAAATACAAAGGCTGTTTCTTTCACTGGCTCAATCTTTCTCTCCATACTCAAAGCTTACCAGCTTTTTGCAGGTTAATTTTAGTTTTTCAACATTTTGACGAACATTCACTAACCAGAATTTATAGTAACTACCATAATATTGCCTATTTTTGTTGAACTCACAAGATCAATATATTTATCCTTTTCCTGCAGATACATTTAAGTTTCCCTGCCTAAAACTGTAGTACTGAATACTGAATACAGCTACAAATACAAAATGTTATCGTGTGGGTAGTTAGACAGCAGACATCATACTGTAGGCCTATAACAATCACACACGATTTTCACTAGCAAACTGTCAAGTATAATCAATTTCATAGCTTAGTGCATAAATTGAGCACCATGTCACGCCAGCCAGGCGTCGTTATGGTTTTCCTATCAACAATGCTGAATTTATGTGGCGGTGTCATGCGATGTGGGTTCCGTAAAAATTGTGCGTAGGCGCTCGCTTCATGTGCGCCGCCTGTGCTGTCACTATCAGACTGATCCAGTATACGAATATTTAGTCTCACTAAATCACACCCAAATCCGTTAATCTATTTTTCTTTAGATCCAATAAGTAGTTTTACAAATAAAGTCATTCATGACAGAATTGATCAACAAAAAGTTTTCCATTCGAATCAGTAGTTAGACGCACTGTAAAAATGCTCGTGAAAAATTTTTATTACTCGTAAAAACTGAATTAATACGGAAAGTCTTGTGTAGTCAGAAAGCCGATAAATAAAGCAGAACGATAACCGCAAAACGACACGTGGATTAGACGAACCCTACAAGTGGAGCTTTGTTGGTGCGGTGCGCGAGTCATCGTCGGATTTAGGATTAGGTATAGACTTAGGTGCGACCGGACATCCAGCCGACGAAACGTTAGTACGTTACGTATCGGTAGGCAACTGTACAAAGATATCGCGAGTGCGGCCAGCAGGCACGCGTTTATTTCGAACGACCTTGATCCCCACGCAGCGAAGCGAGCGCACACTCGTCGCGCGTGTATTGTTAGGCCAGCTCTACATGATTGCACTCATCTCTTCCTGGATGCAGTGTCCAGGAATTATTTGATATTCAGCGCTGCCAATTTTGTTGGTTTGCATATTTGTATTAACATTGATTTTTTTTTCAAGATTCTTCACTTGCTAGTTCGTGTCTTGTCTCGAAGCGCTAGTAGGGCCCAAAAGATAACGAGACATGTTCTGGCCCTATATGGGCCAATATTGATTGATATTAATTATTGATGTTCATTGTGGCATTATGTGACCGAAATTTAATAATAGATTTTTGGCTTTGACTTTGAATGATTATTCAAAGAAAATCTTCTTTGAAGTTTTGGTTATGTTTCCAAATTTTTTACTATCCAGGATGCCTCTGGAATCACTCGATCGTATCTTACTTCACAGATAAAGAAGCATATTTACGTCTAGTTGTAGCATTTAAAAATCCTAGATAAGTAGGTACCTAATGCAAATTCTTATCACTTCAACACAGTCTATCTATTTTAATGCGAGATGTAGGTATTGAACATACCTTAGTCCACCTTTTGCATTACGCCCTTTATTCACATGAATGTAAGAGAAATATATAATTCCCTAGACCAACTCATATTTTTCGCCGACAATTAAAGAAATTGGTGTTTATTCTTATGCACCTCTCCATACCTATTAAGTGTTTCCGGGACGATTTTCATGTAGTTTACAAAATAATTATTTAGTTTACAAAATCATTGTAATAGAAGAGCTGTTTCGTCAGTTGCCTCGGTTAATTATTCAGTCACATTGTACCCTGCATTGTTTGCTGTGATTCATTTTTTTTGCTTAAAAAGATCTTACAGTTAAAGTGACACAAACAAGAAGTAGGACAGATGGAAAGATCAACAAATTACTAAGACCCGAGTTCACCAATTTTTAAAAAGCCGGTAAACATCAATTGACGATTAATTTGCCAGAATTCCCATACAAAATATTTTAAATAATGCTAAACCAGCAAAATAAAATTAAACATGTGTTGGTTAACTCCAGCCTTAGTGGTAGCGTTCCGTAGTTGTCCATCTCTTAACCTATAGATAAAATTTTATTGATACAGTTGGTTTTCTAAGGGGTTATTACGAAATTGCCCCTTCTCTAGGTTCAACTTATAAATTGGTAGACTATTACTCATTAACTAGTAAATCCTTCATAGCCGTGATAGATTTACAAATATGCTACTTGTCACTGGCTACTGTATTTATTTATTACAAAAAAATTAGACCAGGTTTAAAATGGGTCTAAATATTAGCCGACAACAGAGGAATGAAAGACACATTCGTGACATAACCTAATAGAGAAGCGCTTTTCTAATTGGCTAGCTAATAGATTAGTCCTGTCTCAAACCCGGTACTAAGTTTTAGGAATAACGAAGTTTAAGTCTGTGTTATCTGTTTAAGAGCTGATTGTTTGTCTATGCCAACTCAAAGCACCAAAGTAAATTCTTATTTGCTTCTACTCAAGCCATAGATTTGTAAAAAAAACAATGGGTAGGAAAAAAAACAACATACCTAAATAATTGGAAATGCTAAATACTGGATAAAAAAGGTAAATATAAAAAATGAAGTGTGTTACTTAATTTTAAAGTTCTTTGTACAAAATACCTATACTCAGTAGGTAACTACGTAGGTACTTATATTAATTAAAAACAGTTCTTACAAACTTATAAAACCGAAGTACTAGCGCACTTACGAATAAGTCATTCATACGTAACGTAACTTGTATAATGCGAACGTCTGTATTCGCAGTGACGTTTATTTTTAATTCCTCATACTTCCAAATTACGTCTGATTTTTTTTTCATGCGTATACGCATATCGGCTAAAATGTATCATGAATTCATGATTGAAAATTTGAATGCATGCATAGAAGCAGTAGTTTATTTATAATATCCGGTAAAAGTTTGACCTAGGTTTTTAATTTGTAGAACGAAAAATAATTGCAGTATTATCAGAAGCTGTATTCTTGTATGCAACTATAGATCATTGTAATTCTTGGATTATGCCATTTGGCGAGGTTTTTTTATAGTAAAATAATGAAATTTTATGATGGCTGCGATTTTAGTTACGAGAGTAGGGTTTAGTCTAGGTCTAATTATTATTTGGATCCTGTAGTGTTCCATTGCAGGGCCTTCCTTCTCTTCTTGCGCCCTTCAGTCTATGTAGTTACGGAAGTAGATAAATTATGTTATAAAAAAATTATGATGGCTGCGATTTAGTTACGAGAATAGGGTCTAGTCTAGGTCTAATTATTATTAGGAGCCTGTAGTGTTCCATTGCAGGGCCTTCCCTCTCTTCTTGCGCTCTTCAGTGTATGCAGTTACGGAAGTAGATAAATTATGTAATAAAATATTCTAGATACACTTCTCTATAAAAGTTAGGTCTAAAAGGGGGAAACAGTTTAATCTACTACCTATCAGGCTGATTGTGTATGTTAAAATTAATGTATTAAAATAAACAATTTGTTTGCAAGTTTTTACGAAATAACATTATATTTCGCACAGAAAAATGGATCAACCGTGTCATCTGGTGGGTCTTACAAAAATTTGTCCACTGACTAACGTCCTCCGTAGCTCAGTTGGAAAGAGCATTTGACTGGATAGCGAAGGGTCTTGGGATCTTGACCCAACGGATGAGACGTTTGGTCATTTTTGTGTGCGAAATTTAATTTAATTTTGATTATGTATGTATTCGTAATGGATCTACGCATGAATGCACTGGCGGCAATTTAGTAGTAGGTAATAAATGTAATACACCTATTACTGCAATTTAGTTTTATCATTTCCCTAAGCCTATTTTGGGATTAGTTATTTAATTATTTAAGGAAACAATAGTGATCTGTATTGTATTATGAACAATGTTATCCAGAGCAAGTGGTAGGTAATCTAATTGTGTACTTATTTAAAAAGAAAATAAAATTGCAAATAGGTTTGTTTTCTATGTGTTTTGGTGTATGGTGTTTTTACGATAGCACAGCATTATTATCACCTTTAAAAAATCGAGCTTCTCAGTCAACTCAGTTTAAGGATAGGAACATTTGTCCCGTAAACTTAAAATCATAAAATTTGGTAAAAAGGAAGGTATTTTAGCACGGGTACCATATACTCTATTACTCAATATGCTTGTATTTTAAACAAACTAAATTCACAAAATTTCTTCTCATAGGCGATTTTAATTAATATAATATATCACCCGAATTCATTGCTCTCGAGTGTATTTGCCAAAACTTAACACACTCGCAGAAATGCGCACGTGTAACTTAAGGCCTGAATTTGTTCCGATTTGCGATAACTAAAGTAAAGGCAATAATTTAAATTGGCTTGGTGTTGCGTAAGATGGTTCGCGTACATGTAGGTACTTCCATGTAATTGTATTCATCCGATCATCTGTGTACTTCCTTAGTGGGCAACCATTGTGCAACGAAGGTCACATATGGCTATAGCATGCATAGTACCGACAGGCAACTAGCACAGCGGATTTATCGTTTCAAGATTACTGCCTACGATGAGATATGTATCGGTTAATCTATTGTTAGGAGGAAAGTCTATAAATTGCCGAAGTGATGTAAATAGACATGAATGTAAGTTGTAGTAAGATTAGCTGGTTATAATTACTACTTTTCATAAGGCTCGTAGGCCACACTCGATGCAGTCCACTTTGACGTTTATCTATACCGATATTTGGCAAAACTTTATTTATAAAACATACAGTTGAATTGAAAACCTCCTCATTTTTTAAATTCTACTGAAAAAACATATCAAGTAAAAAAACAAAATGGAATCCCACTTGTACAAATACGGATGTAAAGATTTACAGCCCAAAACACAAGTAAATATATCTTTGCTGAATTTTTTGCTACTATGAGTCGTAAAAGACATCGACGATAGTCACCATTCTCAACCTTTTTTCCTTATTGCTTACATAGTATAGCATTTAAAAAAAACAACCATTATTGTATTCGTATAATCACCTGACATAGTTTCGGGTCAAGTACATAATATACATAAATACACAAAAAAAGTTTGCGATAAGTTTGAATCGTCAAAATCTTTTTTAATACTTATCTATCCCACCTAAACATTTAAATGTCTTCTTGTTTTTAGATTAAGTAAATGTGGAATTAAAATATAAACAAACGATTTCACTGTTTTTCCATATGAAAAGAAATTCGATCCAAGCTTTTGCTATTGATTACAAACTTTAACATTTAACATCTCGCTCACTTAAGCTTGATTTTTTACGGCTTCAAGGGACCGCAGACAAAAGTATTTGATGTTAACTTCAACGTAATACGCGTTCCTGAAAAGGTACTTAATAAACAGACAGACAACAAAGTGATGCTCTAAGGGTTCTATCGTTTTGAGGTACGGAACTCTAAAAAAGTTAACCCTCAAAAAGGAATAACATAATAATACGCACTTTTGAGTTATACCTACATTTATTCAAGCCCTTATTATATGTAGGTACTAAGTTAAAACGATTTTAATATTTACGTGTTAATGACTGTCAAATAGCGTTTGGCTATTTAAATAACTAGGTTCAATAACGGTAGAGGCGGTTATTTCCCCAGCTTTAAAAAAACATTACGAAAGTACATATTATTTTATTGACTTTTTAGGCGATAAGTAAAGTCCCATAGTATTTGTACGCATATTTTTTTTATTTATATAGCAAGATGTGAAGGTTAGGTACGCAACGCACGTAATTATTGTGTGTAAGCCATTACAGTGCGGCACGTGTACCAACTCGTATTGTAAATCAACATAAACTTACATAGTAAGATTAACCCTGAGGTTCACCAACACATGTTTAATATCTAATCAGCCAATTAAGCATTATTTGACATATTTTGTTTGGGTATTCTGTCAAATTAACCGTTAGGTAATCGATATTTACCGGCTGCTTAAAAGTTGGTGAGCTCGGGGGTTAGTAGGTACAATATTTTTAAGCCCATTTTATCTTCTATAGTATGTATATCATAAATGTATAAAAGAGAAAACTGACGTCGTAACTGGTTAACAATATATCAATGCACACTTGCACAGCCCAAAAGAGGTGTTGAATCAATTTACCACTTCAGGGGTTAAAAGAAGGGGAGGGAGGGGGGGGGTGTGAATCTCCGTCAGTTTTGAAACCAAATCATTAAAAATGGTATTTAACAATTCCATTACAAATTAAATAATTCGTAGTATTTCGGGATGACAGATAATTTGACACAACCCCCATATAAAATAAAGAATTCGACTTTTGCACGGATGAAGTCGCTTATAATTGTATACATAAAAAACATTACCGTACCTACCACTCGTGGTACCACAATTCGTAGGTATTGACAGCTGCACATCACAGAACAGAAAAAGGGATACGGAAAATGATAGTAAGTACCTACTTACTATCATTTTCCGTGCGTACCTACGCACCTAAAGCACTTATTACAGCTCCAGATTATTTACGACTAGAACAGCATTCAAAACAGCATTTTTAAATCATTCAGTTCGGAAATCAAATTTCATTCCCATATCCCATTCCCATCATTGTTACATTATGTAAATACTTGTTTACTTAAGTTACTTGCAAACTATGCGCTTTATTTTATAAGTAAAACTCACATTAATATTTAAAACAGCAATCGAAACGCAACCGTATCTTAACAAGATTCGCGCGGTCATTCATCCCCGAAGCTACGAGTCAGTCAGTGTGTTTGTAGGGCGCCAGGGCAGCCGAGCCCGCCCATTTAACCCCTCTGCCGCGTACTGCTAACAAGACTTGCAGGATGGAACGGCGCTGTTAGCAAATATGATTTATTGATTCCAAATTTAAAAATAGTGTACTAGTACGGGGTGAGCTGCATTTCCTATATGAAATGAAATACACTTGATTGATTGATTTAGAAAAGATTTATTTAAGATGGAATAAAAACTTATTTGCTATAATAACTTTTATTTATTACATAATCTAATGCTCATACCACCCTATACTTCCATACTTGAGGCGAGGCCTGTGCCTAGCAGGGAGACGTTCATGTATTGAATACCTTTACTTTACTTTTTTACTACATAACAATTCATTTGTGAAGCATGTATTTTTCTCGTATTCCAACATGTTACTCACTATCAGCAGTTTGTGTAACAGATTCAAATCCCGTAGAAAGAAATATCTGCTGTGAAGTTTTCGCTTGTCGTTTAATATTCAGGCAAAAATGTTACGACTCTCAGAGTATTCATTGCGTGTCCGATAATTTAGATGTCTATCACGCTCATCAACTTTGCAACGCGTCGAGATCATTTTTTGTTCTGTGAGGAATAATTTTCGACAGACGGAGAAAAGTGTACTTGAAGCTTCAAGCCAGACTTTTAAACTATGTCTCTAGCAGGTATTTTGACATTACATTACTAAACAAATTGTGTTTATTGAGAGAAAATACGAGAAGCAACTTTACCTTTACCTATCATTTGATAGTAAACTACAATTTTGAACTACGATAACAGCTTTTACGTAGGAAATAAAGGTGGTAAAATCAAGGTTCTTTATTATTTAATACTAGGTACTAGTCATACTTACAAAAAAATTGTGAAAGGCTATATTCCTCTAGCATTGCACTAGATCCCCGCTACAAAATGGGTTAATTCGAGCAGACTAACGGTTAAATTGATAGATATCGTCCTGCAAGCTGTATCCTACAGGCGAATAGATAAGGTCAAAAAATTAAAAATAGAACGGTCGCCCGCGGCCTCTGCGAAACGGGTGTTGTGATGCGTGGCGCGGGGCGGGCCGGGCGCAGACGGCCCGATGACATCACACGTTGCAGCGCTGCGACCGCCAACTCTTGCGCAATCGCGCGCCCTTGATCTTGACTGCGTCGCGGCCGCACGCGTGTGCGCACAACACATCTTAATAGCCATGTTCGTACAATACCCGCGACTATATTTATCATCGCGCGCGGAACCGCGGAACGGTAATCAGACAATATAAAATAATACCGTACCGCCACTTTGTAGTCATTAGGGAATCTGACAGTTCCGGCTGTTGAACGCGACGTAAAAGCCGTAATTAACGCCTCGACTCGAGTGCGTAACACATGAATTTTTGACATGTGTAACTATAAAACAGTTGGCTGCTCTTCATGATTGCTTCACATCAACAAAGCTGATTTAAAAATATTTACGCACTTTATTAAAATATTTACTTAGTGTTACGGAAAATTATATTTTTAATCATTCCTTACCAACCAATTGCACTAAAGCCTTTTACGTGAAAAAATTATAACGAAATTATGGACACAATAACAAATGCATTCACATAAACTGAAACTGAAATGCCTATCAGATTTAACACGAATACTTGAATAGAAGATTCAAGTAGGTACTAGCTAGTACGCAGTCACGCACGATCTTTATGTTTCTTTTTTATTAAAATTGAATTTTTATTAGGAGTTAAAATGTTTATGTACAACAATGTATACCTTAGTCAGTGCGTGTGATAATTTTTCCGCCCGACTCATTCATTACTTACTTAGTTTGAGGTTTTTCTTTTTTTAATAGCTTCAAACTTATTGCACCGACTCGTAATACTTATTTACTTAGTAGCTAAGCTAATAGAGGTTAATTCAATTCTAACAAATCGAAAGTTCTAACAAGAGGCTAAAGAAGATGTTTAAGAACAGCAACACACAGGTGTTATGTTAAGGTATAACTTACATACATGACGACCATTAAACAATTAATCGTTCTAATATAGGTATTTCTAACTGGCTAGCGAGGGGCTCGCGACATCGCCCGCGAAAATTTCACCCCGTTACGTAATATTTTTAATAGGTTATTATACTAGTATAGGGTATATGTACTAGTTATTCTGCTATTCGGCTAAGAGACGAATCAAACAAATTAAAGATCATGAAAATCAGTCTAGCAGTTCTCGAGTCATAAGTGTTGTGACAATCACAAACCCGAATTCGTTTTATTAATATATTTTCCTGCGATGTCAAAAACCAAAGACACAAAATCATTAACTGTGTTTTCCCGTAAGTTTTCCCTTTTTGATCAATATAATAAATCGTAGAGCAACAAGATTTAATGTAATAAATAAGGATGTTACTTCTGAAATCGGACTCGCATCGCACCGCATTAAGTAGTAGGGCCTATCCTAGCATATAAGCAAACTACTCGTAGTGATTGATGCACAAGGTAAAACCAGTGACAAAAAGGCGATAGAACGAGTTTGAATGTGTTAATTCTGAAGTTATCATGGTGTCCATTACTCCAACAGGAAAGGGTGATCTACAGCTAATTGAATTATGCAGAAAAATAGTGCGTAATCTGCTATTAATGTGCGCCAAATAAAAAAATAGTGGGGGTTTTCGTTTCTGTACGAAAATCAGCTTCACTTAACATGATTGTATTAGGAAGGTCACTCATATGTATGGAACGGCCGCTTTTTTGTGACCATTCCGATTTAGTCGGACAACCAGTCATTAGCTGTTGTTTTGGTGGATATCTTCTTCAATAGGCCATATTTCAAGCTGAAATTCTCAGCATGTACGTTTTGATTTACTCACTAGTTATTCGTTTATACTAGAATATCTTTAGTTGATTCAGTTTTTCGCATTTTCACGTCATATTTATGCATTATCAGTTAGGAGTCAAAAGTTATTTAATGCAAGTACAGACGTGTACATGGTCTTTCAACGGTTCACAGTTGTTAAGAAAAACAAGACCATTTAAATACTGTCATCAATGCACTCACTGGTTCTCTTATTTAAGCGGTATCTCGTATTTTTGGTTTTTCAAGAAATCTTCATAGCTTTTTAACGTATATATTTCCTTAGATTCAATCATTGGGCTTATCGTCACTAGTTATAGTCTATCCATATCCGTTTACTCTACGGCCGCACATGTGATGGGATCCGAGATAGAAGATTTTGCGAAATGTCACTTCAGCAGAAACTTGAATATCTCTATCGAGGCCCACAGTTTTGATTTTAGGTGCCACATTTGTAGAAAAGTAAGATCTACACGCCCATATACTCTGTTTTACTGTCAAACTACTATTTCAAAATCTTCCTGATGGAGAGACATTTCTCCAGCAGAATCCGTTTTTTCGCTTTTATTGGCAAACTAGAACCCCCACAATTTTTTTATTTGGCGCACATTTATAGCAGATTACGCACTATTTTTCTGCATAATTCAATTAGCTGTAGATCACCCTTTCCTGTTGGAGTCCATTATCATGTCCCTTTAGGAACTAAGCCACGTGATGTTCAATCTCCAACTACCTCCTATAGTCTTTGACGCAATCCAGGAATTTGGTAGGGACACGGCCGTACGTCAGACTACCCCACATTGATCATGAGACCGCCCGTATTCCCTACGTAATAAAAGCTGTTTCGGTAGTTTACATGGGTAAACTGCCGACTGCACATGACGTATCAGCTTGTCGTTGACGAATCCCATCTGTTTTTTTTTTCATTCCGTAACTTACTCCTCTTCTGCGGATTCTAACGAGTCAAATAGCCGAATTTCGGGACGATCTCGTTCGATATTTTTACCAAAAAATGCAAATTAATCTTAGGTATTTATAAATAGAATATATTAAATATGTCAGTAAATATTAACACAATCACATCCAAACATAGTAGATAACACTAACACAACGTAGGTAAATAAATATAAACAAGCGAGATTACAGATGAGTCATCATTTCAATAGTGTGTACTGCAATTAATTTATTGTTGGTGTGCCTATTGATGTTTTCAATGATCAGGGCACTGAAAACATGTATTTACTAACTAACTAGGCAAAGATAACAATCATCTGTGGTTTAGGAGTAGAAATATTTTTTATCTCAAAAGTCCAAATCATAATATCCAAAGTCGAAGAAGAAAAACGGTTCATTACGTGACTAGCTTTCGCTGTGTGCTAGACCACATTTTTTTAGAAAAACCCTTGCTAAAAAGTCTAGAGAAAAATAGCCATTTAGTGATGTGACGGTTGATGCTGTGCTGCACGTTTTCTAACTTCCACATAATCCAAGTTTAACTGTGCTGTGCTCACACTTCAAGTCAATCGACTTAAGCCCATGCTTAAGCTGATACTTGTAGTAGCTTTAGTATTCTTGCGAACCCCAGGCTCTGAAAAGACGCAATCGGGACTACGCGAGGTTGATAATGACTTGTAGCTTTGTATTAAAATAATAATTTCTTTTTTCACAGCGGCGGGAGCTAGCTCAGACATGGGAAGTGAGCACTATTGCCTAAGGTGGAACAATCATCAGAGCAACCTGCTGGGTGTTTTCAGCCAGTTGCTGCACGACGAAAGTTTGGTGGACGTCACTCTCGCTTGCTCGGAAGGCGCCTCCATTAGGGCTCACAAGGTGGGTTCGAATTTGAATTGTTTTTTACCCATCATTGTTATTTTATGCCATAATTTTTTATGCTAAAGCTGTCAAGACACAATGACAATATTTGTACCCGCCAGATAAGCAGATAAGCTCAGTGGAGGATGCGTCTGACGTTATGTCGAAATGTGACATGCTTAGGCTCAAAAATATCAACATCGTCACTTCGTGGCTACTCATTATTTAATCGACACATGCGTACCATCGACACATTTTGTTAACATTCTCTTAGATAAGAAATTTCCATGTAGTCTAAATTAAGATGTTTCCTCTTTTCTATTGAGTTTAGGTATTACAAAACAATCCGAGGGACTATGATAATTATTTCGTTTTTCTTCGATAACCAAGATAATAATACTTAACATTTAAATAAGCAGACTTAGTTTTAAATTAATGCTATCAAGATTATAAATAAAACATTTCAAAAGCAAAAATTAGCGGTTTGAGTAAAGAACGGTCTTTATTCGGAACTTTATCGGAACTAATTTCGCCTTACTGCTGATTCTCAATAGGAAACAGTTAAATAAAACTGCCAATTCACGATGTTAGGAATGATGCAACAAAATTAGTTAGGCATTCTGTAATTTACTTGTAACTTAGAAAACTAAATAGCATTGTACATACTTTCAAGTTTAACGACTAACATTAACACAGCGGCACGTGTAGTGAAAATCCGATACACACCATTTGCTACAATGTTTCTCCTATGTAGGTACTAGCACAAACTATAATATTCAACGACCACGCTATTGCAATTTAGTATAACTGCCTATGTTACAAAGTATACATGAGGCGAAATAGATCTGCCGGATAAATTAACACATTATCATGGACGTCTTCTTTTGTTGTTTAGACTCCGTCACGGACGAGTGTGCAGTGTCAAAAAATCAAAATTTAATTATGTTTGTCAACAGTTAATTAACCTGAAAAATATTAGATGAGCACTTAGGTAGGTACTTCAATTGGGCGGTAGACCCGTTTTTAGTGGGCAATGGACCTCCATTTTTGGTAACACGAGGACTCCTAGAAAACTACTGAATTGTTGGTTACTACAGTTGTCTTAAGCTTTGTGTGCCTGTTAATATACCTACTCTTAGGTATGCACATTAGTTTGATATCTCACTTTGACATCATGTTTCTACGCATATTAACAAACACATTTATATTTTTCAGGTAGTTCTGTCCGCGTGCTCGTCATACTTCCGATCGCTGTTCGTGGACCATCCCTCACGCCACCCCATAGTGATCCTCAAGGACGTGGGCTTGGATGAGCTTAGGACCCTTGTCGACTTCATGTACAAGGGTGAAGTCAACGTCCAGTACTGCCAGCTGCCAGCTCTCCTCAAAACCGCCGAGAGCCTACAGGTTGAGTTTTTTTAATCATTCAACATTTAAACTAACCGTTTGCTGTCAACAATTGCCAGATTACTTAATTGTAATTTATGATGTATTTTTTTCAGGTAAAAGGATTAGCAGAAATGACAACACTAAGCGCTGCAGGAATAGACACCAGAAACGTCCCAGAACCAATGGAAGAGTGCCAATCACAAGACACCAGAGAGTGTCAAGAACCGCACGACAGACTAGATAATAGAGAATCCAGAGATGTAAAAGAAGAGAGGCGGGAGGTCAAAGAGGCGCGAGAGATTCGCGATAGAGAAAGCAAAGAAACTCGTGAAGGCCACGCTCGTGATGGTCGTGAGACGAGAGATTCCCGGGAACCAAGAGAGCGCAGTACTCTAGACCTACGAGAGCCTACTCTACGTGACCTTAGAGAGCCAAGAGAATCCCGGGAGATAAGAGATCACAGGGAATCTAGAGATATTCGCGAGCCGCGAGATTTGAGGGACGCGAGAGACACTCGGGAGTCACGTGACGCCAGAGAACCCCCCGATGCCTCTCCCCCGCGAATATCTCCTTTACTTTCTGTGCGGCGGTTTAGAACAGATATTTCGAATGACACACATACCACAACGCATCCTCCCATACCGAAGGATGAGCCTCCTGACGAACCAATGCGCTCTTCGTCGCCAGAAGAAGATGCTGTGTCAATAAGATCTAACGGCGCTCAAAGTGAAACCATTGGTAAGTTCTTTTTTTAATGCAGAACAGTACATACAAATATTAAAATAATAAAGCCTAAAAGTGACCCAACAGTATTTAAATATATGATACGATACTCTATCTAAATTCATCACAATAAGTAGGTACAACAGATTTCACAACGAAATGTCAGTAATTTTTTTTATTTTACTTAACCTATTACTAATTTTTGAGTTTAAATTCGAGACTATAATGTACATAGCAATTTAAGCATAACATCCATCGTAATTATAGCACCCTACTTCCTAAGTTAGAAAACTAAGTATTGTAAATAGAATCATGGTTCCTAACTTCGATTGCCTACATTGTCCTACTTCCTAATTAGTTTCCTTAGTTAGGATGTAAACGATGGTGTTATAAGTGCTTTAGAGGGGGAAAAGGAATCTGGATCAAGCTCTCCTTTTTTTGCCAGTGCTTCTGAAGAGTTATTATTGGCAACAAGACCTTTGTCCAAAACATTAGAAAACTTTTTTGAAAAATTCCCGCCATAAATGTCTATGTCAGCTGAACACTAGTGCTGCCCATTTTATATACGAATATTATAATAATTAAATGTAGTCTAAATTACCAACATATCGATTAGAAATAAATATTTTTTGGCCACTAGCATTTTTTTATTATTAGCATTTTTTGTACAATAAACAAATAATTTCGTTCGTTTTTATTGCATTATTCAGCTTGTAACGGTATGATATTGCAAAGCGATAGGGTTAAATAATAAACGCGAGAGCTTTTTATGGTTTCGTTAACAATAAGGAACTTTTAGGGTTCTTGCATGTCTGTAGTAACACGGCTTAAAAAAGATACTTATTTCTAAAAAGCTGTAACTTGGCACAAAATATCCAAATGAATCACGCCAAACCACAGTGTGATATAACCTAGAAGACGTCCTTTGGGTACCTACTTCACCAGATACAAGTAAAATAAATAGTTAAAAAAGTTTTCTAAAACTATTTGTAAGTTGGTAATTTTCATGAAAGTAATACGCGTGTATTGAATAAAAAAACTATAACAGCTATGTAAGCTTTACAAGTACTATTTGTTTTTCAGTCAAGTAGACTCTCTTGAAAGAAAATAGATAGGAGGTGTTTTTAAGTAGATACCTACCCTTAGATTACCGACCGAATATACCATCATTTTTGTAATTTACGAAAATATTTTATGATAACAATTAAACCGTACCTACACTCAAGCATGATCTGATTCGCATTTGTATTTTTTTGGCTTAATTAAGCATTCATTGAAAAAAAATATGCACTGGCGAGTACTTAAGATTTTAGTATTGCCTTTCAAAAAATATGAAGCCAATCAATTTATAAGGTAAATAATTGCCATCAGAAAATACATGTAGTGACGATTAAAAAAAAACAATAAAAATTATTTCGGTTTATTGGTATGAATTAAAATATTTCATTTCACAGCACTAGCTTGAAGTGACTGACATTGACGTTACTTCTCCTGACTGCAGTCTGGGTTACCAGACTATATAATTGAAAACAAAAGGTGTAGAATGCAGTAATCTTCTCTATCCTGTTTGAATCGTAGGATTGTATGTTGACTTGACTCGTATAATTTGATACAAATATAAAACTCAAGTGAAGGGCCAATATTATACGCAATCAAAAAGTATATTTCAGACAGGCAAAATCACGAAAGTTGCAAGTTCTGACGGGAACCTTACCATCGCCGAGACAATGCAATTGCTAAACCAGGATAGTTCTCTTAATTCGTACCATTACCTAAATAGCAAGCCCGTAGCGGGGCAGTTTGTATTAACCTGTCTGTCACCAATCAATCAAACGGAATAGACGTTCTGCAAATGTATAGCCCCATCTCGCTCTTACATACTGTAAACTTGTCACCTTTTGAACGCTCTTAGTACTTACGAGTTTTAGCCATCCTCCTAAATAGCGATGGGCGATTGTTCGAAAAAAATTAAACGAATGAATCGATTATCGACCATTCGAACTATTGAATGTCGATTTAGTAATTCGAAAAAAAATAATCGAATAATAATCGACAATCGAATGATAATCTTTACTGGGCCCTTCGATGCATTCGATCCAATTGTCGCACTGAACAAGTAGCGACCATATGATTAATCGACGCAACGAATTCATTCGTTAGTAGTACGGCCTGCACACCGCGCGCTCCGGTATTGCTCGCCGCATTATCGAAGAATAATCGAATGACTGCAGTTGCTTATCGAATACATTCGATTACAGAGACTATTCGAATAATTCGATTAATTTAGTAATAATCGCCCATCGCTACTCCTAAAGCAAGGTTATTCTGATTGCTAGCAAGCAATTCAAAGGATAGTATTTTTAGTAAGGCTACTGAACTGAACATAAAAATAATTTCATGTTCAGTGTATGTAAAACAGATTTTTACGCAAAGCCTTTTTTTTCCTTAATAGTTACGTTTTATTATTTTGTAGAAGAGATGCGATTTTATTAATTTCGAAAATCTGTTAGTAGAAAATTAGTGAGCGTTACTGGCATCCCTGAAAGTGACACATGAGATAAAAAAAAACACAACAACAAACAGCTGGCTCGTTAGGCGGTTGTGTGATGTTTATTCTGATTTTCTTTTGTTTCTCGTAAAAATTAAAGTTATAGGTACATACAATATCTAAGAATCATGTGAAATGTGATGATTCCTCGTTTGTTTTGTATTCATTTGATTAATAAAAAATACGTACAGCTTGTTTTTGGTTAGATTAAAATGTTGTGGTCTGGCTTATCAATAAATATTTTCTGGTGTAAAATCCCTCAAATGCAACATTTTCTAATGAGACAAGGTGTAACCTAAACTGAGGTACGTAATGTATTGACACAATGTATAACAAATCGGGCAGTCACTAACAAAGAGGCAATATGATTTCACTGATGATAACATGTAAGCGCAGAATTAGGTAGGTACTGTATAACGCAAGTCTTTTGAACTGATTAGTAAATAATCAATTTATTACTGTTCCAGGCATCAACATGACCATAAACAGTCACGGTAGTGTGCTTGGCCCCCGGTACTCCCCTGTTGAACAGCGGCTGAGTGTGCTGAATGCTATGCCACACCCAGGCCTTACCCACCCCCACCCTGCACTGTCGAGCCCCAGGAGTGAGCCCATTGCTGGCCCTTCAGGACTGCCTCCAGTGCAACAAGTACCTTTAGTAAGTAAAATTATGATCAATGAATAGATTATTATCAGGAAACTTAACATGGGGCAATGGAGGCTCCATTGCGCCGTGTTAAGTTTCAGACAGCAACAAAATAATCCTATGGTTCAGTTTTGTCCTTTTGAGGTATTATTATTACTATTAGTTATCAGGCAGGCAGTTGAGACAACTGATAGCTGCCTGTATCCAGTTACATTAAGTTAAGCGAGTTTAGATGATCATCAAGTCAAATGATATAAAAGGATTTGTATGAATAAATATTTTTATAATTTAATACTTCAGAGATCATGTTTCCAGACACAATAGGAAATCCATTGTTATGAAACTGCCAACAGTCTTCCAATCCTCAAGGGGTTAATTATTAGAGTTGTATGAACTTTGACCGATTTTATACAAAAGTTTAGGTATGATGGGGCAATGTAGCCTAAGAGGATTTTTTCTTAGCTTAAAGGCACTAATTTATTATGTTGTGGTACAAGCTTGCCCAGAACAAATCTTTATTTATAGCATAGTGCCTTTAAACCTTAGTGCTGAATGAATTTCAAAGCACAAATGTAAACAGTGTGTTTTATTAAGCTACAGATACTTGAAATAAAAAATTACAACTTTTACTTGTAAAGCTCATTCATGAACTACTCAATAATTAATAATATAATTTATATTATCCATACTGTTGTGTCCATTATTGTGGTTTTAAAGTAAGGCAAGTCAGCTGAGTTTTCTAAAAATATTTGAAATAAATAACTGGTTTCATAAATTGGATATTGGGAAAATTTAAAAGCTATTCGCAATTTTGCTGTGTGAGTTTTGTTGATTTTATTTGTACTCTTCACTAATACCTATAATTTGTGACTTTTTATTGTTTTTTCAGTCTTTGAAAAAAGAAGTAGATTGGGACAGAAGTAATGAAGAAAAAGGTGGTGGCGAGACATCATCAGATTACAGGATACAGCATGAATCGGTATGTATTATTCATTATATTTTCGATGTGTAGGTAATTGATGTATGGATGTTGTAGATATTAATTTCGAGTTTTTGTAAATATTAATTTGAAGTAATCGCAATAAAATACTCGCAAGTTGTAGTAAATTTTCTTATAAATGTAACTTTATACAATCGAAGTGCTATTTTTATTTATACATTTTTTAGGTCAAGCTATTGCTTAAGCAGTAGTGAAGTTAAAGATCTTAAAACCCTACTTACTTAATTATTTTACTTACATGACAAACTTTGATTGCGATTACTTCCACTTATTATATTGAATGCCACTGCCTTAACATTTCCTTTGGCATTTGTAATTGTGCATGCTTGTGGTACTGATTGGTTTGATAAAATGTCCAATTGAAGACTCCAATTTATTTCTCGACCTCCATTCAAATAATGTAATGCATGATGTTAATTTAATTTGGCAGTATGAAATACTCCATTTGTCAAATCGGTATTTTAGTTCCAATAGTTATTTGATAGATAAATATTGGTACACACCCAAAAATTAAATTAAATTAACCAATTAAAGTTGCCAACTGTAATTTAGTTAAAAATCATAACTAATTAAACGCTAAAGATCTTAGTTGAAAAATGTCAAGAAATATTATTTATTTCATGGAAAAGACGAAATGTTTAACTACTGTTGTTTAGTAAATAATTTAGCGAGTTCACCAACACATGTTTAATTTTTACTCAGCTGGGTTAGCATTATTTGACATAATTTTGAATGGGAATTCAGTAAAATTAACCGTCAATTAAGATGCATCTGCTGTTTAAAAATTAATAAATTAAAAATTTGTGAACTCGGGTCTTAGTTGATTGTGGGCTAACTATTTGTTGGTTGCTTTACTAACTTTGCGAAAAGCAGTGTTACATAAGTATTTTAACAGACATGTTGATGGCAGTAAGATGATGTATTCTGTGCGTTTAGTGTAAAAGGCATGTTTCAGTGTAGTTGGTGTTTTATGTGAAAATTAATTTGTTACTGCATGCTTGTTTGATATGCTGCGCTATTTTGAACATCGAAGTACTATGCCTTGCTGTCAAGAAGTTGACCTTCATTTTGTTGGCCATCATTTTTTATATCCATTCATTTTGTTTGATATATATTTTTGGTCAGTTTTTTATTTTTAACTTTGGCCATATACATGCATATGTTATTGTACGAATCTTTGATTCTGTACGCGTGACCGTCGCTAAACAACAAGGCATTACGCGTAGATGGCTCCCGGGTCACTCCTGCACATTTTTGGGCAAAAATGAGCGTCAACTTCTTAATTAGATAGTGAAAATTTAAATAATAACGAGACTGCATCTCAATTTAGAAAGTAGTGGTAGAGATAATGCACACAGTATGGTCCGTGTCAAAATAGAACAAGAGAGAAAAGAAGTTGATGTTCTTTTTTGTGGTTGCAGGAGTACGAAGGGACCGGTAGGGGAAGGATTGAGGAAGGGGAGAGGGGTTACCCGTGCATACACTGCGGCGCGGTGTTTCCGCACCAGAGCAAACTGGCCAGGCACATTTTGACCACGCATACCTTGGATACCCTCAAGTACAGGGACGCTATACTCGGCCGGCCGATGGGGCTTCCGATGATAGGCCAGTTCAATGAACCGACATACATTATGCCCACGGAAGAGTCCCCCATAGATTTGGACATAGGCCCTGTGGAACCAGGGAACGTTGTGCTGTGCAAGTTTTGTGGCAAGAGTTTTCCTGACGTTTCTTCGTTAATAGCACACTTACCGGTGCACACAGGTGACAGACCATTTAAATGTGAATTCTGTGGAAAAGCATTCAAATTGAGGCATCACATGAAGGATCACTGTAGAGTTCATACAGGTAAGTGCAAATAACATTTGATATCAAATATATATTTTTTAAATAAATTTGATTATGACTGTGACCAATAAAATTAACTGTTTTGCAGGTGAACGGCCGTTTCGTTGTGTGCTGTGTGGTAAGACATTTTCCCGATCGACCATATTAAAAGCGCATGAAAAGACTCACTACCCAAAGTATGCCCGCAAGTTTCTTTCTCCCAGTCCCGTAGACACCGAAGAAGAAAGCCCCCATCAATGAGTATGGGACGGCTGCACCCTACAACTAGCCCAGGATAATTTAGCCAATAGCACAAGCCTCTATTGGTAGTAGTCAATGGTTTGAGCGGGAAGTGATAGTCGAATGAACAAAAGGAGGACAATATGTTGTAATTAGTTAAGAATGTGATTTAAACGCCGCAACTGTGATCTGAATGATATGAATAATATTTGATATTTCACTAATAGATAATTGACACTTAAAAGTTGTTACTCCTTGGTTAACTTCTTAACGAACTATTTGGTTACTTCTATCGTTTGCTTTTGATAAAAGTCTTGAGAATTAGGTGCTTTCTTTACGCTTTAGATAATAAAATATAACTCATTCGTGAGTCCTTTAGACGGCATAGCCAAAGTTAGCTAGAGAAGTTAAACTTCATTTGTTATGTTTATTTCCAATCTAAGTTATCAGGTGTCGCGTTTTCTTAGTTTGCTTGTTTACTATTGTGTACCTATAATTATGACGTACTTGATGATAAAGTTCTATATTTCTCGTTATGAGCTTTCGTAGTTGTTTGGTTGCTATTTCAGAGCTCGTTGACGCCATTAAAAGAAGAAATTGTAAAACGTATTGATTTAGATCAGACTTAATCTTTAGAGACTTGCATATTTATTAAAGTAGGATCATCTTAGAGTTGATTTTTTATAAAACCAAATTAAAGATTGATAATGAGTGCTTTAATTATTATTATTAGAGACCATACAAATGCACTCAATATAGTTCGTAATGATTTTAAAAGTTAGGGATTTGAGATTTTTACTAATTTTATGTCTTGCAAAGTTACGACGCACGCTCCCCTGAGGTAATCCAAAAGCAATACTATGACATATAAAATGTAAATAACATATAGTTTGGTAATATCGGATTTTTAGGAAATTTATTAGAATGTAAAATGCTTCGGTAGCTCTGTACTTGGGATACATGGGGATCGAGGCTTGTGGATGTGTGATTATGGAAATCAAAGCTTTAACGCTGTTTCTGTTCTGTCCGATCGCCATGCCTTTTGTACCACGAATGTGTTTACTGAAGGTAAAGAAATACATCTGAGAGAAGTAATTACAGGCCACTTACAAAGTGATAAGGAACTAGAACAAGCGTGATCCTGAAGTCGAATAAAGTCAAATGAGTAATCATTACCACTTTGATAATTTGTCATTTTGTTTCGTGAATGAACTCAATTCACAGCTCTCAAGTGTAATTTTAACTTGTAAGCTCTATATGACGCGTCAGGACGCAAGAGGCATGGTCGCACATTTATATCATAGTATATGCATATAAATTCCTCCATATATTTTCATACTACATAACAACATTGTTTTATCGTTACTGAGGGTATTTCAAATGCTGTGCAATTGTAAAATATATTTGGTGTAAAACACGATTAACCAGGTTTAGTAAATCTTAAGTATTTTATATGCAGGGCATTTGAAACTTATCGGAACAACTGTGTTCAATAAATTCAACAGAGTCAAATACAGGGATATTTTATGGATCACAAATAATTTTCTTTTACAGCCTCTAAATAGAATAGTATAATACAGTTTTCCGTTATATCTCGATACTATGTATTGATTCATCCATATTTCATGATATCTGCATATTTGTCTCTAAATATGCTCTCCAGATATGTATTGTTACTGAATCACACACAAGAAATGAATCTAAAGCTTTGATTTGGAACTGATTGGATGTTGGCTCACTTTAGTCTGTAAGTTTCTTTGTAAATTGGTAACTTTTGCTCTGCGGACGGTACTCCTCGGCTGGCACGATCATCGTACGTATCATTGTAAGTGATTGTAGCATATTATTTTGGTTCTAAATTTATTAAACTAGTCGATACTTATATCAAAACATTTCATAATCTTTTAGTACATATCATATTTATATCTTACGAAACGTCATTGTTTTAAAGGAGTTTGTTAAAATATTAGGATATGAGAAATTGCTTTAAATGTATATTTAACTTCGGTTTTGATTTGAACTTAGGCGTTTTAATGAATATTAAATATTAGAGATGTAATTTGATTATTTGGATTAAAGAAAAACGAAAGTATTATGGTTATAATATAGGAAAAGATCTGTGATATAAAAGTAAGGGCAAGACATCCGGGAGTTTTAAAAAAATGATCTCAAATTGCGAGTAAAAATTTAGTTGATCTGTTTCTATGACGATATTCGATTTAGTGCATGCATTCCTTAGTTCATAGGGATGCATGGTATAACAAGCAAATGCGGCTTCGATTCGTTATCCAGAAAATTTCTGGCAGAAACAGATGTTATATTTTGATATTAACAGATCTCAGTTCTAATTTTTAAGTTTTGGACATCGTATAGAATTTAAGGTGCTTATTTAAAAAAAAAATCAGTAAACTTGTTAATCTACCCAACAGTAGCCTACCCGGCGGAAAACAACGCACATCGGCCAAAACAATTTTCGATTACCAAAGAATGCAAATTTTCGTTCAATCAATTATTAGATTTATCGCTTATCAGATTTTGTATTCAGGACTAAGTACTTTATTGTTATAAAAATAACCTAACGGTATAATAGTGTGCGACACAGGCACGATTTACGAAGCCGAAATCAGCCGATGTCTCTTTCAAAAGGTTGATGTGCAATTTTACCGCTGGGCACTGTAATACCTATATGTGATCGTACTTACTTATTTTTTTAGGATTTCAAACGCCTAACATTCCAAAGTAATTCCAGTGTCATTCACGAGAGTTTTCATATTTGGATTTTACCGATTTTGTGTAGGTGCTATATTATAACCTTTTAACATAGTTTCCTATATGCCCGCCGGGAGTACCACCGTAATTCGAAAGTTGAGTCTCTTTTGATTTCGATGAAATGTTGAGGTATTAGAGATTAAATATTGATATAGTAGTGTCTCTTAAAATCTTCTAAATATACTGTTCATTTTTTATCTGTATTTTCCAAATAATTTACGGTTACTAGAGAGTGCGCGGTTTATACTGGTCATCAAATCTAGCAACACACACATTCCAATCAACGATTGATATTCAAATTTACATGCCTCACGAGTGTTATAGAACGTTCTCGTGGGCAAATTTGAACATCCCTAACGAGATTGATATCTATTGTTTGAATATGATTTATTTCTTAAATTTCCGTGTAAAATATAGTTAATCTTTAACGAAATTTATATTGCGGGAAAGTTAAATTAAAGTTGATCTATTGTTATAAGCCCGCACGTGTAAAAATGCATTTTAGAGAATAGATTGGTAGATGCGCTACTTCCCGGAGCTAGAATTGAACACGTCTTGATGTGAATAATGAAAATGTCACAAGAATGTTGCTATTTGAAAAGCTGCACTCTTTTTATTTTTCGGAGTCGAACGTTACCAAACTTTATAGCAATATTGAAACCTTGATTAATGTTCCTCTTCTTATTTTAAGAAAGATTGAATATTTACAATTTACAGAAGTAATTAATAGCAATAAATAAATGGTTAATGATGATACGAATTAACAAATTTGTACGAGTTTTTATCGACATAGTTTTTTATAATAGTACAGAATGCAGTTTAAAATGCTATTTTGTTTCCTAACTTTCAGAGGTACTATTTATTAATCAAATAATAATAATATTAATAGAATTATATTTCTATGTATTGATGTGTGTATATAGGTAAAGCGGTGAATGTTGTTAGTGAATTGTACCATACATGAGCAATAGATATACGACCCCAAGTGCAGTTATTCAAATTTTAACATTTGCCAGTTGTTGCCACGTCCCCGCAAGTTCACACGCCGTTAGCACAAATTATTATACTTATATTACAAATATTTTAAATTTATGTAGACGTTTTCGTTTGAGTAAATACCGAGCATGATAACTTAAAAAACACTAGCACGAAATATTCATGTGTTGAAATAGATCAACGTAGAAACATTTTTATATTAATAAATTGTGACCACAGTTTTATATTTAGAGTGCCTCTTGCCTATACAAGACTTATATAAAGGCTGCAAATCACGGAACATACATATTAGTATATGTAGCTGATAGAAAGAAATTGTGTAATTTTATGGTGAAAATTGTAAGTTGCGTTATGATATGTGACTCGCGCAGTGTTTTGTTCGTTCTGGTTTTGTTAGCAGCCCTTAACACTATAACATATTGTGCGATATGTATAAACCTCCGTAGATAGCGCATTCCAATCTTGTGATGATATTTCCAATACAATGAACACCCAGTGCAAATTATTTTTGTGACCAATATTTCAATAGATTTATTTTATATAGTGTTAGTTAGCATCGTTAAGTTTCGTCTAACAAGATTGAGAGGTCGCGAAGTGTAAACTGGTTAGTTGTGTAACTTACCAATTTTTAAGTGGCATACCTAAATATAGAACTTATATTGCAATTTTTCTAAGTTCCTGTAGGTGTATTAATTATTGTATATTGGTACAATTGTTTTAATAATTATAATGTGTTTATTATAAATTATTTAGGTTAATCTTTCGTGACTTACTATTTGTATTAGCGTAATATACATATTGTACACCGTAATGGTTTCGGAGTATTAATACTATAATTGCGTTTTATGTATAACGAACATATAATTCAGATAGAGCCGAAAAAAAGCTCAACGAGAAATTGTATATTATGCTACTATAAATTTAGTTCAGCACAAGTTCAAATAACGTAGGTCCACTTTATTTATAAAGCTTATTGATTGTTGGTTCTTCGACGAGGAAACAACAGTTATATTCCTTTAAGCTGATTTATTTAACATTCATTGTTGACATTTTAGAATAGATAAAATCTGTTTTGCCTTAACATTATTAATAGTTCATAATGTTGTAACAAAGAGCAGTACATTTTTGTTAAAAAATAGACACAGTACCTTCAAATTATATCAAAATGGTCGAGGATCAAAATGGTAATGTTTTGTCAATTGTGCAACAATCATAACAGATACCCATCGCTGTTGATCATTGTAACTTTTGAAACAAATATAAGCATATCATAGCTGTAAAAATACAATTTTGACAAATAAAAGCTCTACAATCATTACAAGATAATGTTTTTATTATTTTTGTTTATCCCAAATCTTAAACAATCAGGTAATTATGTTTTATTACTATTGTCTCGTATACCTTGTTTTGATAATGTATCACAAGATGTCCTTTGTGTTTCAGATGTGTTTGGATATGACCTGCGGCTCGCCAAGCATTCCAAGTCCCATACCACCTCGTAGCCCCACAGCGATGCCCTTGTGGTCACCCTTGCTGGCGCTGCAAGCGTGTCGCCTACGCCGCTATCTCAGCGATGATTGCATGACATACCAAAATCGTCACTTACTCAACTCTGACAGAAGACGATGCGGCGTGTGTCTTGCTACGTTTCCATCCACTTGGCTTCTCGAACGGCACGCCGCACTGCAGCATGCGTCTCAAGCATCGTGCGATGACAAACCTTTTGTCTGTGAGCAATGCGGACAAAGTTACCGCTACAGATCAGCATACGTGAAGCATCGTGAGCAAAATCATCGCGCCAGATTACCAGCTGATAAGCTTTTCACTTGCGACGTTTGCGGCATGCAATTCAGGTATCTCAAGTCGTTCAAGAAACACAGGCTCAATCATACTCTTGAACGACTCCACACGAAAAATACCGATCAACCAGAAAGTATGGAACCGGTGTCCAGCACTAATGAGGCTCTAATCGGCCAATGCGGAGAAATGGATCTGTCCATGAAAAAGAAATCTAGAACAGAAGACACGAGAACCCCTCCCATTGAAGTGATTCGAGACGCAGAACAAGACAGCACAGTTGATTCAAACGGTCCCACCGATTCTATAATGACTGTAGACTCCGGTGATTGCAGAACTTCGGAGAACGACAGTAAAAAGGATGATGATGCAGCACCTCAAGAGAGGAGACGTGTGCCAGTTTCTTTCGCCAGTGTGAGTTCGATGGCAGATAGTTCGGAGAACGAATCGCGTGGTGACAGTAGCAGCAAGCACGAAAGTTCAAGCTCCCATTCAGGCATTCTCGGGTTTATGCCTAGCGATGATAGGCAGAGAGACCGGGAGAGGCGTTTCGCGTGTCCGTTCTGCGGGAAATGCGTGAGGTCGAAAGAGAACTTGAAGTTGCACGTGAGAAAGCATACAGGTGAGCGTCCTTTTGTGTGCTTGTTTTGTGGCAGGGCATTCGGAGGCAAGAGTGACTTGACGCGCCACTTGCGGATCCACACTGGGGAGCGGCCGTACCATTGCGAAGCTTGCGGTAAGTGTTTCGCCCGCGCCGACTACCTCTCAAAGCACCTGACGACACATGTGCACAATGCTCGCTGATTGTCCGCGCCGTCCTCTTTCCAACCTCTATAGTAAATAACCGAAATTACAGCAAATCGGAATATTTTTTAAAGACGTTTTTAAATTTTACAACTAAAAGTAAGCAGGTTTGATTAAACATTTACAGGACTGTTTTCTTTTTGAAGTGCTTTACGTATATTCATGAAATAATTTTCGAAATATAAACTTTATGGTGATGTAACCGTTAACAGAAAGTTCACAGTTCTTTATAAGAGAATATGTGAATTTTACATGTCCAATCAATAAGAAAATGCCATGCCATGGCTTGTAAAATAGAAGTTCATGGATATTATTTTATTTATTATAATTTAAGCTCAAGCTGTAACTTTTTTATAAATTGGGTAAAGTGGCTTCTTTATGCATTTCAAATAAATCACAGGCACCTTTCTATTTTCTGATTGGATTACAGTAAATTATAACAAAATGTTGATCGAAAGATGTCGTATTGCTAGAGGATTTGTGGCATTTGGCATCAAGTCAATATTTGTTTAGTTACGCTCAAATAAGCTGTTTCGTTTTAGATGCTTACGAAAGGTAATCTTTTGCCATATTTTTATATGCCCACGTATTATAAGATTGAAAAAAAAAAACTCATTCCATTGAACGGAAACTAGGAAATTGGTAGTCGAGACGATAGATAAGTAGAAGAATGCAAAAAGCTGTGATTTGTATGATTAAGACCAGTCAAACATGTTATAGAACATCGAAAAATGTTTTATGTAATTTAATCTACTTTTAATATTTAGATATTACATAAATTATAACATAGTTTTAAGAAATCTCTCTGTGCCAAAATATGTACCTCATATAAGTAACTCGAAGTAGATGATAATCAACTACGAAGGTTATTTGTACACATCTTGTTTTTAAATTTTGTTGTTATAAATGTCTAGTTAACAATAGTAACAATTTTCAGTACGGATGTTATTTACAGTTAATATTTTCAATTAAGTGTCCAATACCTCCGTATGTTTTAATGTAGGCACTTTTATGAAATCAGTTTAAGAGTGAAAAATACTAGCCCGTAAATATAGTTTGTTACATATTCAGTACAATAAAGTAAAGCCAGTTTATCTTTTAAGATACCTAATTACTGCCAGCATTGTGATACATACATACACTTACAAAATATTAAATACAGAATTACATTATTAAATTTTGTCTATAAAACGGATTTGAAACTTAAATCTCAATATATATTTTCATGTTTTATTTTAAACTGTATAAGTTATGGAATACACAAATGCAATGGGTACATATTTTATATTTTTGATAGAAGTAAATACTTAGGGATTAAGTATCTAATTATTAAGGGAGTATTTGTTGTTGCAATAATTTAGATTATAGTAGCCATAAATAAGTCCGTTTGATATTTTAAGGTATCTTTCATAAATGAACGAAACTACTATAATATATATTATTAGTATATATATTATATTAGTTTTTAACGTTGGACTTTGTAGAGTCGTTTCCGCGTGACGTAACGTTCTAATACCAAACTAGAGCATTCTGCTGAAATCGATACTTTTGTCACATACATAATTTTTTTTATATAATTCTTTACTTTAAAGTTTCAGTGTACCTATATAAATAATATATCACTATAATTTTACCCCGCGTACTAGCCATATTAGGTTTCATTTTGCTCCACTATTACTCTCTATAAATCGGTCCCTTGAGGAGGAGTCAGTCTGTTTTTTTTTTCAAAGAAAGGCTTATCTTTGACTAGTTGTGTACCCTCAGGTGAATTATACTTTAGGATACTGTTGTAGTAAACCAAATCAAGCGGACTTTGACTCTGTCAATTATGTAATATAGAATAAGCGGATATACTTAATCATTGTTATTTAGTTTGACTCTATAAAAATTGTGGGCCAGTATTTTTCACATTTTTTTAAAACATTTTAACTAAATAAGCTTTTAAAATATGTCATAATTTCAGAGACATTTACAATATAGTCAATGCAACGAAATAACCAGCTACAGGAAGCGTTAAACGAAGTTTTAAACATAATCTAATTATTTAGTTAGTACTGTTATCAATATCATAGCCGGCTCTAGCTGAGGATTTTAAGAATTTCTTTTATACATATTTCTAAGTTTTATCGATTGTTAAATAGTATGCGTCGTTTCAATGAAATAGAGACTTTGCCAGAGGGATATAATAAGTAATAATTGTAGGTAGTCGGAAACTTTTAGTATAAATGAGAAGCAATACTCTGAATTTTTATTTTTTTCTACACAAATACTCTAAATAAATGCTAGGTGCGATGAAAATTGTAATGCTGGTTTTAATGGCTTCCTTTAGTTTAAATTCTTCAGTACAATAGTCGGTAAATATTTTTAGAATTATATTATTCAATTGAATTTTAAATTTTAACAATATTAAAAGTCAATGTTTCCCGATACTTTATACAATAAGCAAGACCACTTACAGTTTTCATCCCCCGTGAGATATACAAACAGTACCATCGAAATAAACAATGCAAAGGTGCATTGAAATGTGTATAATGTAGATATTTTGCCAATATGTCAAATTTATAATATAAATATTATTCATAATTGATGTTGACTGTTTTTATAATTATATCAGCGGTAGTTACTTGATGTTGTGGTGTAATTTAGTGTCTTATAGAGTTAAGGTTATAAACCACTCAAAGTGAGGTTTGATCGGGCTTGCTCATTTATATAATACCCGTATGAGATTTGATCTGCACGTCTTATACTATGATAATACATCAGGCTTTACTCATGATATTATTATCCATAAGGGTTTATAAATGATATCCGTGGCGCAAAGCTTTGAGTGGTTCATTATTTTGGATTCTCGTAGCGTTAAAATTGGTGTGGTATTCTTTATATCTGTTCATGTATTATACATTTAACTCTACTATTACAGATAATTTTAAAGCAATTTTTAAATTCTTGAAGCACTGCAACGATTGTGTAAATACGCGAGTGCTATCCAGGTAAAATGTGATACACTAGGATAAAAGTATTTATTTCGTTTTGTTTTGAAAAAGAATAATGAGTTCGAAATTGACTAATCGTTAATCATTTAAAACAAATGACTGTGGAGAATTTTGATGCGATAAATTTTGTTGAAAGTGACGTATCGTTCTACGGTCTACAGTGAAATCAACGGGCATTATGTACCAATTTATGAAACGTATCTCTTATTTTACTTTTAATCCGGGGGGCTTCGACGGTTTGAGGTTTTTGGACTCGCTACGTAATTGCATCCTTCTAGGGATGGGTTTTGTACTACGACGCACAATTTTAACCACTTTATTAAATCGTTTATATATCTCCGTCCATATAAACATTGTGTGTCTTATTTCAAAATAGTTTTACCGGTTGATGTCAGTCGCTCCGTAGTTTATTATCAGGCTAAGGAGTTGCAACAAGGATATTTGTTTATTCAACAAAATCTTTTATTTTTTGTTTAAAGGAACATCTGTGGACAAATTCATATTTCTTAAGTATTAGATTGTTCTCATTTATTAGTGCGTAAAACAGTATTGAAAATTTAAAAAATATATATTAATTCTGCCTCTTAAATTCAACGAACATGAAATACTCAATGTCATGTAGTAGACTAATTAAATCATTTTAATCATGGAAACTTAAAATGGGTATCTGTAATTATCAGATCTGATACCATTTACTTAAGTATCTGTTCGCTTAAATCTATGTTGCTTATTATTTGACACTAAAATTACATGATTTTTAAATTAGACCTCTTGCATAAAAATTTGTGAAGTTATTATTAGGCGATGTAGTTAAAACAAGATGAGTAATACCGATTACACTTTAAGAATGGTTTACCTTGGGTATATTTTTTATTTATTAGCACGCGTGTTATACTTACTCGTATAAGAAAGGCTAACGTCTAGTCCCGGTGTCACTTCAAGTGAATTCTAAGGGCATGAATCAGTTTTAGACGTAATTTCTGCGTGATTGCAATGATTGTGATATTACTTTAAGTCGAGGTGGATCGAAGGAACGTAAGAATGAGTCTCTCCATACCAAGCCAACGATGATCGAACGTAGATAGACTGATTTTCGGGTAGAAGTAAAGTAGGCCAGAAGTTTCACAGTCAATAAGTAATATTTATGAATACTAGATATTGATTTAAAACTGTTTTAAAGCCAAACACAATTTCAATAGTCTAATGACATAAAACAATAAGAGAGTTTATTTAATTTTTAAACATAACTTATACAGAATGTTTTATATACCGACCTTAAATTATTTTTCAGATGTATTGATTTTTATACATCTCCATATACAAGAATAGCGGTAAGTGTAGTTATCGTAGATGGGTCTATTAACCGCGTGGTGCTACATTGTGTAATGATATGTGATAGAAACTGTTCTTCAGAGACATTTTATTTATTGAAACTTCCATAGGTAATAAATATAGTCACATTACATTATTATATAACCAACAACTTCAGCAATAAATCGGGTTAGGTAATTAAATAAGGATTTGTTTTATCCAGTATTTTTTAAAGTATAATTATACTTGATGGTTGGTCAAGTGTGTTTCGTAGAATCCATTGTAACCAAATATGTATAAACTTATGTTTGAACAATGTGTTTAAGGTAAAGGTAAGGTAAAAATGTGTCAAAGGTACTTAGTAATCTTGGCCTTTACGTTACATATTACCTTTTATTTATTTTCATGGAATTTATGTCGACCAAAAGCAGTCAGTGGTGGTGCGTGATTTTAAGAGTTATCTTCAACAAAATATATATTACTTATGTATCTACTTCATTATATTCGTCCAAGTTTTTAAATTCTATTAATAAGGCATGAACATTACGAGTGGATGGTCTACCTATCTAACTGTAACTGTCAACAGAGATTGCTAGCTAGTAAAAATTCATTAGTTTCATTCTACAACCATAATTTCTACTAATGTAATGTTTTAAACTAATCGTGTAAAATTATTTTATGGCCTTATTAATATTATTATAGTTGTCTTGGCAAAATTATTATATAATATTAAGTACATGACTTTCATCATGTTAAAGTAATATTAACCAATATTCGGAAAGGTATATTTTTATGTGTTTTCTATTGTAGCGACTGTATTATGGGCACTAATCTATCTACATTTAATTCTTATTATGTATAATTTATTTAGCGGGTTCAGTTTCGGTTGTTTATTTGTTTTGTTTATTATGCTTCAAGATAGTTTTATTAAATAATGTTTATAATACATACTGTTACATCTGACGTAATATATTTTTTTTACTTGTATATTTCAGATGAATATTATTGTTGAAAAGATGATTACGTTTATATTTAAATAATTGACTTATTTTGATAAAGTACCTAATACCTGATCAATGTTTTTACTTATCAGTTTTTCTATTAATACAAGACAGTCCATTTGATTTAAAGGTCTTGTCCATGTCCAGACTAACTTAGGCATAGTTCCATATTTTGGATGTGTATTATACCACAGTCTAAATTTACGCTATTGTGTATATTATTTCTTGTCGATGTGCAAAATTATAGTAAATGTCTTGGATCTCTAAAAATAAGAAAAAAAAAGACAAAAATACTTTACGAAATTTCTAAATGTGCAATAAATATGTGTGTTGTAGTGTTACCATTAGGCGTAAAATTTTAGCTATAAAAGTATAGTTACCGCTGCACTGAAGAACAATAATATTGTTCAGTTTTAATTAGGTAATGCTTTTAATATTACAATGATCTCATCTTTTTAACGGTGACTGTATTTTTGTAGCGCATTAAATGAATATTTGGCACTTTAAAAAAAGGCACATTTCCCTATTGTATAATTGAAAATGGTTTGAAAAGGTGTTGATAATGGATTTGTTGGTAATTAATTTCTTGATGAAATATATTTGTTTTAATAATCGAAGTTCTTTTTTATTTTCTTAAATAAGTATTAACTGCGTAGTATGTTTAGCAGTTTGTTTACATACAATTTTCCATCGACCCCTCGTAACTAGAGCACTAAGTCAATGTCAAGTAATTTGAATAGTGGTAGCTGAACTCATCCACTGTCCGACACATACGAGTACAGTGGGCCCCGAATTAACTTACCCAAATCTGTCAAAATAGCAAACGATATGCTGGATGTCTGGGGTTTGCCTAGCGATAATTTAACGGCCTTTTATTTATATAGAGACATAGTTCTAATCAAGAAAAAAAATACATTTTCGGGTTTAGTTTTGCAATAGGTTTAAAAAACTGTCTGTTTTAAATTTTTAGCAAGATTTTTAACATTCATTTTTCCTCTACGACGGTTAATCATTTTGAATTGATCTCTAGTTCACTTGATAGGCGATAGCGTTACTTATTAAATGAATTATTTTCATTACTTTTAGGACCTCCAGATCTATAGAAATATCATTTTTTTTAATAATTAAAATGGCTGCCATTTCAAGAGGGGGAGTTAGAATCCAACATGGGAGATTTTTTTGTGTCATAAAATTTGCGGAAATTTGAGAGATCAGAGTACGTTGATGTCGGGCCGTACCTACCTATCCACCAACTCTTGTACAGTACCTACATACTCGTACATAGGTAGTATTTACACGCAAGGGGCTAATTAACGTTAAGAGCATGCTTTGACATGCTTGAATTTCTGTTTGTATTTCCACCGTGAAATTGTTTTTGAGCACCTACGCACTCGCCTACTGATTCAAATTCCTGAATTCACTGAATGCTGTTGGTAATATTTAAACGCGATAACCGCATATCTACCTGCTCTAGGTACATCTACTTACTTATAAAATAAACCATACTGTATGATTACATGATCTGTGCACAAGGCGATACGTTTTTTCAGCATTATTAGGTAGGTATTTTAGAAAAGTTTTTGGTAAGTTTCATACGTGATATTATGTAATGTATAGAAGCGGTACATTGTGAGGTTCGTTTTAGTTATTATTTATTTCGCGTGAGGCGTGTCGGGAGTGTCATACTAGATAGTGGGCGTCATGAATACTAAGTGAGATGGGATACCGCCAGAATGAAGAGCGTGGCAGGGGTGCAAGCTCCTGAGGGCCAATTGAACCAAACCTAACTTTAAGATTAAAACATGCTTCGAATCAGCGGTAGGTATCCTAGGTAGATACCTCACTATAATACTTCTACGCCTATATTTTTCTGGTAATTACCACAGTTTAGGTAGTAGAAAGCGTAAAAACTTACAAACAAATTGCTTTATAGATAAATAAATAAATTGTTTCAACAAACAAACGCGAATTACCTAGCCCCAAACTAAGCTTGAAAGCTTGTGCTACGGTGACTAGGATAACGGATAGACATACTTAAAATACATTTATAAACATCCATGACTTAGGTACAAATGCTCGTGCTAATCACAAACATTTGCCCCTTGCGGAATTCGAACCCGCAACCGCCTGGTTTAAAAGTCCGGGGCGCGAACCACTACACCAAGACGGTCGTCTAAATAGGTCAAGATATATTTGCTAAAATGATATTTATACCTACTATCGATCGATTGTATCTTTACGCGTCTGGTAGGAAGGAGCAACTGCTTAGATGCGATGAAGAAGCGAAGAGTGTCGCGGAACGCCGCAGGGAAGGACGCCAGTTCGATTACCGACCTAGCCTGAAGTTCACCAACACATGTTTAATTTTTAATCAGACGGTTTAGCATTATTTGACATATTTTGTATAGGAATTGACTACCGTCTTGGTGTAGTGGTCCGCGCTTCGGACAACAAAACCAGAGGCTGCGATTTCGAATGCCGCAAGGAGCAAATGTTTGTGTGATGAGCACGAGCATTTGTACCTAAGTCACAATAACAATAATAACAATTGTGTTATTATTCTAAGCGCGGCCCCTATAGCACAAGCTGACTCTTAGTTTGGGGTTCAAATTAACCGTCAGTCGTCAATCGAGGTTAACCAGCTGTTTAAAATTTGGTGTAGGTACTCGGATTGAATCCGTTTTCAAAGTTTACTATCGTTAGCTAGGCAACTCTGTATTTTAGCTAGTGCAATTGACCCTAACTTAGATACCTATCAATCAGAAAGAAATCTTACGTTAGACACATTTTACCAGGTAGGTAAAATGTGTCTAACGTAAGATTTCTTTATTTTATTTGGGAATTTTACCTAAGCATGTCCAAATTCCTAAGGCAAGAATAAAATTACCTACTTGTAATTACATCAATAGTAAATAAATGTAGGTACCCACATAAGGTAGGTAGGTACTAGGCTTGAAAGCAAGAGGCGTCGTAAGGAGTGGATTACAAGCACACCTGTCACTTCCCAAGAGATTTGATCGCAACCGAGAAGTTTGTTTGCCATGTACGTTGTAAACGTACTTACTAGGTACGTAGGTAGGTCTTACATCAAGCCTATCAACTTATGTGCATAACAGAGAGACCGTTTCCAATTAATGGGAAATGAGGCTACCAGTAGCAATCCTATATACGTATGGAGGTCAATCTTGCAGCTTATGTTACAAAAGCTTTTGTTGAGATTTCCAAAAATAATTTCCGTTTAAATGCTAAATTACTAAAATACCAACATACTTCATAACATAACGAACTACTGCACTACTACTAGGTACTACTACTACTTTATGACCGTACCTCGCCAGCCGTGCAAATGATGCATTGACAGGTGGACGGTGGTATTCGCAATCGAAACGCGATAGCGAATACCACCGTCCACCTGTCAATGCCCAGACTACGCTGCGTTTAGATACTCTGTGCCTGAATTACGAAATACTCCGATGAAGATAAAACCATGTGAAACGTAAAGGCTGAAAGCTCTATGGATGTTGATACTACGCAGTAGACATCTGCACTCAAAATAAATATAAACTAAATAAAGTCATAACTATGTGTACCTGCTACGAACATCGTAAAAGCTATACTTAATACATGGGGTTAGTATAAAGATGTCTATCGGTACTTTTTAGCAAAAATGATGAAGTGACTTAAGTGACAAAGTTTTTATTGTACTTTGTTGAGGTATATTTACTTAGTTTGATATTATTGTTACGAGTTGATATTGATAGTACATAAAGACGCACAATTCACCGCAAAAACCATGATTATTCTTGTCAGTCTAAACTTTTCGCTTTACTTTTGTTCCCGAGTTCTTTTCACTAAGCATGTCAAGAGGGAAATAGCACGTCCATTTTCACTTGTCCACGGCGACACATTGTTGTGTACGTATCAACTCTGAGGAATAAAGAACAACACTCAAATTAGTAGAATGCACCAAGAAGTTTGTATTTTTCGGCACTATAAATTGTCCTACTTAAGTACTTACCTGTCTACAGACATCTACTTTTAGTGTTCCGTACCCAAAGGGTAAAAACCGGCCAAGTGCGTGTCGGGCCACGCATAAAGTAGGGTTCCGTAGTCATTTTTGGCACCGCGCTATTTTGCCTGTTCACAGTGGTTTACAGGTTAATAGTTTATACTGTTCTTTTGGAAAAAAGTATATATTTTTATTTTATTTATAATTTCAAAAGTATTCATCACAGGATACCCGAAACAATTTTAAATAAGAGTTTCCGCGCCTGTTTCTTTACGTGAGTGATTTGAAGTTTATAGGTTCAAGACTTTAGAAATTACAGGGGGGGGGGGGGGACACCGTGTAAACGACTTTGGCGGGCTATATCTCGCAAATGGTAAAGCTGATAAAAAGTGTTGTATGGAAACCCTACGTCACAATACTCGTACTACTACCCTCAACGATACCCTACAGAAGGGGGTGCACTCAAAAATAATAATTCACTCCCCCTTTACATGTATGGGGAGGTACCCTTAAAAAGGGGTAATTTTATTTTTTTGTATTTTTAAAAATGAGATCTATATGTGAAGTATCCTCAAGCCAAGTTACATGCATATCTGTCCAAGTAGAAGATATTCTGCTGTGACAGACTAGGACGGACGGACTGAACGATCTTATAAGGGTTCCTTGTCGGACTACGGAACCCTAAAAAAAAAAACTCTATTACCTACTATACCTCCGCTGTCTGTCTGTCACCAGGCTGTATCTTATAAAGCGTGATAATAGCTATAGTTGAAAATTTCACAGTTCCTGTATTTCTGTTGCCGTTATAACAACAAATAACAGAATATAAAAAATGTTTAATGGGGGCCCCCATACAACAAGCGTGTTTTTTTGGCGTTGTTTGTTCTATATTAATAACGGCGACAGGTAGACGCTTGAAACATTCACAGAATATTAAGTTTTATATAAACTTAAAAATAAATCATAAAATTAAAATATTACACACAACTATTTTTTCGCTGGATAAATATTTAAGGAATGGTCACATACAGATGTGTTTTTTAAGCCATAATAGTATAGTGTACAATGTTGTATAGATAATGTATGGAACCCTCCGTGCGCGAGTCTGACTCATACTTGGCCGGTTTTTTATTCTTAAACTTGGTAAGCCATTTATCGAATTACATTTAAAAAGACTAAAGTAATTTAAGTAGGTATAGATATAGGTAAGCACCCAGGTAATTTTTTAAAATAATTTTTAATCGAATAATAACTACTTGATGAGAAATCAGAAACAAATACTACAAATACATACCAATTAATTTTAAAACATTTGTAATATTAACCGTCGACTGTATTTTATACTTACTTACTTTTTCAAGGTAGAAGACGCAATGAAATATTTGAAATGGGTAGATGGCAATGCTCGTAAATTAATAATGACTACAACAGCGGAAACGTAACTTTAGAACAATGACTTGGAGCACTAAGCTTTTATTACAAAGGGTATTAGAGAATAGTCGGATAAAACGCAATGAGTACTAAAATCAGGTTCCTTGCGTGATTTATTTTAGCTTTTATTAAATAAAACAGGAAATATGTAAATGGCTATGGTAAATCTGAACACAAAAGTGACTTTTGCTATGGACATAATATTAATAACATCTAAAGAACAATGATTGACGGAAATTTTGCATGTAATGTAAGTAAGCGCAACATTTACAGAACATCAAATAAAGTTATCGTACCTTGGTAAAAATAGGTGCACTATTTTACTATAAGGTTAAGAATTGAGAATGAGAACCCGTAGGTAATTTCCCTACCTTCTGGAAGCTAATGCGTTAATTCGTAAGCTCACAAACAATAAATTTTAGAGCAACCACGAAAGCAAACCCTTGCACAAAACGACCCTATTATTTATTCATTAGGTTCAATGTAATCAAGAAAGTTCCCGTTGAATGCCCCAATTTCGTCGAAAATTCACGAAAGAGCCGCGCCGCAACCGCGAATCTGCAATTATTTAATCGTTTTCGAGGTGTTGCTCTACGGAAACTGTGGATTCATAACAATATTGGAAAACCTTAATGCTGTTTTAGAGGTATTCGTCATTCATTACGCGTTCGGTATGGCGAAGTTGATATGTCGCGCTTGCGAAGAGGTCGATGGCGAGGGTAGTGAACGAAAATTGTCTATCCGAGCAAGTGATATAGTGAGGGGCCATCGTATGGGGTGCCCCGGGCGCGATACCGGTCGGGAAGAGTGATCATCCACAGCGGATGATACCAGCTTAAGCCAAAGTCCCCTAAAGTGAGGAGATTTGTAAAATTGCGTTGGTTTTCACGGGGTTACCTACCAACCACTGAAATGATATCACAAACAATTTGTTACCATCTAGTACCTAGGTACACATTGAAAAATATTGTGGTTAATGTCTTTTATTATTTATTATACCTATCAAACAATAAGTTTAAATAAGAAACCAGACATCCGCACACGGGTAAGATTGAACCCACGACCTTTTTGGCTATCCGGGCCGGTTTCTTATTTAAACTTCTAAGAATAAAATAACACTGTGGGTGTTAAAATTAAGAGCTATTCATCACCTATTTGTAGAGATATTGTTAGATTGTTTTTCAGTTTAACTTTATTGTTTTCTCTAAGATCTCTTGCATGCTAATAACAATTGTGTAATTAAAAAATATTTCGCTTGCAAACTTATACCTCCATCAAAAGTTGAGTATTACCTACCTACTTAGTAATACTAACTAATAAAACGAATTCAGCAATTAACTTCGACATGTTATTAAGGACTCCCAAAATGACAGCAGACACAGGTGGTGTCCCTATAACGTATCACGAAGAGGCTTTTATGTTAGCAAAATATTTCCCCGCGCGGAAAATTAGTTTCGTCGCTGGCAGCCCCGTGTGCTACCGACCGACATTGGAGCTCAGTTTACTCCGGGATCCAGTCGGGGTTGTATCGCGTGCCGCGTTTCCCCTCCAACTATATTATTGCCTATCATACACAGTGCGAGTGAGTGTGTGTGGACCATACTTCAGCGGTATCCCTCCCTGCCTTCGAATTGTCCAGCCAAGGTCATCATTACACAATTTGACACCTGTTGTTTGTATACTACGTGTACGTATCGCATCATTAGTTGTAAGCTAAACTAAAGTTCGGTAAAGCGGTCTCGTATTGCCGTCGAGAAACTTTACAAATATCTTTTTCTCATTTCATGTTTTGTTATTATTAGGAAAAACAAAAAGCTGCCGAAGCATTAACGCCATAATTCATTTTCTTCAAAAACAAAAAGTTAAGATCATCGAAAAGTTTGGAGCAACAGGATCTTATAAAGCCTATTTGAATAAAAACATTTTCACGTTATTTGAATTAAAGTTACGTTGTCATCTTGCGGCTTTTTGCGCATCCTTCGGGATTTCCAATCTTCTTTGACGAGGGAAGCAGGAAAAATTTAGATATTAACATTTAAGTTATACCTTTATGCGTTACGTACGACTAGGTATATCTATCCGAATCACATTAGCATGCTATATTTTTTGTTTCAATGGATAGTAGGTAAATAAATACTTCGTGAGCATACCAAATATCACAAAAATAAATAAAATTACTTATACAGTTAATTTTAAAAATATATCTAAGTAAACTCAATGCAAAGTCCCACAGTTCAACCAAAAGACAAAGTTACTAATTGAGAAAAATGAAAAAGAAATGCGGCATCTCTATAGAGCAGCAATTAACTCATCGTAAGAAAGTAGGTTAAGACTAATGAATTGTGAAGCTTTGACTCTTCAGAGTTCAGGGGAACCCTCTCGTAAAAAAGCCGGGAGTAACGAGTGGGTCGCAATACAAAACATCAAATCTATAAAGAGGTAACGGAGTCGCAAATGCCTGTGACGTAACCTTGGGATAAAGCCGCGCGTAAATATGTTTCTCAAAAACTACACAGTAGGTATTTATAATAAAGGGTACTGCCTTATAATCTGAATCTTATTTTTATTATTCAAACACAATGACACCAGAAGTTGTGCTTTAGCGACTAAGATAACGGATAGGCAGACATACTTACTTATAGGTACACTTTTATAAGCATCCATGTCTTTAAAAAACAATTGCCTGTAGCGGGATTTGAACCCGCAACTGCTGGTGTCGAAGACTAGAGCGCGCACCACTATAACACCAAGACTGACGTCTTATGAGTTATTATTAACGAATAATACAGTAACATGACACCATATTGACGACCGTCTTGGTGTAGTCGTTCGCACACCGGACTTCTAAACCAGGCGGTTGCGGGTTCGAATCCCGCAAGGGGCAAATGTTTGTGTGATGAGCACGAGCATTTGTTCCTAAGTCATGGATGTTTATATGTATTTAAGTATTTCTATCCGTTATCCTAGTCACCATAGCACAAGCTCACGCTTAGTTTGGGGCTAGGTAATTGGTGTGTTTGTTGAAACAATTTATTTATTATTTATTATATAATTAGGTAGTTTTAAATAACTTCTGTATGAACTGTTTACTATGTTTGAGGTAAAGAACTACGTTTAGTACTAACACAGAATAAATAATGTACTAATATAGTACACAGAGCAACAAAAATAATGTGTGTGTGAGTAGTGTGTAAACACGGCCGGGAAGAATGGTTGCATACATTTAGCAAAGTATAATTTGAGCTGGATTAATCATACGAGTATTACGAGGAATTTAGTTGAAAACTATGTAGGTAACTTACAACACTGTTTGGGCTTTTTGTTACCGAGTAGTAGATACCTCGGTCGTACTCAACGTATAGTTCAAACCCCGTGTACAATTAAGTTTGTACAAAATTTGGTAATCTTAAACAAAAAACATTGCTGTTGGTTAGCCTTAGAAATGGAGAATACAATTATGTATTTCAGTTTGCCTTGGAATAGAAAGCCGTTGTGTGTTTCATTCCATATCTTGATGACGCCTCAACCACACGGTCACATTAAAATAAATTATGTTTAATATGCTCATAAAGCTTATTATGGGGCATTGTAGTCTCCTATATGCACCACCTTGTGTACACGTTGACTAACAGTAAAGGACCGTTGAAGGTACAAGGTCACAGAATATTTTTTCTAGAAAACTATAACAGTTTGGAATAAAGCATACACAAATTAGTATCTGTCACATCACTAATTCGCGTCAATATAGAATATGCTTACGAAAATAGTTGACCTGGAACGGATTTTTAATAGACGGAACATTTCTCCGATCAATGTTTGAAGCCAAACGCAAAAATGTCACTGGGTCTAAAGCATTCCCTCTTATAACATCACAGTCTGATGGAGGCAGGGTCAAAAGGGGAACGGGTAACAAAGAAATATCCCAGGAGAGCTCTAGAACGAAAAATAGTTGATATAAATGACACGACATAACTCTGTCTCGATGTAACAAACCTAAAATTAGGGTGGCAACACATAGACGGCGTGAAATTGATTTAGTTAGGACGGGGTGAGGAAATGTTTGTTCTTATAGCGTTACCCAACTCAATTGAAGTCAGTATTGATTGATCTTACAACATAATTCCATATTGCAGGTGAGTTTTCTCGAAGAAATGACGTTCGAGTAGTGTGAAGCGATGCATTGGACGAAACTATGGGTGCGAATAAACAAAATGGATTACCGGTGCATTGAATGAGTAGTTATTAAGTAGCTGCAACATAAGCTAGAGTAGAATCAGAGTAGGTAGTGGCAGATTCAACGAAGCAAAAGCAATTGTAAATGCTTTTCGATAGTAGAGGTGGTGGAAATTAAAAGCGGACTGTATTTTATATGAAAGTTATTATTACAGACGACTAAGTTTATAACGCAGAAACAGTGACCGCTCACTTAGGTGCTATGGAGAGGAGTGTTTTTGCGGGCATCGATGTTCGCCGGCGAGCCGAACATCGCTCGGTTCGATGTTCTTCGCCGGTGCTCGGAGGTCCTCGTCCCTTGCGTGTCGTACGTAACATATCACGAGGCTAGTGCGTGAACAGCAATTGATTATGTAGCCGCTACATAAGCTAGAGTAGAGTCAGAGTTGGTAGCGGCAGATACAGCGAAGCAAAAGCAATTGATTATGTAGCCGCTACATAAGCTAGAGTAGAGTCAGAGTTGGTAGCGGTAGATACAGCGAAGCAAAAGCAATTTATTAAGTAGCCGCTACATAAGCTAGAGTAGAGTCAGAGTTGGTAGCGGCAGATACAGCGAAGCAAAAACAATTGAATAAGTATACCCGCTACTTAAGCTAGAGTAGAGTCAGAGTAGGTAGTGGCAGATACAGCAAAGCAAAAGCAATTTATTAAGTAGCGACTACATAAGCTAGAGTAGAGTCAGAGTAGGTAGCGGTAGATACAGCGAAGCAAAATCAATTTATTAAGTAGCCGCTACATAAGCTAGAGTAGAGTCAGAGTAGGTAGCGGCAGATACAGCGAAGCAAAAGCAATTGAATAAGTAGCCGTTACATAAGCTAGTGTAGAGTCAGAGTAAATAGCGGCCGATACAGCGAAGCAAAAGCAATTTATTTAGTAGCCGCTACATAAGCTAGAGTAGAGTCAGAGTAGGTAGCGGCAGATACAGCGAAGCAAAAGCAATTGAATAAGTAGCCGCTACATAAGCTAGTGTAGAGTCAGAGTAAGTAGCGGCAGATACAGCGTTGTAGGAGCAATTGTTTTCATTACGTCTTGTACAGAATTGTTGTTGTGACATTAACCTTGTTTAAGCTTTTTAATAAGTAGAGAGTTTAATTGAATTTGTCTAGTCCCTTGAGCATTTTTCAGGTGTAAACCCCAATAAAGCTCGTTAAAAAATAGCGGTTCTTGCGGCCAGTAAGCTGCTCTTCTTCAAGAAGTGAACTGAGTGTTTATAAGCCATCATGAATAAACTATCTTTTGACAACTTATGCATCATAATGAAGTAACTACGCACGCGTGTCTGTTCAACGCGCATAAATAAACAGAAATACATATTTTTCAATTGGTATATCCTGGCTGGCGGGGCGGCGGAAGCGTCGAGCTCATTCAAATAATTTGATTAAATCTCGCTCCGAGAGGATAGCCTATTCACAGCTGCATATCTAAACAGGGATGCGGCAATTACACGCCAATTATGATGAAGATATCGACATTTTGTGTTTATTGTACCTCAGTGAATTTTGATGAGATAAAATTACACAGATATTGTTTATATGCAATATTTGATTTAAGGGTTGTTTCAATTTGACTTTTTGGAAAAAGTTATATTTGTATAAGCTGTTGTTTAGAATTATTATAGTCACTAGTATGACATCAGCGTCACTAGAAAAGTACACAATGGCTATTTTGGTGATAGTGTAGGTCCCAGATAAAATGTATGACATTATAATGCTATGCATGTTTGTAATTTTTGTTTTGAGGTTTATAAACACTGATACCTTGGATAAATAATTTGGAGCTTACATCGTTGGCCCCAAGTTAAGAATAGGTACCTACTTCAAATATTAAAGTCAATATATTCATATTTTTATTACAAGCCCATCCAAGTTACTTAGAGTCGTTACTTACCTATTGCGGAGACAGTACACTCTTTGCCCTGCCATAACGCTCTAATACCCTTTAATCGATCACTTCCTATCCCTTATTAAATGTTTAAAAACCTGCGTTTTACCGCCACAAATTTGATTCCAAATAGTACTGCTATTGGATGTGGGTCAAACTCTCCTCTATCCTCACAAGTATGTACCTAAGGATTAGGGTGCGACGAAATTTTTTGCTTCATTCCTTTTTTTTCTTAACTTATTTTTTCATATTATTGTGTTACTTGATTGTTTCTTTTTGCGTCTATAGTTAGAAAAATCTTTTGTGTTTCTTTTATGTAATAAAGTTTCATGTACATTATCTTGTTTCTTTCTGGTATCATTAAGTAATCTTAGTGATCTAATGAGAGGTCAGGTCACGAAAAACCTCACCTAAATTAATTAATCTTCTTGTTTTCAAAAATAAAGTCGTGCCGATAGTTAGTCTTTCTTATAAACCTTTTAAAAATATATTTAAAGATTTTCTCTGACCACGTACATTGTAATTAAGTAAGTATTTTACAATTTAAGTTGGAAGTAGGTTAAATTAACTACCTCTAAGTTACAAACAAAACTAAAAACATTTGATAAAATTTATGTAAGTATTTCTTAACTTTAGCTTATTAAAAATCAATCAATTATAGTAGTGTTTGTTAAAACACAAAATATTCCTTCGTTTTAAGGTTTTTAATTAAAAAATAGCACCGAGATCTTCGTCTTTAAGTTATTTAATTAAGATAGAATAATCTTAGAAGTAGCCTAAGAAAATTTTAATGGCTTAGGTAAATTAAATTATCAAGTTACTACGATATAAACTTTAATTATAATTGGTTCTGAGGCCAACATAAAAAGATCATGAGGTAGCTTTAAATTCATTGGTAGATTGTTGAATCGTCAATAAAATGTTCTTTATTGACGGGGTCGAGCATAAACTTTAAGTACTCAGTTACGTAATAAAATTCAATTATAGTTACAATAAAGTCTAAGGCTTTGAACATTTCTCGTTTAGATTTTGAAAAATCTTTTGCTTTTTTCGTATCATTTTTGGGTAACACAAGGCTTGATCCTATTAGTTTAGTTGATATTTGTACGGTTTCCCCCGTAAGTATCAAATCTGTTCAAAAGAGTCACGATCATTTTGAGAAATGAGACGAAAACGGTTACATTCTTAGTAATTATTTGCAGAAAACAGCTCCAACTATAGATGTCATAATATATGCAGGTACCTACATTAAATAAATGTTAGGGTTTAGTTTCTCCGACGTTAACTTCAAATTGCGTTTACATTGATGATTGATATTGCAAGAGTAGAATCCAGCAATAATGAGTCAACATCGATAAAACGCAAAATAAACGTCCCGTCACTAAACGAGCCAACGAGCGCAGTCTTCTGTGCAACCGTGTGCATTGATATTGACACTATTATATCGACGCTTCAAGTGGAACCTGACTATACTATTTTCCTATTCTAATCAGACGACGACTGACGGGTATCTAGGAATTTAGATTTTGTGTTGCAGTTGCGAAGCAAGAAATAAATCAAAAACACTATTGCTTTAGGCACAGATCCCGGCATCTTTGTGTGGTGTAATACAGGATGCTCCAATGCAAAAAAGTTGACGTCCAAAAACTTTTTTGGAATCCTAACATCCAGGGCTAAATGTTTGTTCCCCGATTTTAAATAAAATAAAATAAAAAACATTTATTTTCAGACAACTTAGTCCATAGTGTGTTAGTAACAATTAACCTTAGATACTATGTTAGTAACAATAGTGCAAACAAAAGACAATTTAATTGAGTGAGAGTATGTAGGTACGTTTCATTGATTTACACGCTTAACATGTAAATCAATGAAACGACCATATACGGCTGAGTCCAGCCTCTCTGCAATCATCATCAGAATTCCGTTCCTGCTTGCCCTCAGTCTTTGTAAGACAGACGCGGTTGTTTTGCGCATTATAGCATAAAAATCATCGGTGTGGGCATCGGCAAACATACCAGAGGCACTACAGAGGCACTACCGAGGCAACCTGAACAGAGATCTGAAGATGTTATTATACTGCACCCGCAGGGCACTAAGCGATCGACGCCTGAAACTAGTCCACAGACCGCTCGTGTAAAAGCTTTGACAGTACGCTTTAAATAAGGTTAATTTCACTTCTGCAGAACAACGAGTAAACCTGTGGGCCAGGATACCGCCACAAATCGCCAGCGCCCTACGCTCTCTCTCTATGTCGAGGTCATCTTTTAGATCCTCAGAGACAATGTGGCCTAGGTACTTAAACCGAGACACACGGTCCAAAATACTTCCATTTAGCAATAGCGGTGGTATAGAATTTGGAAGTTTATTTTTCCCTAGAAAAATCATGAACTCGCTCTTTTTTTCATTGTATTTTAGACCGTGCAGCTCAGCGTAAGTCTCGCACACCTTCAATAACTGCCGCAAACCACCGATCGAGGGGCTGAGCAGTACCATGTCATCCGCGTAACTCAAGTTATTCACACTCACATTATCAATACGACACCCCTGCATACTGCTCAGCCTCTCAATCAGCTGATCTACATACAAGTTAAAAAATCGCGGAGAGGTTAGCCCACCCTGTCTTACACCACAGTTTAATTTGTATCATGTGAAAAGGCATTTGACCATTTAACAACATTTTTTTGATTATTATACCAATACGAAAATATTTGAATCACTTCCGGTGATATCCCGACTTCCCTTAACTTAGTCCACAAAATATCATATGATACCAAATCGAAAGCTTTCGACAAGTCTAAGAAACACGAGTATACTGGTGTTTTCCTTTTTGTATAATAATCTACGGTGTGTTTTAGTGTCAATATTGCACTTTCAGTCTACAAACCCTCTCTAAAACCAAACTGGGCGTCCTGCAGTTGTATGTACTTACTAAGATAATCATCTAAAACCCTATCCAACACTTTAGCCGTGACTGCAGCTAGTGAAATAGGCCTGTAATTCGATTTATCGGCTATATCACCAGTAGAGTTCTTAACTAGAGAGGTACAACCACTTTTCTCATTAAATCTGGTGGCAGATAAGAGTGTCTCAAACAAAAAGTATACAACAAAGACAGAACCCTACTAATGTGCGACCCAGCATGTTTCAGGTGTTCTCTACTCAAACCATCATGTCCTGGAGACTTACCTCTTTTCATATTTGTAATAGCCCTAGCTACCTCTTTACTAGTAATTCTGATAGGATTCGGCACATGACAGTCACGGTTACTGTTACAAGAGGATGGCAGTGACTGCAGAGGCGACTGCACCTCAAAGTGCTGTTTAAAAATATTCGCTATTTCTTTAGGATCACAAGTGCCCTCTACACTAGCCGGTAAGCAAGACTTACCATTTATCTTTTTAGTATTTCTCCAAAATTTGCCAAACTGATTTGTTGAATGCTGTGTTACAAGCACATCCATTCTTATTTGTTCTTGGTGTGACTGACAATATTTAAGTTTAGCTTTAAACTGTTTTCTACTTAAATACATTCTATCTTATATTGGACCACTATGCGGTTTTCCATATAAAACATACAACTGAAAGTCCAGCCTAGCCTGCTTGTGTGCTTGAGATACAAATTTGTTCCACCGAAGGATACATTTATTCTTTACATTTTTATTAGTATGATTTGTGCTAACCTCTAATGAGGCTTGCCTCAGTATGTCAACAATATTTTTATATAAATTATCTATGATACATATATGACTTACATTGTCACACATGTTATCAGCGCACTTTCTGAATTCTACCGGAAAATCGACAAATTTCAATTTGTTATTGCAATATTACGTTTAGTTACAAATTTCTTGATCGGTTCTCAAACCCCAAGTAATTCTATTATTACATTGACCACTATCAATTGGACATTTATTTCTAACTAGTGATAGATCGCAATTGATTTGAAGTGGATAATGATCAGACCAGTATGTATTGTAAAGGATTTGAATATCAATTACGGTATGCCAAGCACATTCACTTACCAAGCAACGATCCAGCCATCGTTTGCACCCGGATACATCACTAACAAAAGTATGTGTATCCGAGCACGCACCTAATTTGTTTATGTCTGCACATATCCACTTCCTTTCGCTACAAAAATTTAACATTTCGTTACCAAATGAAGCCGAAGGATGGGCATTAAAATCCCCCAACATGTACACTGTTTCAATATTATTGTCCTCAATAACAGCAGTCATTTCCCCCATACACTGTAGGAAAATAGGCACATTCGCGGATTCGTCTGTCGGCATGTAGACATTAATGAACATAACATCACGCAAATCACTGGTTACGGCACGTATTGCCGTAATACGATCACTACTGCACTTTATCACCGATACACTACGGAATGCACTGATCCGCCACAGTATCGCAACACCGCCATATGGACGGCCCCGCAGGGCACCAGCTACCGCCATGTCCATGGATGACTTGCCAGTGTAGCTGAACTCAGGGTCAATATTCCCGAGGAACGTCAGGTCATGGGGCATAAGCCACGTTTCCTGCAGGGCCAACACATCCGCTTTTTTACATAAAGATCTAACGCAGTCAACACTCCTTTTCACATTTTTACAATTGAAGCTGATTAAAGAGCAGGTATTAGGCTTCATTAATTAGGTTAGGTATCTTATTTTTTATTTCACTGACATCAGTGGAGCCTCTTTTGTCCAAAGGCAATCTTTTCCTGAAGTGTACAAATCTCCGGAACCGTATTCCGTCCGGCCAAAACTGGTCATTCAAGTACATATCAAGTTTATGCTGTGTTACTAACATTTTATAAGCATTGTAAGGCTTTTCTGTCTTCATGCTTATTTTTTTCAACGAAACAGTTTCATTTGTCTTCGTTTGAATGTAGGCACAGATATCCACTTCGGATACACTCTTATCGACATTGGATATAAACAAGGGTATTTTGACCTCGGCAGCTTTGAACTTCATATCTGGATCCATGACTGGTTTTCCGGTTTTACCAATGAAACGATTGCGTAGTTTCTTTCGTTGCACTATTTTCCACTCTTCACTTGGTTCGTTCTGTCTCCATTCGCCTTCTTTTCTCACTATTTCCGCCATACTTGGCCGGTGTAGATTATTTTTTCCGTCGCTTATCGTCTTAACACAGCCAGTACTAGCACTCACATTGGTGTTTTCCGATTCATGAGTATTCGTGCAAAGCCGTGTCTTGTCGTGCTCCGGTGCCGGTAGAACTGGTACGGGCACCATCGTTGCTTCGCGAGTGAACGGCGCAGCGAGAATATCCACGCCATCCTCTTTCAGTAGGTGCAAGTGGGACAGCCTATCTGAATCATTAGAGCCGTTACAGATTTGGTCAGCTGATGTTATAGTACCGTCAATATCAACATTTATGGAAGGTGACAAACCAATTGGTCCACTTTCGAACAAATAGGCGCCTCTTTTTCGAGTATTTACATTACTTTGATGATTGACAATTGAAGCCAATTTTATGTTTTCTAAGTCCATCTGTAGTTCCTGTAGCTGTCTGGTAGTTACAAAGCTATCTTTGATAATGTTTACTTCGTTCCGCAACGCAGTAATGTCCTTTAGTAAAGTAATCACATCTACATGGTCCACTGAGATCGGCGGCAGTTTCTGCAGGTCGCGAGCTACGAAAATAGGGATACTATCCGGGTCTATTTCCTTGAAAAACGAAATGATGTCCTCTATATTCCGTTTTTCTTCCAATCGCTACGTCTTGCTCCCTTTTTCTTCGACGACTGAACCGATTCAAATAATAAAGTCTTTGCTGATTTAACTTCAGCCTCCGTAAACGCAGAATCACATATTCTTAATAGGCTCTCGTTGTCCATTACGTCATTTTTATGAGTTTTTTTCTATATAATTTTTAAGGATTTTTGGTATAAATAGCTTGCAAAAAAATATGTCTCCAATTTTTAATTTTATTTCTTCGGAGTTTTTTCTTGCATTATTATCCTTGAGCATTAAGCTTACTTAGATAAAATGATCGGACGCCACCTTTAGGACCATCCCTTATAATTTTACCATATCGAATGACTTGTGAGTCAGTGTTTTCTGATTGCCGTCGCAATAATTTTGTATGTCCATCTACTTATTATATGGCTAGTGTGGCATACTACTATGGCCTTTTTTTCCTTTGTTGCAAACAACAGAATGAAGCACTTTATTTTCTTAACTTGGAGCTTAATTAGCTACGAGATAAGCTGCTTAAGGTGCAGCTAATTAAAATGCTCGTAAATTATCTTTCAACTTCTTGACAAAATCTAATTTACTAAGTATATTTTTGCAATATATTTAAAAAGGTTTGTTCTCCAGACATTGTGTTAAGTTGAATTTCATAATTCGTCTTGTGTCAAATCTATTCAAAATACTTACAACAGATTTGTCATGAATAAAAATCACTTGTGTTTTAGGGACTGTTTCACGACCTCTGAGTTTTTGTTATTTAAAGAAAGATACATGGACATAAATATTTTCTGTTTAACGTGGGATAATCCTTCAAACTATACGCATGCATATACATATGACGCTGAAGCGTATAGTTTAGTGTTTTCTTTATGTTTTAAAATGTGTTTATATTTTGTATGTATGTTAGTCTATAAGGTATTTATTATAGGGGCCAAAATTTTAAATTTGTTGCCTGAAATAAAATATGTTATTATTATTATTATACATCTATGGGTCCATTGACGCTGAAAATAAAACCATAAGTAGGTTGGATAATAATTATGTAACATAAGAATAAGCAAACTGTAACACTCTTAGGTGTGTACCAGTGCGATGTCATAGTATTTTAATACTATTGCCAAGGGCACCACTATATTGTTACATTGACGTATTCTCGTTTAAAATAGTTTTACAGCCGCAACTCTGGCGTGCCCTGAGACTTTAACCACATTTATAACGCTATGCATTACAAATGCAAATGATAAGAAGTCGTGAAAAACTATTATGTTCTTAGTTATTCATTGACATTAGAGACGTGTAGCTTTCTAAATTAGCATATTTACTTAATCTCTATACTTAGCTTGACTTGGTTAGCAAATTAATTGTGCTAGTTGCAGTGATATATTAGCGATGTTAATGTGCTATCTATCATGTTTCGAAAGAATAATCTCGTAAATAAAAAAACTAAATGTAATTGTACTCAGTTCACTAGAATGTACTCGTTATTTCTTGTTATGTCTGAGAAGGTAATTCAAGTGTATTGTTACAAGCACAAGAAAGGTACCTTACTTAGTAATTTCTAAGAAATATCTTAGAAATTTATTCAATACGAATATTCGTTGAAATTACTTAGGAACAATTTAATGGCTCGCAATAAAGCACTCTGTAAATAGGTACAAGATGGGAATATAGTAACCCTACAGATTTTAACCACATATTTCTGATGATATCACATGTAAATAACGTTATATCAATATGGGTTCAATACTGCTACAGTAACATATTATTTTGCAGTATACAGTGCATTAATTAATTTTAGTTATGTCTTTCCAAAAATAATTAATTCCGAATTAAACACAAACGACATCATCACAAAACTTTAATTAGCAGTGTCTTTTCCTATATCCACTTAATTATATTACGGCCAAATTGAAATGGCAGACACAATCTTTTATGTATTAATTGTAATGTCATTCGTTTGTTATTTTCTTTTAAAAGACAAGACACGTTAAAGTTACAAAGTGATTTTAGGTACTTTTTGTATAAATATTGTTTTTAGGGTTCCGTACCTCAAAAGGAAAAAAGGAACCCTTATAGGATCACTTTGTTGTCCGTCTGTCCGTCTGTCCGTCTGTCCGTCTGTCTGTCAAGACCCTTTTACTCAGGAGCGCGTGGAGGTATAAAGTTAAAATTAACATCAAATTCTTATGTCTATGGCCCCTAAATGATGTGAAAAAATCAAGCTTTTAAGTTAACGCTGAAAAAAGATAGGGCCAATTTTGACCAATTTTCTATCATTTTTCCCCATTTCTCAGGGGAATCAAAACCTATTCAATCCCATATACCTAGAACCATGAAATTTGGCAAGAAGGAAGGTCTTACAACATAAGTTAAGGAAAAAGTCCGAAAATCGTTAATTGTTGTTAAATCAAATACAAAAAGAGCTTTTTCGATCGTCATCGCGAGGACAAAATGCTGGTCCAAAAAAAATAAGTAGATGGAGCGCTAGCGCTATGCTTATTATACTGTTCTATAATTATGTTTAGATAGATTTAAAAATAGACCACGAAACATCTTAATTCTCATTAAATATTGATATGGTTTTACAGAAACAATTTATTATTTACCAATAATTTTATAAAATTCTCCTGCAACTGGGCGCACGGTGTATGCAAATAAACGAATATTAATATAAGTTAGTTCTGACATTCGTTACTAGATGGCGTCATTGGCATTGTTGTTTTTTAAGTTCGCGCTTAAATAAGTTTTTTCTTGGAGTACGTACTTCTTATTACTTTCGTTATATAACCATAAGCACGTTTGGCCCAGTGGTTAACATCTTGGGTATGATCGTAAGAATCTGGCATCGATCCCAGGGTTATAATACTGATGATGTGTTCGAAATGTACGCTTTTTTTTTCGAGGTATATTTACACAGGCACAGCAAAGACATAAAGCATCGATCAAATTTCAAATATACAATTTTCACTTGAAATAAATTATTGCACTGCAAATATAAATATTGATTAACAAAACTAGTACTATCTATACTAATATTATAAAGAGGAAAGATTTGTTTGTTTGTTTATGTGCATCGAATAGGCTCCGAAACTACTAGACCGAATCAAATGAAATTTGGCACAGAGATAGTTTGAGATACTGGGAAGGACATAGGCTACTTTTTGTCGCGATATAAAATCATCAGGGGTGAAATGGGGGATGACAATTTGTATGGAAAATCCAACTTTTGGCGCGGGCGAAGTCGCGAGGAACTGCTAGTAAACAATAAATTTGAAAATGTGCATAAATTAAAAAAAAAAACTGCCAAAAAGTTGTATGTACCTACAGAAATTTGATTTCCACATCGAATACCTATATTAATTGCACGTCAAATTTATCCGAAATTGGCCTTAGTTTTAGTCAGCGGATTGCATTTTTCTTGCAATTTTAGTCTGTGTGTGTAGGATTTAAAATCTGTTACACTAATTTTGATGCTCATACCAATTCTTGTTTAAAAAAGAAAAAAGCTATGAACTTGAATAAAAACTCGTCTTCTAAAATTCTGCATTCTTAGTAGCGTCTTTTGCACTGCGTCAAGACATACATAAGTACCGTGACGAAATTAGCACACTTAATGTGCGTTAAACAATTGCGAAAGAAAAACGCATGTACTTCTTTTTGTTGTTTTACGCTATCTATTGTACGTTTCTCATGTACCATAGCTCTTGAGCTATGGTACATGAGATGTTCGATATGCATTGCGCGAAGCGCAGTAGTTAGTTTTTATAGCAGTATAACAGTTATCCGAGAGATGGCGCCAATTGTATGTCACAACAATAGTTATTTAATGGCAAAGTTAAAGACACCTCTTTTAGACCTCTTTTAGAGATTAATTATTGTCTTTGTAATAAGTGTTATTGTCACCTATATACCTACTTCATAATTCATTAATTAGGGCATGGTTATCCATTGAAAATAATTTAGACGACTTTGCTGATAATTTCATACTATAAACGGAGCGCAACATCGGCGCGGTATAGCTGCGCGACATTCGCATGCGCTCTCTGCATTCAATCAAGGCGCTGAGCTAGTGTTGTTTTATTATAGGACAATAATAATCATTTTGGAGACACTTTTAAAAAGCTTCGACAGCCGACTGTATACGCCAAAGTCGCGCTGATAAAGTCGCCTAAATGTAAAAGCGTTTTGAAGTGATTGTAGCCACCCTAGGGAATACGGAACCCTTCGTGCGCGAGCCCGACTCGCACTTGGCCGGTTTTTACTAAATCAGATCTCATTCACACGAGGACGATTCGTGATTTTTGACGATTCGTCTTTTTTCACTATTCATTCTTTTTTTTTGACGGCGGCAATGCTTTTTGAATGCCCATGTTCACACGGATCACGAATCGTGAAAAATGACGATACGTCATAAATCTAGAATCGTGTTTTTAAAAATCACGAATCGGCAAAATACACGGATTTTTTACCAAATTCAATAGGATATTTTGACGAATCGTGAAAAAACATGATTCCGTATGCAATGTTAACGTCCATCCGCCATGACGTATCCTGTATTTTGGCGAATCGTCAATAACGGATTCCGTGTGAATGAGCCATACTGTGTATTTAAGGATCATTTAAAATCGCTTCCAATAAGTCAAGTGAAACTCTTCCACAATACGAAAGTGCTCATTTAAGAGATGGAATTGGGCATCCATCCGCAATCGGGTTATCTACTGCTGATTGAGCTTCGTAATCGATAGCTTTGGGGTTCTGACTCTGAAGAAATGAGCCTACAAACGATTAATTAACCAGATACTTATTGGAAATGGAAGTTTCGATAAGGGCAATCAATTAGGCGTACTTATAATGTAAGTGCAAAATTGGTTTTTCAAATCACGTTTATCTCATTATTTTTACTTTGGTTAATATTTATTTAATCTGGTGAATGCTTTCTGGCGAAATGCATTATCTTGGCAAAAAATATTTAAAGTTATTGTATCTTTTTTTATTCAGCTTAACCTTCACTTACGTATGTTAAATTTATGCGCTTCATCTAGGGACATACTTAAAGTATTTATTATTACTTAAGTCGCTATACCCAAAATACTGTCTTAATACGAAATACCTCTACAAATTGTATTAGTAAGTGTCGCGAAATTTCAAACAAGATCGAATTGAATTGTTTTTCCTGAACAGTTTAGGAGGGTTTCCGTCAATCCATCATTATGTACTTACTGATGATTTATTTTTGTATTAAAACTAGGTTACCGCCATCGGGCATCATAAGTAGGTATTCAGGGCGAACAGATATTGATATCTAACACTCAAGTAATGGAAACCGCACCCGGTGATATAACACTGTCTTCCATTGTATGTGGTACTCAAGGCCCGAAGCTTAACTAAAAGTAATGTAAAAATATATATATATATATATTTACAAAATATAAAAAGCATCAGCCCCAGCTAAGCCCGAAGCTAAGTTTCTTGTAGGTAAGATTACAAATTGGTCCAATTGAATAATTGGATGTGACTGTTATGTTAGCTTATCGCGCATGTATTTTCATACAAATGAACGTATTAATTTTATATATGAATTAGCCTTTTCCAAAATATATTGTAATCTATTATAATTTAAAATGACATCATCATATGTTAAGGTTTGAACGTGTCATCAATTATTTATTCATTAAAAATTGGCTATTAAGTGCTCCGTAAGCTACTTGCCCCAGTTATTAAATAAAGAAATGGTAAATTGCTTTCGTAATAACCTACTCTTAATCAAAAATAACTTTTAGATTTCCTTTCCTTTTCATGAGGACCTACTGTTTTTTGAAGTCAATAAATAATGAATGGACTATTAACCAAAAACAACTTTAAGGTTTCCTTTCCGTTAATATCAGTAAACTTGAAAGGTCTGAAGTCATCTGACGTTACCAGAACTGACCGAATAATTGTTAAAGCGACTGCAAATTGACCTTTGACTACAGAATATGTACGTTTTACACACGTTACGTCTCACATTGCCTTTGGCCTTACCACAGTTTTGCGGAGAACCCATGCAAATATTCCAAGGACCGCACGTTAATAAGCAAACTTTGAAGTAAGTACATACTTTACTTTGTGATAAGGTAGTAATTTGCAGTGACCTTCGTAGTACATGGTAGTACTTATGTGACCCACGACTGTGTGATAGGTACACCTTAATACAAAGCGTGAGTTGTGTTACTTTAAAGGTGACATGAAATACCTGAAATGTTTTCATGCTTTTTAAGACCTCTGTTTGTGGAGAAGTTAAGAGTATGCGCTAGTTTTTTTATCAATTTGATTAAAACAGTATCAGTATATAGACGTTTTACGTGTCATAATAACAAAACTTATCACAAAAATATTGTTGTAACTTTTATTAGTACTTGGGAATGGCTGTCCGTCAAAGCTCGTTACAAGCTACAAACTTATTAATTGTGTTGAGTTGCCACCTTAGTGCCAATAAATAATAATTACAGCATCGACGCCCGAAGAAAAACTTTTGAATCGAATTTATTAAGTTTTCTTTTACCTTTAAATAAGTTTTACGATTGTACAGTCGGCAGCACGTCAAGTTATTAATTTGAACTTCAAAAACAGTATGACGTAGGGAATAGAGGCGGTCTCAAATTCAGAGTGGGGTAGTCTGACGTGCGATAGTGTGTATAAGGCTGTAATAAATACCTACCTGCATTAGTTAGAAAGTTGAACTTTTTCTTAAGGAGATAAGTCTATTATATATTTTTACTGAAAAATGTAAATTCCTATGTAAACTTGTTTATACGCAATGCAGAAAGGACAGAAAACGTCCGATCGATCATCACTTAAGGACGGTACAGTCCACAGGACCCTTATTAGAGACGCGTACATTTTACTTGGTACGTCTTCCTAATATTTCCTAGAGTGCTTTTAGCCTATTACCCGTCCCTTTTGTAGACATTCGCGACCAAGAAAACTCACGAAATTGGACAATGGAAATGAATCATAATAATTGTAGAAAGAATTGCCGAGTGTGCTCGGACTTGATATCGCTCAAGTTCTCTCTTCCCTTCAATAACCCTTTCCCCCGTATTATAAACTTTCAGGCTTAAACTAGAACTAAGTAGTATTATCCGACCAATTAGAAAAGCATTCTTTATAGTCAAAGTCACCGATGTGTCATTCATTTCTAATTTGTCGGTGATTATTTAGACCTGGCTTAAACCTAGTCTAACTTTTTAGTAAAAAGGGGGTGTAAGTTTAATTTTCTTATCGTAAACATACCAAGTATGTAGTTATTTATCTACTTCTTCGTGTGTGTACAAAGTTCTAAATTAAACGTCAGTATACTGAGCTTAATTTGTAAGTACACCAGCCAGCACATCAGAAGTACATGTTTATGGCAAAATAACCCCTATTAAAACTGCATAAGAACCCACAGTGTTTACCTTGACGTGCTGTCGTCCATACATCCAACTTAACTAGCTTGTGGATCATTAAAACCGGTTAAAAGTTAGGCTATGAGAGTTAATGAAGTTGTTCACACGCAAGGCTATGTATGAAATAGTAATAAAATCATGACTAGGTATGTTGCTTGGGGTTGGATACATACCGCCTCTGTTTATTATTTAAAGGAATGTCTAGTGTGTTCGGCTCCAGCCGCAAAACTGAATATTTACTTACATAACAATTTTTATAAATTTTCATAAATATGGCTTTATGTGCTAAGGGCACGTTAAATAGATACATAGGTACTTGTAACTTCTTTTTAAGGAAGATATTTTTTAAAAGTGCCTATCACACATTCAGTAAGCGTACCATTACTTTTTTATAAAGAATGACTTAGAATACATCAAAGAACTAAGGTAAGATCAGTATTGGAGATCAATAATTACATCAAAATCACAGCGTATGGCATCCACCAGCAAGACGGAAGGGACATTGTGTAAGAATGTCGCAGGATTGCACTGCACTGAAAAAAATGATTGGTTAACAGTAACCAAAATTTGGCTGCTAGTAGTTATCAGTAACTAGTTTTGTTACTGATAACCAGAAGATTGTTTATATTTAACAAAAAAATTACTTACCTTCAACTATCAAAACTAGTTTGGTTGATTCTTTTTTCAGTGTGGATGTCGCAAGCTACTTGCTTCCACCGGTCACTTTGGAAATCTATGGTGGAGGCATATGTTTGGCAGTGGGCGTCCTACGGATTAGGTTATGATGATGTGATCATGACATTTATTATATCTTGTGATACCTGCATGTCACTAATGATGTCATCGTATCACTAGGTAATCTGATATCGGATTCTTAATTGGTCGCTCCCGGAATGCAAGTGACCAATTATAAAAGCAAGCCTTCTGCGCGTTATTTCATAGTTCACAATTTATTCTTCTTAAATAATATTGTGAACGCGAAAGTAACTGTCTGTCTGCTGCGTTTTTACTTCAATTTGATGTGGTTTAAGAATCTGGCATCAATACTTATGATTAATTTTTAAACGGTCTTTTTAATACATATTATCTGACATATTTTGAATGGTAATTGTTTTAAATAAACCGTCAATCTCTACGTTCATCGGCTGTTTTAACGTTCATGAACTCTGGTTTTAAGCTACTTTTTCAAGGAATATAAGTTTGTACAGGAAATCTTGCCACAGCGCAGGCGAATTCGGAAATATTGCTTATTAGAGTAATATTTTGCGTTGTTCTTTAGGTTTGGGATTAGTTTTAGTTGGTGTACTTTAGGTTAGAAGAATATTTTGCGTTGACGCAGCGACACTACCACACAATACTATTATGTGAAGTATGTTGCGCGCGCATCGCGACCCCACGCGGAACTTCGTATCACTACAACTGTCCCGAACGGAAATACAGTTATTGTAACCACTCGTGTGATTGAACATGCAGTTTGAACGTGTATTTTTATTTATTTTGATTATAAAATATTATTACTGGACAAGCTTCAGCTTCAGCTTAAAAAACCTGTAATCGAATTAATGATGATGAAAGATGAATAGGTAAAAGTCTTCGAATTAAAATTTCTAAAGAAGCTTATTCGCTGATGTTGTCTTAACCCCCGCACAAAGGTGGCGTGTCTCATAAAGCTAGTCTAGAATCTAGATCACACAAATCTTATACCACCTGACTTAGATTCCGTTTGAACACTCGTTCTGTATCAAGTAAATGTCTATTTCATTAAAATCACAGCGTAACTCCGTATTTTATATTAATTCGTTTGCTTAAGATTATACAGGATGTTACAAAAATGTCCAGTGGAACTTTAAGACCCAAGTTCAACATACACTTTACGACACCAACGGGATTTAATGCAACTAATTAATTCTTTTTTAAAAGGCTAATTTTTATTCACCTTCCCGACGTTTCGATTTGGTTGCACGAATCATGGTCGCGGGTTGACTGTCATGATTCGTGCAACCGAATCGAAACGTCGGGAAGGTAAATACAAATTTGCCTTTTAAAAAAGAATTAATTAGTTGCATTAAATCCCGTTTGTGTAGTGAAGTGTATGTTTAGAAATGCAACAACAAAGTTTGAAATCCCAAGTTCAACAGTTTTTGAACAGCCGATAAACCTGATTTGATGGCATATTCGACACGATTCCATAAAAGATATATCAAAAAATATTGTAACGTTTGTTTAAAAAGTTAATAGGTATGTGCTGGTGAGAGCAATTTTTTTAAAGAAAGCTCAGCATCTGTTCAGGCGAATGATAACCTATTGTTTAGGCACTTTTTCTTTTCCGCAGCTTTTGTAATTCAATGATGAGATGATTGAGGAAATAGATGCACTATACAACAAAGTAATCCTGTTAGCGCAAAACTAACATAGTTGTTTTTGTGGCAAAGCTTACTAAATACCGCAACGTAAAATAAACAAACAATAATGATAGTGCAAGCGTTTCAGTGAGCCCTTATATCAACCGATCGATGTTACGGTGCTTCAAGTAACTACTGCGAGAAGCGTGTCATTTGTACTCAGTAATCGTAAATGCAATATTTCAACGTTTTTATTTCGATTACTTTTCCTACAATTGCTCCTCACATTTTGGAACATCTTTTAAAACAACTTACTTATATTAAAATCGAACACTTTCTATCACACGTAAATATGATCTAAGTATTCTCGATAGTGCTTACTATCAAGAATACTTATTAAAACACAATTTTACGGATTACTTCGCGATTTATTTACATTTTATTTTAAACCTGACGTTTCGAACACTTTACAGCGATCGTGGTCACAGGGAGACTAAGGTATTATTTGTCATTACAAAGTTTTGAAAAATTTTAACTACCGTCACTCAATAATATTAATTTACGTTCCTATTTACGCAGAAAGAGCTAACCGTGTCTTGAGATCTTGCAGTGCTAGGTGTTGCTTTGGTTTTTGCTAGAATAGGATCCCATGCCAGTGGAACTTTCCAACCATCTTCTCTGTTGAAATTTGGATATTTTCTAATTTCAATGGCTTCACGTAGCATTCGAGGAATAAAACGCCGTTCTTTTGCAAGTATTTTAGGTTGGTCAAAACGAATGAAGTGGTTGGGTTTGTCTGAGGCATGTTCACACACTGCAGATTTCATGTTCCGTCTATGTTTTACGTCAGCTATGTGTTCTTTTATCCGCACGCCTATACTTCGCTTTGTTTGCCCGATGTAGGAGAGGCCACAGTCACATTCCAGCTTGTACACCCCTGCATCTTGAAGAGGTATGTTGCACTTGACAGGTGGTAGGAATTGGTTAATCTTCTTTTGCGGCTTGAAGTAAGTTTTGATTGAAGCACGCTTCAAGATATTCCCAATCTTGTCAGTGACTCCCTTCATGTATGGTAGTACTGCAGGTTGGCGTTCAACTGTCGTAGGCTTGGCACGGGGTCTGCAACGACGTGGTACTGGAAGCTGGTTGTCCCGTAGTACCTTCCTTACATGCTGAAGCTCAGCAGCCAGGTGTCGGTCGTCACAGATGCCCCTCGCTCTCTGAAACAAAGTTTTGCCCACGGTAGCTAACTGTGAAGGATGATGGTGAGACGCACCATTGAGATATTTATCGGTATGGGTGGCTTTTCTAAAGACTGTGTGGCTAAGGGTATGATCCGAATTCCTAGTTAGTAAAATATCTAAGAAAGCTAGTTTACTGTCTGCCTCAATTTCCATAGTAAATTTAATTTTTTGGATGTATTGAATTAAGATGATTAAGAAAAGCAGAAACACTATTGGTGGGTAAAATTGTGAAAGTGTCATCTACATACCGCTTATAAAACCTTGGTGATATAGGTGATGTGCTCAGAGCTCGATCCTCAAAATCCTCCATGAATATATCAGCAACAACTGGGGAAACCGGAGAGCCCATTGCTACACCATCGGTTTGCAGATAGAACTCATTATCCCACTGTAAATAGCCAGATTTAAGGCAATGTTCCAATAGTTCCGCATATTCTATTGGCATGTCGAGTTGAACCAGCTTCCTTTTAGTAATTTCAATGCAGTCCTGTACTGGTAAGCTTGTGAATAGGGACTGTACATCAAAACTAACCATAGTTTCATCATCTGCTAATTGTAAGTTCTTAATTTCGCTGATGAAATGGTAGGAATCCTTCACATACGCCGTTGTTTCTCCCCTTAGCTTTGATAATGTTTTAGCTAAATGCTGAGCCAATCTGTAGGTTGGGGTATTAATTTGACTCACAATGGGACGTAGCGGGATATTAGTCTTATGAATTTTTGGCAACCCATACAATTTCGGTGGTTTTGCACACGTAGGCACTAACTGTTGAACATCTAGACTTAAACTGTCACTGTGTTTTCGTACTAAGTCGCTGGTTTTCTTCAGGATTTTGTTTGTTTGATCTACTTTCACGCGTTTGTAGGTAGATTCGTCCGACAGCAACTGCGACATTTTAAGTTTATAGTCCGATGTATCCATTATGACCGTAGCGTTACCTTTATCTGCGCGTACGATTGTTAGATCTGGTCTAGATTTTAGGTTTTTTAAGGCTAGATATTGTTCACGAGAAAGATTCGACTTCGGGACTTTGCAATGTCGTAGGACAGTCGATATGTCTTGTATTGTAAAGAATAACATGAAGAAAGAGGACGCGGAAGCATTACGACAAGACATATCGTCTGTCCTACGACATTGCAAAGTCCCGAAGTCGAATCTTTCTCGTCTTTAGAAAAGCCACACAGTCTTTAGAAAAGCCACCCATACCGATAAATATCTCAATGGTGCGTCTCACCATCATCCTTCACAGTTAGCTACCGTGGGCAAAACTTTGTTTCAGAGAGCGAGGGGCATCTGTGACGACCGACACCTGGCTGCTGAGCTTCAGCATGTAAGGAAGGTACTACGGGACAACCAGCTTCCAGTACCACGTCGTTGCAGACCCCGTGCCAAGCCTACGACAGTTGAACGCCAACCTGCAGTACTACCACACATGAAGGGAGTCACTGACAAGATTGGGAATATCTTGAAGCGTGCTTCAATCAAAACTTACTTCAAGCCGCAAAAGAAGATTAACCAATTCCTACCACCTGTCAAGTGCAACATACCTCTTCAAGATGCAGGGGTGTACAAGCTGGAATGTGACTGTGGCCTCTCCAACATCGGGCAAACAAAGCGAAGTATAGGCGTGCGGATAAAAGAACACATAGCTGACGTAAAACATAGACGGAACATGCAATCTGCAGTGTGTGAACATGCCTCAGACAAACCCAACCACTTCATTCGTTTTGACCAACCTAAAATACTTGCAAAAGAACGGCGTTTTATTCCTCGAATGCTACGTGAAGCCATTGAAATTAGAAAATATCCAAATTTCAACAGAGTAGATGGTTGGAAAGTTCCACCGGCATGGGATCCTATTCTAGCAAAAACCAAAGCAACACCTAGCACTGCAAGATCTCAAGACACGGTTAGCTCTTTCTGCGTAAATAGGAACGTAAATTAATATTATTGAGTGACGGTAGTTAAAATTTTTCAAAACTTTGTAATGACAAATAATACCTTAGTCTCCCTGTGACCACGATCGCTGTAAAGTGTTCGAAACGTCAGGTTTAAAATAAAATGTAAATAAATCGCGAAGTAATCCGTAAAATTGTGTTTTAATGAGTTCAATAATTCGCGTAAACGTAAGAAACAAATATCAAGAATACTTACTTTATCTTTAGAATACTTAAGATTACTCATCATAAGTTTAAACAGATCTTAATACCTACACGTCTGTCTGTCGTTCAAACGTTTGGAGAGTCACTTTGCAAACTGGAAAAGTATTTTCCAAAATAATAACGTAGTATATTTCTCGTAAAAATATGCCCGCGCGCACGTGTGTTAGTAATTAGCGGTACAAGATTAAACCATGCTTGCCCCGGCATTAATTTTTATTACCTTACATTAGGGCCAGCCAGTCCAAGGCCAGAAACTAGTTAGATAGGATCAAATAGTGTTCGACCTATTTAAATAAATACAGTGGTGTACAGACTACCGGCTGATTTAGTTCCTTTACGAATTCGATGGACGAATTTCATTCCATTAATGAGTTACGGTTACAAATTACGGGGCCTAAAATTGCCCTATTAATTAGACGAAGTTCCTGAGAGTGCGGTAGACCCTTATTTAGGGAGTCCATGGGCTAACCCGTGTTCGTAACAGTGTACCTGTGTGACTAAATTGTTGTAATAAATAATTTGTCTTACGATATTTTGTCAACTTTGTACTAAACTGGCATGTAAGAAAGACAAAGACCGTAAGTTAGGAGTGCTGATTTTAGAAAATATTTTTAAAGGGGGTCAATTTTTATATTCGCTTAAATGTTCGATTTTTTGTTACTTGATTTGCTTTAGACGTTAGTGCTTAGTGACGGCATACAGTTCTTCCCTAAACCACTCAAACGTCACTCATCATCATTACTATGTTTTCATTCTCTGTGGTACATATTGTATCATACCCATCTATGATTTACCAGTACTTACCAATTTGTGGAACCATCATTAACTTTGGCATGTAGGTAGCTATTGAAAAATTTAAGATACATTCCTACTGATTATTAACTAAATCTTTATGAAACTATAGTTAAAAATAGTAATTATACCTTGTGTCCATATAAAAACTAATTGCAAAAATACAATTTGCAAAAGTGTTTTAAATAATAAAACAAGTATGTTTCTATGTAAAGAGTTATTAAAATCAAGGTCATGTTTAGTCACTGTTTTAAATAATTAATTTTATACAGTAGATTTTATAAACATAAAACATAAAATCGGACACTGAGCAGGTTGAATAACCAGTAATTAATACCTAACGTCGACTTAAACTAAAATGCAAAGCATAACGCAATGCAAATTATAAGCAAATTAATAGAGTGAGCTGTAATTATGATCTCTATGCTTACAAAGCTGTGCTTGTGGCTTATATAAAAGAAGTCTTCACACACAGCCCTTCAGAAGCAGAGGTTCTTCAGAAATACGTCCAGTGACTGAGATATCTTTATAAAAAGAAATGCTATTCATTTACTATTAACTGAAACTGAATTTACTAGTTGATTTTTTGAAATAAGTAACGATGAAAATATCGTAAATTGAAAAGGCATTAAACAACTCCAATCATATCGAATTAAGTTAAGTTATGCATGTAGTTTAGGTGATAAGTCATACATTTAAGTATGATAACAGGTACTAAGCTCTTTGATTGAGATTACATTTCTTATTAATGTCAGTTACCTAAGTAATTTTATTGGCACACACATATGCCGCACCTATCAACCCTCAAAATTAAATACTAATTAAGTTTATCAATGTGGGCATAACATAACAGATAGGTACCTATTGACTACAGCTACAAGTAAAATTAGAACACAATAGTAATAATAAACATTGTTATTGAAGATGCACATTGCTATTATTTGTATTCGTGTAGTGGTCTAGTATTCAGAAAGCTTGTGTTTAGTACTGTGCTGACATAGCATGTAGTCCACATCAAATTTGTTGGATGGAATGTATTACTGCGAACAGTGACCTATTAGATAAATGATTGATACCTGTTAAAAGTCGCAGCTCCAACTGCAGTGTGTTAGAGCCTTTAGTAAATCTACATTCAGCGCACGACGGTGGCGCGACAGTCGCGCGATTTAACTCTGATTTATGAGTTTATGAGCCACTCAGTCTATCCTAACATGGCGCGAGGGCCCGGCCCGTTAATCCAATGGCTAGTTCCCACTTTATTGTGACTGATAGCTTTTGGATTCGTCTGGATTCTTCGCAAACTCTGAAAAGTTGAATGCATCGATTTGAATTTGAAATACCTATGTAATAATAAAATATAGGTATATGAAATACTGGCCTCTATTTCAAGTTTACGATTAATTTTGAATAATTATATTTTTTTCTTTGCCAAAAAACAATTTTTATTTATTTAATAAGTAGATCTTTTTGGTGGTCATAATCACATGTTTCTTCCACTCAGAAGTTGACATTGTTAAATTTGCAAAGCGAATACGAAGTTTAATTAATGAACTTAAACGTAAATTTACATACACTGTAAAAATAATGCATACACTGAGTGGCTGAAAAGAGTCATAATTCTCGAACCAAAATGCAAGTTACAAGTAGCTACCGTACGTCTTGCACGAAGCGATTTTGTGCGATAAAATAATATTATAGCTGGTTGTGTTTCGGAATGGAAACAATTGTTTTCCACCGGGACTGGCAATACTGGCACGTCATTTGTCGGATCTCGTCGGCAATCATGGTGTAATCATAATAGGCACGCAAACTAACAAATTAGCGTACGCTCCACAGCGGAGCGACGACATTTTTGATAAGTCATTTATCGTGTAGACGACTGCTTTTGTTAAATGAATAACAGACGGCTTTTATTGAAACATTTTTTGGCGCCTTTTTGTGGACAAAGTATTATCTATTACTTTATAAACATAATACAAAGTCAGCCCTTGGAGATGACAATAAAAACACAATACAAGAAGTCAAAATCAATAATTTTCAATTTGCCTTCAAAAATCTTTGAAATGACACAAAAATGTTGTCCACAAAGTTAAAAAGAATACTGATCAAGTCGTTCACGCCTTTCAACATAACCTTAATAAGTAAGGACCTTACAAGCGCAATACTCGTAACTCGTCGAAAAATATAATCTGGCGCTCACGTACGTACTTTGCATAAAAATTCATTCGTCTACACATGATTTAGGTGTTGGATTATTGCTGTACACTTTACACAAAAATATTTGATTGAACCAGATTTGTTTGACATTTTCGCTGTCTAGAGTCAAGAGCAAACCCTTAACAAATAAAAATAAAAAACTCTTTTAAAAAATGCCCGCATTTTGGATACAGCCATTTCTCCCGCTCATGTCAGTAAAACAAAACAAATCATAGAAATTTCTATAATTAGGTTGATCCGAAATAAACAATTTAAAAGTCATAAAGAGTAGGCAGGTACTCTGTGCTAAGGCACTTTTACTTACTTAGTGCTACTTGGTACTAACAAACAATCATCAAAAAATGATACCCACTTAATAAAAGACCCCCATTGCGTGTTGAAGTAAATGAAAAGGTCACTGACATTTGCCATATCGTCTCGTCTTGCAATCCAAATAATGAAAATGCACGTGAGTCAGACCAGCCTTACCTATAGTACCTACTTACTTGCCTATGAGTAGGTTCCTAGCCTACGTTTGTCAAGATGGCTCAATCACTTTGAATTCGATTTATTGTTTACTTTAAAGCACAGTGACATGCAAAGAATGTTTTTAGGGTTTTTCTTGTAAGGTGTCAAGCCGATACATGGTGACTGGTGACCACCATACCTATCAATTGAACCCCCATGTATGTCCAGCGATTCTTGATAGTTTTTTTGTGATAGAGTTATTTGTTAACAAAAAGTTCCTTATAAAATGTATAAGAAAAGTTCAAAATTGTAACAACAGAGCGCACTTTTTCATACATTTATTAATTGCAAGACCAGACGGGATGTCACTTGTTCCTTGGCGGATGGGTCGGGCTCTTGTGTGGGACGCTACCTGTGTCGACACACTTGCAGCCTCTCATCTGCCCGGGACAAGCCGTGATGCTGGTTTGGCTGCAACAAGTGCCGAAAACTTTAAAAAGAACAAGTACAGGCAGATCGACTCCCGGTACCACTTTATTCCGTTTGGAGTCGAAACACTGGGTTCGTGGGGTCCCAACGCTATCTCTTTTTTCAAAGAGATTTCCAAGAGGCTATCAGTGGTGACCTAAGAGCTGGCAGCCACCTTGCTCAGCGTATAAGCATCGCTATCCAGCGCGGTAATGCTGCCAGCATCCTGGGAACCTTACCACAAGGACCCTTTTTATAATTTTTGTTTTTGTGTTGTATTAAGTAATTTATCTTAATTTTTAATTATAAATTGCAAATATCCTGTAAATCGCTCAACATTGACGGGGGTTTAATTGAAAGGTATGGTGGTCACTGTCACCACGCGTCGGCTTGACACCTTACAAGAATCAACCTGTATATAGTTCTCATATTGAATTTTTTAGGTACTGCCAGTGAGTAGGTGAAAAGAATCGTTCGTTCTTATTATGCTGAGAACATTTCTGACAACATTCATATTTCGCTGTAATTCATTAGGAGATTATAAAAAAACAAAGCTTCATTTTACCCGATTGTAAGATAAATGTTAAAACTCGAAAGGAGATAATAACAGCTATTAAATGTAACATGTTTATCATGCATTTACTTCATCACTAGTAATGCGAGTAGATACAATGTAGTTTCTTAGTTCTAACATTCTAGGAACGTATTTAAAAGCTAACTGACAACAACTTTTAGTAATGGACTTACATCGAAATCCTAAAATAAAAATTCGCATTTTCATAATAGAGATAGGTATCGCATATTTAAGTATGAAATGCAATTTTAAGGCTTTTTTAAAAAATTGTGTCTAAAGACTTTTAAATACGTTCTATGAATACAATACTAGACTAGATTATCTCATTGTTTATGTAAAATTGGAGTTGAAAAAATTTAATTTATTTTTCCAAGTAAGAATTTGTTTTACGAGTGCTAACTTTACAATACAAAATGTTGTACTTCTGATTTTGTCGACGTTTATTTTTATCTCTTTCTATAACATAACCATGAACTGTTTATCTATTCCAGGAACATTTTCTTTAAGAGGCTGTTATAGTATTAACATAAGCAGTAACTTGGATCCTTAGAGGGCGTGATAGGAATCTTCCAGTTTCTGTCCAGAATTATTAAGTAGGGTCACTAAAATAAGTCGTCCTTTTGAAAATGTCTAATAGGTACATGTTCTGAGCTTACCTACACATTTTTTTCTTTTTGTTATTTGATATGATTTGTGAGATTTTAGTTTTGTCATGTCATCTTAAGAGTAGGAAAATATAAAAGTACCTTAGATAATACATACACATACATACATTTTGATGTCGCTGAAAAAAAAGTAGGTAGGTACAATGTAAGTACATATTAACCTTGCCGACAATATTGGTGTATGAGTATTAAATCTAGACAGATGTTTTCTGCGCCTCCGACCTCAGTTTGCTTATTATTTTATTTCTTTTCAAGGTACAACTTAAGTACTGAAACATCAATATTCCTCCAAGTTAATTATGTGCAATTGAGTTAATGGGGTCTATTAATATGGGAACTGCGGCCTCGGGTCGATCCGATCGGCCTTGTTTCTATTTCCACACCAGGTAGGCATCGAAGGACAGTTTCAGCTTAAAATATCCCCCTGATCTAAATGCTAATAACATCTCTAGAGGTACAAGGCCCCTACGCCTACGATCCACGTCATCAGCGCTGATAATTCACACTGAGAAATGAACTAGACTTTGGTTTGGATACTAAAATATCGAATACGATGTGGAACACTTGGAACAAATGGTCATGTAAAATTTATGGCACGACACGACTATTTACAACAGTAACGTGAACAGCTTGGAAAGCCACCGAAGGTAAATAAACTGATGTCATTTGTGTTATAAGGATTACTAGTCATTATCCACTAAACATTTATTTTAAACAAAAACAGCTTAGCTGATAATTTGGAATAACAATAAAATCGTTTACCGTCTAGCTAGAACTAATCTTAGAAATAGACTTGTGTCATACTTGAAACCCGCTTGGTTGTTTTATAGGTATTTTATCTCCTAAAAGCGCATTGTAATACTTACAGCAGCTATGTTGTTTACCTGATCATGTTACATCAAATGGAGGCTTATCATTAAGGTGTCATATCCAACAAATCAAATTTTACCGGGGGTTCGCACGGCAATGCAAATTAATAATCTGACACTCGAAGTAAGTATATAATCTGACACTGACGTCAATTTTTTCCGACTGCGGAAGGAGGGTTATGTTTTTCGAGAGTATGTATGTATAATTGTTTGGCCTACGCCCTACAGCCCAAACGGCTTGACAGTTTTTGACATTTAGGGTGTTTTTGAATTTCTCAAAACTGTGGAAGTGACATAAGCTATATACATTTTTAAAATGACGCCCGCAAGTGGAAATAAAGGGGGGAAGGGATTGATTTTTTCCACACCATAGCAATATGAGTGTTAAATGAGACCCAGTAAAAATACCATTTCAAAAATGTAATAATTTTTACATTCGGGTGTTTTGTTTTTTCAATAATTATGTTTACTTGTAGCCATTAACAAATTGTTTGAGACTAGAAAGTCCGGACCATGTGATTTTCATCTCCACAAAGACTGATTGCGTGCCACCATTTCATTTGTTCACAGTTGTCCACACTAACCTCACAAACTTTCTGACCCGACACAGAAAACTATGAATTAAGGGACTTAATTCCTTTTATTGTTTGAACTAACTTTGCTCTACTTTTACCTGCCCAGGGTCACCTTATTTGTATAACTGTTTTATAAGCATTACGATGTCGTAGCCACTATCATTGTAGGACGGTATGATAAAGCAAAGCAAACCTTTTTACCCGACTGCGGAAGGAGGGTTTGTTTTTCGAGAGTATGTATGTATAATTGTTTGGCACGCCCTACAGCCCAAACGGCTAGACAGTTTTTGTCAATATTGTGAGAGTGACATAGGCTATATATTTTTTTAAATGGCGCCCGCAAATGGAAATAAAAGGGGGAGGGGGGATTGATTTTTTTCCTTAGCATAGCAATATGGGTATCAAATGAAAGCCAGTAAAGAGACCATTTCAAAAATATAATATTTTTGCAGTCTGGTGTTTAATAATAAAACAAAACACATTTTTTTTTACTTTGCAAAATAAGTTAATACAATGGTTTAAAAGGTACAGCGGCTGCTGCGAAACAACTACGAAAACAGCTTTTATTACGTAGGGAATAGAGGCGGGCGGTCTCTAGGTGCGGTAGTCTGACGTGCGCCCGTGTGTATCTACAAAACACTGTTGGCTAAGTTCCATGTCTTTTTTTGACAACTTTATTGTATTGTACTTTACTTATCTATGTTAACAAAATGTTACCTTCACGGTTACTCAATGCCCACGAAAGGAAGTCTATCCATCACAATTAGTAAGAATAATGTGGGAAAACAAGTTCGTAATCAAGTTTACTCTCGTGCACTTTGGAGGAAATTAAGCGAATTACTGAGTACGCAGATAAAAGACACGATTTTATCTGTTTCTTGGTTTAGTGCGAGATTTTTTAGATTAAACGAAGAAAATGACTGTCTTTTCACCGTGAGAAGACGTCCCCAGCCTGGAAAATGTGAATTCAAAGACAAACTCAGGACAGATGAAACCCTAGTATTTTTTTTTTGGTATAAACCATACGCCATACCATTGTCGTTTGTACGTCATTTGCTCTGTTTTTATTTAGTCCATAGAATAGCGAAGTAATCCGTAAAATTGCGTTAATAAGGGTGGTAAAACGGGTCAGCCCTTAAATTACCCATCGTTCATCACGTCATATCGACGAGAATTCATTAAAGAAAATTTCATTCCTTTACCACTGTCATCGCGGAACTTGTATGAAGAGCTTTGTTCTAGCTCAAAGGTAATTCCAAAGCGTTCTCGTAGGAACAATCGTTAAGTCCTTTGGCAAGGCTGTGTAACCTCGCCGTTCACCGCGGTTCTTGTATTGGGACTATATTCCATATGATAGAGTTTCTTAGTATTTCATAAGCCTGGCTCACTTCGCAGTATATAGGCATGAAACTACAAGTACATGATACCTCAACATAATGAATAAACCAATTGTGGAAACTTGTTAGGCTTCTGCACTAAACATTATTTGTAAACTAGATGTAAGATTAATAGCTGTATGTTTTCCTAATAAAGATAAATAAATAAATAATAAATATATACCTATAATATATACCACATTAACTATAAGTGGAAACTTGTAAATGGCCTTATTCTTCTACTGCATTAAATATTAAATTCCTAGCTGTAAGATTCCCGAAAACTGGTATATAAAATAAATAAAATACCTACGCGGTCGTTAGGGCTGTCACTCGGCCGGCTGGATTGCACATTAGCTCCACGACTCGCGCGTTCGTTCTGCGTCGCGTCTGTCGACCCTATCCGGTTAGGTGAGATAAGGTTACGTGACAGAAAGAGAGTGATTATATCAGTGGCGACTGGTGCTTCGCGATCTGAATTTCACTTTACTGAGTCGTAACAAGAGTCGCTATTTATTTAAATGATTTTGCAGAGTGATTTTTCTGTACTTGTACCCACTACTATGATTATATGACAGTATTTAAGGCCCAACTGTACCATTGCATCGTCGCTGCGAGATTTTGCACAAAATTTTATGATTAAAAAACCAAAACAAACTCTCATAGGTTTCGTCTTTGTGTACCGACTAAAAAATAAAATAAAACTAACGGCTCCGAAATTTCAAAACCAGTAAAAAATATAGTAATGTCCTCCGAGCTAAATTTCGACTACGGCAGCCTATCTCAACAGAGATTAGCCAACTGCGCGGGACGTATTATAGTGCACAAGTGTGCGCAATACACAGGTGCACTCTCTGTTCCTTCATTCTCATAATTCGGTGAGACGGCAGTCCTTGTCCATGACAGGTCCAGACATGACCGTAGAGAGGTCAGGCGCAGAACCAACGGCTTAACGTGCTTGACACGGGGGTGTTAATTCTACCAAATTCCTAACTCCGGAGCTGTGTCTGAGTAATTTCAAGACAGAAAAACCCAAACACTCTCGGCCCGACCCGGGATTCGAACCCGGGACCTCGTGGATAGTACCCAGCGTGCTGACCACGAGATCAACGAGGCAGTCATGCAAACAATATATACTTGTCAAAACAAAATAAGGGCCACGAGGTATTTTTTCATTTTGGTGTAAATTATTAAACATTTTCATATTGAAAGTAGTAAAATATTGAGTATACAAACTCTTTGAAACCTAAACTTTTTAATATTATAGTATTCATCTAATGCTGGCAACAATTTTAAATAAAATTTGATTTAAAATTCTTTTTGAAAATTTTGTTTCCATTTACTTTGACGTTTTGCTTTCCTTAGCTTCTTGGTTTATTAGAAATTATCAGAGTTCATTGATATCTCGAGTCAGGAACATCTTTTGCAATATGCCACAAGCACGCAGGCGTCATATGGACTCGCTGACAGCAACCAGAGCCGTTACAATGATTGAAGAAGGTCATTCGCAGCGATCTGTGGGTTTGCAATTGGGATTTTCTCGAAGAGCTATTCAAAATCTATGGAATCGTTTTCAAGAGACCGGCAGTGTTAGAAGAAGACCTGGTTCGGGCAGAGTTCGCATTACAACAGCTCAAGGGGATCGTTACATTCGATTAAGTGCGCGCCGAGATCGCACAAAGACGGCCCGCAAGCTGCAAAATCGTTTACGGCACACAACGGGTACTCGTGTCAGTGACCAAACTATTCGTAATCGATTGCATGAAGACCAGCAGGCATCAAGAAGGCGAGTTGTCCATGTTCCATTAACCAGAAATCATCGTGCAAAGATTTTTCCGTCAACATTTGGACTGGGACATAAACCAATGGGGCATGGTGCTCTTCACAGACGAATGCAAAGTTAACGACGATCGGCGTATTAGAGTATGGAAAAGACGCGGCGAGAGATTTTCAGAAGCCTGCACCCATGAAGTCGATCGTTTTGGTGGTCCAAATGTAATGATTTGGGGCGGGATAAGCTTACACGGCAAAACTGAGCTCGCTATTTTAAATGAGGGTACTGTTACTGCTCAGCGGTATATTGAGGAAGTTGTCAGACCACATGTGATCCCATTTGCCCAGCGAGCGGGTCCTGGATTCATCTTGATGGAAGACAATGCTCGTGCACACACGGCTCAAGCGACTCGGTTTGTACTGGAAGCCTCTCAAATTCAAGTCTTGCCGTGGCCGGCGAACAGTTCGGACTTAAATCCAATAGAGCACATGTGGGATCAGTTGAAACGAAGAGTTAGAGACGGTGATCAGGAAATCCACAACCAACAGCAACTCATCAACGCTGTTAAAAGGGCCTGGGAAGAGATTCCAATGGAAAATGTCAGGCATTTGATTGAGAGCATGCACTCCAGGCTTCAGGAGTGCGTAGCAAAACGAGGAGGGCATACCCGTTACTAAAAGATGAGCATGGAGTATTTTCTTTTGTTTTTAGTAACTTTACATTCTTTTTATTTTTAACCTTAAATGAGTTTTTTCTTTCAAAAGCAAATAAACTTTTTAATCATTATTATTGGAATAAATTTATTGGTCTACACGTTAAAAACAACATTAGTTTTCGTTATGGAGACAAAAAAAGTTATATTGGTATTATTATTTTAATGGTACAGACAAAATACCTCGTGGCCCTTATTTTGTTTTGAGTAGTATATTAAGAATATAGAAACATACAAAGAGGGCATAGTCCGATCAAACCTCAGGAGGATTTTTAATCAAAGCAAATTCGTGTTTAGTCTTCTATAGAATCTTAACAATGATGTCCTCAAATTTCTGGTAATATAGTTTAGTTTGAAACTCTCACGATAGAATTCATATCAAAAAAAACCCTGCTAAGCTTCTCATACATTTCGTCTCATACAATCGAGCATATTTCGCCCTAAAACACAGCTCCTCTCCGCTCGACGCCTCTTTGAGTGTCAAATGTATAAAAACACTCTCCTATTTGTTCGATTTGGTGGAATCTGAGCTTAAAGAGGCCGGGACCGAAGGCTTAATTAGTATTTCATTAGTCCCCAAGAGCCTGTAACATTTCACCTTTAATTTGGGATATAATTAAATGAGTGTTAAAAAATCTTAAAAGCTATATAAAATGAGGCAATTGTTTTACAGGTTTTAGGTGTGCCTTTAACAAACACTGACCAATTGCGAGTCGGACTCACGTACAAAGGGTTCCGTACCATTATCTTTATTAGACACTATAATATTATGATGAGTATCCTCACACACCGGTGATATAGAAATAAAGAAAAGATGTTATTAGGTCACATCACTATTTAGTGACCACAAATACTACATTTTCAATAAAGTTACGGGTCACATTGTACGTAAGTCCTACATGCTCAATATTAAGAAGCCTCGGAGCTTTTAATAATACTCGCGAATCTGCAGGAAAACAGTTTTGTAAATAATAAAAACCAACTGAAATATAGGAATATTCGATTAGTAGAGAAGTAAGTAATTACATTCAACCGTATTTGAGTCACGTCTTTACGATTCTAAGTAAATTTAGTTAACTCGTTTCACTTCTTTTCATTTGGAATTAAAAGTCAGCACGCGTCATTGGCCCCCATTGACTCAGAACAGTTTTGAAACTTAGCCGTAGGTACAAAGCTGTTATAGAGCTTTTTAATACTCAAAATTGATGCCAAAGGTATTAATTACACCTTTTTCTAAAATTTTAAGAAAAATAAATGAAGGTAAATGTCGTGAGTGGATAAAAAGATGTGTTATGTGTGGCAATATAAAACATAGGGCAATATTGTGAGATATCTTGATACTTATTAACAGCTCGATAACACCTTATACTACGAGTTCGTGTAACCTAATCTAAGATAACGTTTAAGTTGAATTTTATTTAATGTTTCTTACATCATGTTATTAGGAACATAAAATAATTACCAAAATTTACGCGCTAGGGGTACCAGGGATAGCAATCAACAACATTCCCTTTTGCAGGTGGTTCATTCTATTATTTGTAACTGAAAAGCCAATACCTTAGGTTTTAAGGGTTTGTACTTATTTATTAGTAGTGTATGTTATAACATTATAGTTTCCTTGTTTACACATCAAATAACTGCGTGTTACTAAGAAATAATCTCCTTGCATTTACCCCTTATTTAGTATAATTATTAATAAGGGTATCAAGTATTATGAAAGTTAATGAATAAACATATTTTCATTTTTATTAAGCTTCGTAACATTATGATTTCATTGATATAAATATCAATGCAACGGTACGGTGCGTGACGGTAAATACCTTGAATAAATACCTCATAACATGTGTATCAATCAACCCGCACCAAACGGCGAACATGGTGTTAAACACACAAACAATTACATGGCACGTGTGCGATTAACACGGGACTTGTAATCAGCGTTGGATTAGTTCTGCATTAATGAGATTGATAAGTATTTCAAAGTACCAATATGCAGGAACTATTTATCAAGAAATTGTCAAAAACTAAGGTATCTATACTTTTCAAAGTATTTTGAGGTGCTGAACGCAAATTTCTAACAAACTCAATCAAATTCGAAGGAAGAAAACTTATACTTTGATTACCTAGTAAAATGAGTACCTAGCTTTTTTTAGTAAGTAATTATTATTAAACATTTAGCCCGCGTTTTTGCACACTTAGGTGTACACAAATTTCTCTGAAACCAAAGCCACCACAGCAATTCTGAAACAAGATTCGGTACATCATTACTTATTTCAGCACATCAAAAACCTTTGGATAGGTATTACTTTGGTTTCTGCTACGATTTTTGGCTTTATTTTGTCGTTTTTACTTATATTTGATGGTAAGTGGTGTACTTATACATTGTTTTAAATGTGACTTATCTTGCTTTGATCACAGATACTATAGATACTAAATTTCAGCCTCCAAAAAACTATCTTCTCATAATTATCACATTATACTCAACTAACTCTACATATTGTACCATTCAAAATTAAAATATATATATATTCAATTTAGGACAGAAAAAGCCTCTTTTGAACGTCAATATTAAAAAAAAGACAATAATATCGACCTATAAGGGACCCCAACGTGTCTCTTTATTTTTTAAGCCCTACTAGTGCTTTCAGACGTCTTGTCTATCGTTATAAAACAGGTAGGTAAGTATATTTCCCAGCTGTGTGCGTTGCCACGTTTACTGTTGTTTCACGTGCCGGCTTCACAAATGACAATTACTTATGTCTGAGGCATAAGACGGTTGGCAATGAACTTGGGAACTAGAGCGGGGGTGTGTCTTGCAAGTTGCAGGCGCCCAAGGTCAACCCACCGCATAGCATTGTATTACCCACATCGATTTATCGAACGGCGCGCGCCGACCTCTTGCGTCCCACTCCCACTCCCACCTTCGAGCCTCCACCACGCCTCTCGCCTCCCTGGCTATCTGCCGTCTTACGCCTGATACAAGCTTGACGTTGATTATTGAAAGGCAAACGCTAAAAGACCTCTAATTCGGTTATCAACTTTAACTATTGTTTCAGCTTTAGCGCTAATTGATTACGTTCGAGTTGGGTAAATTGATTCAAACGTTGCTGTATTTTCAGACGCTGAAATTTTAATGGATATCAAATTGTATTTTCTACCTAAGCCCTCGGTTATTATATTCTAAATAAATCTCTGCAGTGTGAATGCTATTGGTACAAACTATTTGATTTTAAAATGAAATAAAAAAAAATATTTATTTGGCACAGAAATATTTAAAGGCAGTTACAATGCAAAGCCTACTAATACCTATCAAGTTAATTGCAATTATAGAACATTTCAATCTCGATTCTCGAAAGCGTTCCGAATGATTACTGAATTTTCTTTCAGGGACGATTGACACAATTTGTTGGGACCCTTTTCGTGTACTGTATGTGCTAAATTGGTAGAATACAAGGAGAGTTAGAGAAAAAGCCCTTAGTATTCAGCCGTCGATCCCTTTTGACGTCCCGACCGTCCGCTTCCATAAACACACGGCTACTGTTTGTAAATGAATCTATTTGTTTGTAAATGCCAGTGGGTATAGGTGCAGGCTATTTAGTCCGATGGACGCTGCATTAAGGCAGTTTTATTGTAGTCAAAGCGTGTTTGTTTATACCCTAAATATGTAGACTTTTATAAGTTTCAATAAGAATCCAAATATTTGCACACGGGCAGGACTTGAACCCACGACCTTTGGCAAGAATCTTAAAGCTAATGTAGACTTTTTTAACACTGTACAAAAAAAAATACTTGCTATGTTGACAGACAATTACAGATAAAAATATAATAACGCATTCTCTACTTGAGGTTGCTCCTATTTTATTCCACAATGTGATATAAGTTATCAATTTACTTTAGTTTTTAACCCCTTTAAGCTAAAAAAATGTACTTGTTGCAATTCTTTTTGTTTAGCTTTGATAGTCAAGTTAAGGGACTTAAGCGGCGTCTAGAGTAATAAGTTGTCTGCGTATACCCAACCCGGGATTAGGGCTGTGGCATTTGGGTGCCTCTGAAACCGTATGCCAGAGGGTTTAATAGTTAACAATTCTAGGAAATTTAACGGGTGTATGATGTAGATAACTTCATGTTTTTATAGCGAAACTATTTGTTAAGGCACTGAGTAATTTAGATTATCCAAGCGTAATTTATATATGTTTTTTTTTACGGCTAATGCTCCAATGAGACAGCGAGGTTTCGGAGTAAACCAAAATATCATCACAGTATATAATTTTCGCATTTATGTTGGTTTTTTTTTAACTGCTGAGAACCTCTTTCTTAAGTTGGTTAAAACCACCGTTAAAATGCCCCTGAAAATTAGGCATAAAATACCCTGCTGATAAATACGCATTTATATCATAACAATAAAACGCCTCCGTGAAATATAACACCATTACTCGTGGTTTTATGGAGTGTAGATTGCCGCAGCTCACATTTTCTGGTTATGTAATTGATACAGTTCGGTGTGCGTATCAATCGAGCTGCCTTCATAAAGTACTCCCCTCACGCGATTCAATACGTGCAGGTGTTGATTTTGCTTTATGAAACTACCTATAGCTTAGAAGATCTCTGCGACTAAGCAATGCGACTTTTCGCGTTGATACACTCACGATGCAGTAACTATCTGCAACTTTTACTTAATCCCTAAGATAAGGGACGATTGCCCGGTTAAAAACTATCTCATATTCTTAAATTATATACATGGTATTTCTTGTAAGGTCTCAAACCGATGCCGATGCATGGTGACTGGTGACCACCATACCTATTAATTGAATCCCCATGTATGTTCAACGATTCTTGGTAGTTTTCGAGATATTTGTAAACTAAAGTTCCTCACAAAATGTATGGGAAAAGTTAAAAAATTTAACATAACAGAGCATTTTATTGTTGTTTCTACATTATACACTAGATTCCAGCTTAATTTGAATGGTATGTATAGTCAAAATAAATCGACCGTTGTTTATTAGCACTTTGATAATTATTCTCGTACATTTTTTTTATTGCAAATATCTCGATAACTATAACAAATCAGTTAACATACGTGGGGGTTTAATTGATAGGTATGGTGGTCACCTATCACCACGCATGGGCTTGACACCTTACAATAAACACATAATCTCATAGGGGCCGGTTCTGGTGCTCAAATACAACAACTATCTCAATGGGACAAAAAAAAAGTAAAGTCAGCCTATATAGATCCCACTGCTGGGAAAAGGCCTCACCTCAACTATGAAGAGGAACGAGCCATACTCCACCACGCGGGCTCAGTGCGGATTGGTGGAGGGGTGTCTGTAAGGCAAGTGATAAACCTTACTGTCAGATGTTATCAAGCCGCCCTAGGGCCTCTGACTAGGCTTAACGACTAATACCAACAGATATTAGCCGGGACCAACTGCTTAGCGTGCCTTCCGAAGCACGGAGATGCTTGTCATGGACGTCACTTAAATGGTCGGAATGGTCACCCATCCAATCTCGACCGCGCCGTGAGTTGCTTAACTTTTGGTATCACTACCAAAGCGCTGCCGCCACAGCGCCACGATTCCGATGTTGGTGTTATAGAGGAAGAAAGTTCAAAGTATCCGCCCTTAAAGAAGTTATTAATGTTGTTCGAATAACCTTATATACCGTGTTTCAATCACGTTTAAATGGTTTATAAATTATTTACATTGTAAGTTGAAATATCTGGCCGGAAAAACCTTGGCTATTGACTTTTCACACGCCTTTAGTAAGGAGTTGGTACCTGTATCACAATAATTATACGAGAAATTAAATATTTACTTTTTTGACAGAATATTTGCCACGGTAACCTAAGCAAGAACATACCTGAAGGTAATATTTTTGTTACTGTTAGTACCTATTGGGATGAAAACAAGTTTTTCGATGTTATTTCATTTTGTCGCGAAAAGAAAATATAGGGATTTCCTTCGAGCAAAGTTTGATTAAGTTAAGTGAAAAAAAAACTGACTATACTAAAGGAAACGGATAGAAACTCGTTGGCAGAGGTAATGTCGAATAGGAAGCTCTCACTTTCAAAGGGCCTAAACAAAAATTGAGTTAAAAGTTAGATGATATCCCTACTTGCCTACGTTAATCATGTAGGAACGTTTAGGCGTACGTGCCATCGTAGCTGAAAAGTCAAAAGTAATAAAAATATACACAGTGCCTTTTAAGGGTTCCGTATTTAAAAGAAAAGCAGGAACCCTTATAGATTCACATTGTTGTCGATCTGTCCGTCAAGACTATTTTTCTCAGGACGTGAATGTATCAAGTTGAAAGTAATATAAAAATATTTATATTTGTTTCTTACGTTTACGCGAATTGTTGAACTCATTAAAACACAATTTTACGGATTACTGCGTGATTTATTTACATTTTATTTAAAATCTGACGTTTCGAACAGCGTTCGTGGATGGTTCGTGGTCACAAGGAGACTCAGGTATTATTTGTCATAACAAAGTTTTGAATAAATAAACAACCGTCACTCATTAATATTAATTTACGTTCCTATTTACGCAGAAACAGCTAACCGTGTCTTGAGATCTTGCAGTGCGAGGTGTTGCTTTGGTTTTTGCTAAAATAGGATCCCATGCCGGTGGAACTTTCCAACCATCTTCTCTATTGAAATTTGGATGTTTTCTAATTTCAAAATATTTATGTCTTATGTCCCTTGAAGCTGTTTAAAAAAATTAGCTTCTGTCAACGCGATCCAGCCATACGGCAGTTTGAATTAATATTTTTTAACATTTCGCAAGGGACCACGAACGCTGTAAAGTGTTCGAAACGTCAGGTTTTAAAAAAAATGTAAATAAATCGCGAAGTAATCCGCAAAATGTGTTTTAATGATTTCGCAAGGGAAACCCAGAGGATACCTACTTCTCATTGATCTAGAATAAGAAAATCTGCCAATAAGGCAAACTTACAGCACACGTAAAGGAAACAATCCGAAAACCGCACATATGTAATTTATTTGTAAAAAAGGGAAAAAATGTACAGAACCCTTAGTGCGCGAGTCTGACTCGCACTTGCCTGCTTTTTTTATTTACACATTATAAGCCAGCTTATAGTTATGGCGAACGCTCCATTGTTTGCCATGCCTAATAATTACCTTTGTAGGTACTATAGTCGAATATTGCTGGTGTATAATACCGACATTTGGTGTAATTGCCGCTTCGGAAAACTTATTTTGATACCAGCAACGAATGCATATTTTTGATTTTTATACATATTTTGCATATACGCATTTTTTGCGAATTAAAAGATGTTGATAAGAGTTAGGTACTTCAATTAACTTTTTTTAATCATAAAGGGTTACATTGAGGTGCCAAATTGTTAGGAGTGACTCAGAATCAGTAACTTAATCCACTATGCATAAAAAAGTTAATTATTCCTTGCTGTAAAAAATCGTAAGCATAGATAATTTCATTCATTCGTAGAATAAAACGCACGTACAAAATCTGTGTAGCGATCAACTGAAAAGTGCAATACTAATAGATTTAAAACGCGAAAGATGCGTTATCTCTCTATGTCCTTTATTTTTTAATATTTCAAAGTAGACGTTACCTATTCGAAAAATATGATGATTAAAATAATTATTGTGATAAAGGCGTTTCTTTTTTGTCCCCTAGATCTAATTTTCAAAATTTGACACCTCACTAAAAAGTATAAGCGAAAAGTTGACAACATGCTTTCCTTAGTAGAAAGATTCTTCACCTGCCGTGCTGCGCTGCTACTAACTAAAACATAGTGGCTAAATTTTATGGAGCCTCGACGAGCTATTAATTCAAACTATGAGGTATCAGGAGCGTGCGGGCGGCGTGAAGTATTCATCATCATTTGTGATTCCTGTTTAATTAGCTTATAACTACCTAAGATTTAGGGCAGATTAATAATATGTTGGAATTTTGAATAGAAACATTGCTATCCGTTTTTTTTTAACTTGCACAAAGGTTTATTAAATAAACTTAACCAATTTATATGCTCTGATATCCAGCCGGCACAATATACGAGTATTCTTTATTAATTATATTCAGAAAAAAATAAGTATTTTTTTGCAGTTATAGGTAATAGTCTTATTAAGTATACGTATCGTCGTTAATATAAACTTTTGAATCAACGTTTAGTAAAAAAAAAAGTTAAAAGTTAAAAAAAATAACTGACTACCCTATTTGTGTAAGTTATTTTATATATAAATATTTTCTACTGTTTGTAAGTGTACTTATTCAAGTTTAGCATGCACATATATCAATATCATGTTATGATTTTTATAGTTCCTACGTACGAGTAACTATTTAATATGGTACTATTACCTACCCATTTTGCCAGACTGTCTTTTCTAGTGTCCTTCACGCGGGTGATATAATGGTAAATCGATAAGACGACTTTCTTTCAAACTTTTGACCTATAAAGCAAGTTATACTCACACTTTTACAATATATGTCTTCTATAAAAATACCATATCAGTGCACGTTATCCCCTTACTAATGATAATTTATATCGCTGCAAAAAACTTTAATAAATATGAGTCATTAAACCTAATTTCGTTCACAACAATTAATCGACTGTGTCATCCGGTGGGACATTTTGTGAGCGAAATTTGATTTGATATCGTAAAAACTTGCAAAATAATTGCTTAAGTTATAAATATGAGACAGCTCATTTGACATAAATGACTATATCTTATTTCATTAATTGGTGATGTGGCATATTTAATCTTAGGTATAAAACAAAAAATAAGTCGATATAAAACTTTCCAAAAGTCCAGCCAGAAGACATTTAAATAAATAAAAATGCTTCGAGAGAGAGCTAAAACGGATTATCTGGACTTCTTAAGAAGCGACAATATTAAGTGAAAGTCAACACTGAATAATCTGAATAATTGGCTGATGAAGAAAATTTTTGGAAGCCGAGTTTTCAGTTTAGTGTTTTGCTGTAATTTTGAATTATTAAAGCTATCGTAACTCTGCCATAGCTTGGAACAGTTGTATTTGGTAACAAGACAGAATTATGTATCTACATGAAGATTAATTTTAGTGTGGAAGGGTTTTTCGGTTTACTGCTCATGAAGTAAGCACGTAGATAGGTACTGTTAAAAATGCACACTTACATCACTCTCATATATTACTATACAGTGTACCATTCTCTATGAGCAATTATGTTTTATACTGTAGGTAGTGTGCAATAAAGAGTATCTATCTATCTATCTTTCGTCGCTCTTTTTAATTGTGAAGTTGCCATACCCTGTCAGAGGACCGAATTCACGAAACACAGCTGATAAATCAGTAAGTTCCTATGCATGCAATCATAACAAGCACTTTGCTCTCTGCTAGTTAGCGATGCTAATCCAGTATTGAACGACTGCCTGAAGCTCGCTCGGCTGTCTGCATACGAAGTACAGTCGCCGTAAGTTAATTTGCGAGAAACTGCCCCCGAGGGCCAAGCTCGCGATCCCGACAAACGCTAGACCATGCATGGACTGAATTTATTTAGATACCTATTATGGCGCTAACTGGATAAAGGAATTTACTAAAAGTTGATGATGTCTTTGACATACGTTTAAAAGAAAATACTGGGAACAGTACATGAATACAGAAACGCATAATATTTCTTAATTTGAATTATTTAGATAATACTAATTTCTGTTAATACTAACGCGAACTAATTTGAGCTGCTTACGAGATCACAAAGTTTTTTTTATTGGGTTGTCAATAAAAAAGCAGAGAAAAGTTTTTCGTCAACAAACTTTTAATAGTGATTTAAGTTAAAGCGCGTTAAGGCCTTTACTTTGTTAGCCTCACTACTTTGTTAATTAAATTAACTCATACAGAACTTTTTTGGATAAATAAATAACTGAAGCAAATCATGTAAAGGCTCATAATCTGTCTACTGAGACATGTTATAAAATACAATTCATCACGTGATAGGGTAGTTAGTGTCAATCGTTTTCGGCATCGGTTTTATCGTACTACATGTTTATAATGGGACTGTTATTTGAATACTTCTATTAATTCTACCTCTTTTTACTATTTCTCGTTGATAAAAAAAAAACATTTTTGTTACTCCGTTTTTGCGTATTCTTCATTAATGTTAAGTACCTTTGTGAGTGACGTTATTTTATTTTTTAATAAAATTGTATTTTTTTTTCAAATACTAAGATGGTTGTTTATTTTTTGTTACTATTAAATTTTACCATTTAAGTTATATGTACACTAAATACCCGGACGTCCTAGATCAAGACCGCAACAGTAAAGAGCACTGTGGCGAACGTATCCGCGAACGTACATCATCAGGATGAATTCCGGATTTTACATTCTTGAATATCTAACGATGCTGTAGCAAACGGGATGCTTATAAAATCTGATGATTTTCCTTGATTTCTCCAGGACTCCATCCTCAGATCCTGATTTGATAATTTAAAAAAAATATTCAAAAAATAAATTTGACGGCGCATTTGGTAAAAATAAAACATACATCCAGACTAATATAGAACCTTCTCCTTTTTTGAAGTCGGTTAAAAATAAGTTTGGCAGCGACAAACCACATATTGTATGCCTATGGTATAACTTTGTCTGTGTGTTAAGTAAGAAATTATTACGTTGGAGTTATTTGTATGAATACTCAATTATTTATTAGGTACAGTAAAACTCTTTTTATGACACCAAACTAGTTCATTATGTAACCTACCTTTCGCTAGAATAGCTCCTCCAAAGTCATCTCCTCAGGGACCTGCAAATCCCGGTTATATTATGAGCATCAATCTGCACGTCTGTTGATCTGCAGATAATTTAAGCGAGATGTGATGAGTTCTCCGACTATTGTTAGATATTAGATATTGCTGTGGATATGAGCAATGGACTAAATATAATAAGTGTTAGTTAATCAAGTCTTAGCACAGAATACTAGTACTTCGTACAGAAGTATGACTTAGCAATTGTATTCAGAGAAATGTCTACTCAATGTCGTCAACAATATAGCGTAATTTAGTTCGCCTCAGAGTCAAGCACATTTTCGTGTAGACACCTACAAAAATCCATTGCAAGATAATTTCATACTTATTGCTCTGGAATATGATTCATAATACACTAAACCTATTCAGTGACGTAATATCACGCGACGCGATAGGGTTGACTGCTACGAGAAGCTTCTAACGCCATCTAGCGCCTCATTCTAGTACTTTATTCATTCTCGTCCAGCCAGCAACGTAGCCGCGCGGCCGCCGGTGAATAAAAAGCGCGAGCGTGGCTCTGGCCGGTAGCGACACACAACTTGTTTTAGCACCTACGTAGGTGCGCCGCGCGTGGGTACGTTTTTGCTACCTCCGCGGGGAGATACACAGGCCTGGTCTTAGTAAGATCAGAGCATGTACATCTGGATCCACTTTGTTGTCCCATTTATGTATGGAAGAAATTGTCTGTCTATTGATAGATACTACGTTTTATAATATAACTACACTTGGCCCTGTTAGCCAAGGGTCGTGGGTTCAAATCCGGCCCATGTGCAATATTGTTTTTTTATTAAAAACTTATAAATATAAATACACTAACTTAACTGAACTTCTTAACCCATTCGCTGCCAATTTCGTGACACAATAGAAAATCAATTTTTATCTCGCACCGGTGCGTGCTGTAGCATGGAGCCCGTCAAATAAAATATCTATTGATGATGATGATGTCCAGGAGGACATCATCATCATTAATAGATATTTCGGCTAGGAAGCCGATTTCGACTACGGCGGCCTATCTCAACAGAGATTAGCCAACTGCGCAGGACATGTTATAGTGCACAAGTGTATGTGCAATACACAGGTGCACTCTCTGTTCCTTCACTCACATAATTCGGTGAGACGGCAGTCCGACATGACCGTAGAGAGATCAGGCGCAGGACCAACGGCTTAACGTGCTTTCCGAGGTACGGGGGTGTTAACACTACCAACTTACTGACTCCGCAGCTGTGTCTGAGTAATTTCAAGACAGAAAAACCCAAACACTGTCGGCCCGACCCGGGATTCGAACCCGGGACCTCGTGGATAGTACCCAGCGTGCTGACCACTAGACCAACGAGACAGTCAATAAATACCTACTATTAGGTAGCCTAAGCTAAACTGTAGACCACAAATATCAGTTACATCGACGATAAAATAAACAAGCTAAACGGGATTAGCACACACAAACGGACCATTTCGTTTCGCACATTAAAGCGTTTTCCCCAACGAAGTGTAGGTACCTTTCCTGCTCAGCGCACATAACAAGCCCTTTTAAATTCAAAGGAAAATATCATGGCGCATTTCTTTTTCAGCGGGCGTAACTGTGAAAACTGAAACCGGCCGTTATGCGTCCCCGCAGACCCATCCCGATGCCCGATGAAATAATGATCAGGATCCCGACCGTTGGAAATCGCGACCTCTGCCACGTGAATTGATGATAACTTTCGACCAGCAATCTGTTGAATGTGGGACTAAATCTATTGTGGGGAAAACCGCAAAGTTATACGTGCCTACCTGCGCGTGTAAAAATGTTGTTGGGTGTTTTTACAGAAAGCTACGTTTGAATCTTATGCCACCCTGTGGTAACAAAAAAAAACGTGACAAAACGTCAATGTATGGTCTAGATCAAAGTCTGAATTTTAAAATAATTTCGTCGTGCGAGCTTCTTATAGACTTTTATTTTCCGAAGTCTGAACTGTTTTGCACCCCTGTGCATGGGGATAAACCATACGCACGCGCATTTAATACAGTCAATAAGGTTTTCAAAATCAGCTGTTTTGGTATCCAAGGACGCCATTCTGTGTTTTACCGTTGCCTAGCACCTGCTTTTTAACAACCAATGAAATGCATCGGACTGGTTTGGGCTGTCTAGCGCATGCATCTTGGCGACCAATGATACCATCGGAGTGATCGGCTGCCTGGCAACGTCTTTGTGTTTTGACTTACTGCTGTCAATTGTGTATTTTGTAATTTTTGTGTTTTGTACGTTTATTTTGTCTTTTTTTCCTCTTTTGTATGCTCTTTAAGGATTGTATATAGTAAGTATAACTAGTTCTAATAATCCTGTTTTGGCGCCTTTCATAATACTATCTCACAATCTTCTGGCAGTACTGGTGATGCTAATTTGGTACAATGCCCTCATTGCTCATTTCCGCGATTCTTTAGAGGTAATAGAGGTCTAAAAATTCATATTGGTAAATCCCATAAACCAATAGACAATGAAATTACCGCTTCTTCACAAGATTTATCAAATCAACCTCTTTGGCAATTACTCGGTAATCTCAAAAATTCATTACCCGTAATAAAAAGAATACCACGAAGTGCTCGTCAACAAGTTGCTTCCTCTCTTTCTCAGTGCGTTGACCGTGTAATAAATGAAAATTCTACTGATAGCTGGTCAGATCTTTTAACGTTTGCTTACAGAATTTTAAGTGTCACCCAAACTCAAAACAACAGCCTAGATAGATCCCTTACCCAAAAAATCAAAGAAAACTGCCGATCCATAAAACACTTTAATGATTTAATAATCCCTCCTTTTCGGTCTCAAAATTCTAATCATTCCTTGAAATTAATAGAATCAAAAATAAGCGATGGTGATCTTAGGGGTGCCTCTAACCTACTTTTTAGCAGTGATGTCATTGCTCTCTTCTGCCAGGAGACTTTTCTTGCTTTGAAATAAAAAAAACCCACCTTCAGCCACCTCTCTGCATTTACCTGTGCCTCGTGCTCCAAATGATTCGCATCTCTTGGTTAGAGAGGATGATGTTCTTGCAGCCATATTTTCATTTAAGAGTGGGTCTGCTAGTGGTTTAGATGGTTTGTCTCCACAACATCTCAAATATTTGCTTTCACCCTCTGTAGGAGACACAGGTAGAACATTATTGCAAAATTTAACCTTGCTTTTTAATTTAATGCTTGCGTGTAAAGTAAATGGGGAAATTACAAGCATTCTATACGGTGCCAACCTCGTGGCTCTTAAGAAAAAGATGGCGGAATCCGTCCCATCGCAGTTGGGTCCACTTTTCGCCGGATAGTCTCTAAACTGTGCTGTAAATCTGTTAAAAATTATTTGTCTACCGAATTTCAGCCGATCCAGCTTGGTTTTGGCGTCAATGGCGGTTGCGAAGCAGCTGTCCATGCCATTCGAACCTTTCTGAAGCAAGACGCAGGGGAAGTGGTTTTGAAGGTGGATGTAAAAAACGCTTTCAACTCGGTGGATAGAGGAGCAATGTTATCACAGATCCTTAATAGAGTTCCAGATATATATAAATATTTATGGCAATGCTACTCTCAGCCATCAATGCTCCTTTACAAAAACAAGCTCCTCTCTTCATCGGTTGGCTGCCAGCAAGGCGATCCCCTTGGGCCCGCTATTTTTAGTTTAGTTATTCATCCCATTATTTCCTCTCTAACTTCTAAATTAAATATTTGGTATTTAGATGATGGTACCATTGGTGGTGATGTGTCAACTGTTCTCTCTGATTTAGAACAGCTTATTTTGAAATTCAAAGATATTGGCCTTAATCTAAATTTTTCTAAGTGTGAGCTTTTTATTCCTGATTCAAAATTCTCTCATCTTGAGAAACAAAATTTAATTTTAGATTTTTCTACCCTTGCACCCAACATCAAAATTGAAAACAAATCATCCCTACGTCTCCTTGGTGCCCCAATTTTTGAGGAAGGTTTTTCTTTTTTCATACAAGAACAAATTACTAAATTTGAACAGTCATCTGAAAAACTCTTCCAAATTAATCCCCACATGGCTTTATTTATCATTAGATTTTGTACTTTTGCACCCAAGTTTACTTATTTCTTACGTTCTACTCATTTTTGGCTCTTTTCAAATTTACTAGACAATATAGACAACCTTTTGCAGGTAACTTTAGGCAAAATTCTAAATATAAAATTTTCGGGCCCGTCATGGACTCAAGCCACTCTCCCCATCCGTTTTCAGGTGGGGAGGTTGTAAGATGTCCAGTATCGCTCTACCAGCATTTCTTTCTTCCGCTCATGCTACGTCCAAACTCTTTATTGACATTCTGCGTCCTTCATTAGGAGCAGTGGAGTTGGCGTATCTGGCGGAGGCGAAAAGTGCATGGTCAATGGCGTGCCCTGGGACAGACCTCCCTTCGTTACCATCCTCCCAACGGATGTGGGATGAGCCTCTCTGCTTGAGTGTTCAGAGGGAGCTTTTGGCTCACTCTGAGAACGCAGCAGAGCGTGCTCGCTTGCTGGCAGCTTTTCGGATAGAGTCTGGCTATTGGTTACAGGCACGACCTGCAGCTAATATTGGGACTCTCTTCGATAGGGTCACCCTTTCCATTGCTGTGAGTTTAAGAATTGGCGCCAACACAAATCAGCCCCATCGCTACCGATGCGGAGATCTTGTAAATGAATTGGGGCATCATGGTCTCTCTTGCCTATTTAGCGCTGGCAGGGTCTCCCGCCACGCGAGCATCAATGACGTCATCCGCAGAGCTCTTGTCGCCTCCAATGTGCCGGCTGTGCTAGAGCCACCTGGCATTTTTCGTGATGACGGCAAGAGACCTGACGGCATGACGCTCATTCCCTGGAAGCGGGGACTTTCCCTTGTATGGGATGCCACATGCGTGGATACGCTCGCGCCGTCCCATGTAAGTGGTACTTCTTCCGCTGCTGGCGCGGCGGCAGGCTCTGCAGAATGCTTAAAAAGGCGCAAATATGCAGCCCTCAATGATAGCTACATATTTGCGCTTTTGGCGTAGAGACCATGGGCTCTTGGGGTCCCTGTGCCCTTAGTTTTTACAAAGATCTCTGCAAAAGGCTAACTGATTCTACTGGTGATCAAAAGGCTGGCAGCTACCTTGGGCAAAGAATCAGTATTGCTATCCAGAGGGGCAATGCTGCCAGCCTTTTGGGCACCATTCCTTTCGGCACTGCTGGGGCTGATGCTTTTTATATTTTGTAAATATATATATATTTTTACATTACTTTTAGTTAAGTTTTAGGTTTTTGTATTAATTTGCGTATTATCATATCATTTTCTGACAAGATGATGCGTCATCCTAACGAAACAAATCACAAGTACGAGTATTAAATCTATTAAGCACTATACAAAGTACTTAATGACAATAATAACACACCGGAGGTTGTATAATTTCGGCGGTATTATTAAAAGGTCAAGCTTCGAACAATGGAAAAGGTATAATCGAAATACATGTATCTAATTCAGGAAAGGGAAATATTAGGTAATCGATTTAAATCTGAAATACCATCAGCTGTATTAATCCATCAAATATATGAAACTAGATAACAGCTAAAGCCATTACACAACCGATCAATCCACTCACGGTGGCGACGTTTGACTGTGATTGATTTACTATTTCCAAGTCGGTAAAACTGTTTTATGTTCAAACCTCCTACTGGTAATGGATTCCAATGAGAACCGGTTGCTGTCATCAGGGTATCGTTTACAATAATTACTATTATAGTCGTATTGTACTAAAACATTATTATTTTCATACCTTATCGATAGCTATACAATGAACAACGTAAAAAGCAAGTCATCCTGCAATATAAACTAATAATTAAAGAAAGTTAGTTTTCACTCAACCCGTCATCAATCAAACCTTCTATACTTCCACAGTCGGGCACAGAGTCGGGTAAAAAGTATTGCCTTACTGTATAGATTCCTTCTTTGATAAACATACCTAATAATGTCGGCGTATACTCAGTTCCAAACGCATAGCAAAAGTTATAGCGTTATCAAAAATGAACAAACGTTTTTGCAAGTTTTAATTTCAGAGCAGATTCCTCCAATATTCTTCTGATTAAATTCGCAGTCGGTTCCAACAAAGTCTGTGCCCATTGGGACGGGATGGGGAGCGTGGTTTAAATGTTAAAATGTAATTTCAGAAACTGTGAACCCGACTCCACATAGTTGCATTAACGTTCCACGACATTGTGTCATGTAAAAATATGTCTATTTCACACAAGACAACTCTATTGATTCTTAGTTGAAATGCGTTATTTCTACTTAGTTAAACTTTTAGGATAATTCTTCATTTGATTTTTTAGTATTATGGTGAGGTGCTCTACCATACTTACGTTTATGTGCCTAATGGTAACGTAATAATTCAAGCCAAGAAAAGTTTCTAAGTTTCCTTACTAACTAACGGCGTTACTGACATGTGGCGTGGGTAGAACTGCGGACAAAGGCCATCTCTTACAAACAACTCGACATAAATTAACAATACACCGTAGTCTATTGTTGCGACGAAATTAGAGCAGGAACAATCCCTGTCTAGTTCGTATCGCAAATACTCACTACTAATCTAATATTGACGAACGTGTATGTATGTACAATAAATGACATTTACTCAACTCTGCCATACACGAGATTACTAACCGCGTTCTGAATTTATGTACGGAAATTAAGTGATAAACTGTCATAACACGTATCGTAGCGCAAGTCCGACCATTAGGCGCAAAGCGCTATAGACACTGATTGTGCAAGTTTAATAAATAAATTGTTTCAACAAACACACCAAAACAGCCCCAAACTAAGCATGAGCTTGTGCTATGGTGACTAGGATAACGGATAGAAATACTTAAATAAATATAAACATCCATGACTTAGGTACAAATGCTCGTGCTCATCACAAACATTTTCCCCTTGCGGGATTCGAACCCGCAACCGCCTGGTTTAGAAGTCCGGTGCGCGAACGACTACACCAAGACGGTCGTCAATGTCGTCAATGCACTTGCATTAAAATAAAACAAATCTAAAAATAAAGCTAGCGAAAAGTTTTGAAAAAAATGTGATTGCCTTAATTAAGACGTTAACTGCTGTAACTTCTAACGAATGAAAAATATTACTAAAATAATAAACTTATTTTCTTTTCTTTCTTTTCAGGTATTAAAAAACCAAGCTGCTGAACAATCTAACGGCGTATTTAGAAATGTGCTTCAATAAGAATCTCATCAAGCTGGCGGACTATTTCCGATTACCGTCGGTTATATCTCGTTAGTACGTGCGTGAAAACAGTCAAAATGATCTGCAACAGAAAAATAGTGTTTACAAAACTTTTACTGTGCTATCTGGTGACTGGTGTCTGTGGCCGATCGTGGGCCAACCACCATGACACGACGACGTCCACCACGCAAACCACACCTACTACAAGCTCCGTGCCGAAGAATATTCACAGTGACCCTCTTATCGTCGAAACCAAGAGTGGCCTTATAAAAGGCTACCCCAAAACAGTAATGGGCCGTGAAGTTCACATCTTCACAGGCATACCGTTCGCAAAACCGCCACTAGGACCACTCAGATTCCGTAAACCTGTTCCAATAGATCCTTGGCATGGTGTTCTAGAAGCAACCAGCATGCCAAACAGCTGTTACCAAGAAAGGTACGAATATTTCCCCGGCTTCGAAGGTGAAGAAATGTGGAACCCAAATACTAACATATCAGAAGATTGTCTTTATCTAAATATATGGGTACCTCAGCATTTGAGAGTTCGACACCATCAGGACAAACCTTTGACTGAAAATCCAAAAGTGCCAATACTTGTATGGATATACGGCGGAGGTTACATGAGCGGCACTGCTACACTTGACCTGTATAAAGCGGACATAATGGCTTCATCCAGTGATGTTATAGTGGCTTCCATGCAGTATAGGGTTGGTGCATTCGGGTTTTTGTATCTTAATAAGTTTTTCTCTTCGGGTAGTGAGGAAGCGCCAGGAAACATGGGTCTGTGGGATCAACAGTTGGCGATCCGTTGGATTAAGGACAACGCTCGCGCTTTTGGCGGTGATCCGGAGTTGATAACATTGTTCGGAGAGTCAGCTGGTGGGGGAAGCGTAAGCTTGCACATGCTGTCACCTGAAATGAAAGGATTGTTCAAGAGAGGAATTTTGCAATCTGGGACTTTGAATGCACCTTGGAGTTGGATGACAGGGGAAAGAGCTCAAGACATAGGCAAGGTGTTAGTGGATGATTGTAACTGTAATAGCTCCCTTTTAGCCGTCGACCCTAGCCTGGTCATGGATTGTATGCGTGGCGTGGATGCCAAGACCATATCTGTACAACAATGGAACTCGTACACCGGCATATTAGGATTCCCGTCAGCGCCGACGGTCGATGGCGTGTTTTTGCCGAAGGATCCCGACACGATGATGAAGGAAGGCAGTTTCCATAATACTGAAGTGCTTCTCGGAAGTAATCAAGACGAAGGTAGGTTTTTGTCGTGTATGGTAATTTCGCGTATGATATAAAATAATAAATTCCACTACAAATTGGATAAAGTTGATCGATTTTAGTGATTATGTGATGTAAATTGCTTTGGTTGCGTTACTCGAAGCACCCTTTGAAGGTTTCAGAAACGATTTTGTGCATGAAGTAAATAATAGGTTTTATTAAGAAACTTGAAATTTTGTTATTGAATCCCAGGTTATTAAAAATAGATCGTGCCGTATCGTCTAATTCCCAATACGCATAAAGGCTTAGGGTTTATCAATATCGGCTAGAGTTCGAGGCCGAGGGTCTGGTCGTCTCCGCGGCAGGGGCGCGCCTGCGCACCGCAGCACCCGCGACACAACAATACCACGCCGCGAGATAAAGGCGGTCTCACATTCGTGCTAACGAACCTCATGTATCTCTTATATGGACATGTGCAACAAGTGTAGATAAAGGTACAAAAGAGAATAATAACCTGACAAAGATTGCTTGGGCCTGGATGTGCCAGGACACTCAAGCTTAAGCTTAGGCTTACGAAATTTATAGGTATCAGTAACACTTGTTTGCGTTATGTTTAATTACGTATTATTAGTGTACGTACAAAAACAAGCCACAACAACCTACCCCGGGCCTTGCACAAGATGCTATGAACTCTACAGTTAACTTCGCTATCGCTAACGAAATCACAAAGTATGTATGCAAAGGCCACATGTATATTTCGTTGGCTTTTGTCAGTTTGAAATGTTTTGTTAGAGATAGCGAACTTATGACTATATAACTATATATGATAAGACTTTCCGCAACCTTTCAACATATTATGTTTAATTTAATGAGAAGGCCGATGTGGTGCCCTTTGTCTAAATCTAGAACATCCTAAATATTGCACAAAGGGTTTAGTTTGCGCAATCAACAGCGCCTAGCTACAAAATAATATCAACATGAGTCTACTACGTAGCTAATCAAATCAGACGGCAGCCTTACTCGTACTACCCTGTACTACAGACTCGCCCACGTAGCTAGGTGCCCCCGCCCCCTCCCGGCGACGGCTGTTGCCACGCATCCCCCACCTAAAGCACAAGGCATGAACGCACAGAAAGCTCTGTCCATTTTTTAAGCGCTAACAAGATCGAACTAAAAAAATACTGTTGACCAACTGATAGAACCGTATGAGCTGTATACATTTGATCGTATTTAGTTTCAGTTTTAAATTCAACACAGCACTCGTGTTTTTCACTTCTTGTTTGCGCTTTGGAACATGGTTATTATAATGCATTGTATTGGAACATTACATGTTAGCAGATTGTATACTGAAATAAATAAATAAAAATACAGTACACGCTGATGTTTTGAAAAGCAACTAAGCAAACGAGCAATTGCTTTCAATTTAAATCATTTCATTTTGTAAATAATATTAGTTTTTTCTCGATATGACTGCCGGATGGATTATCATAATGGTATGCCGAATAAATCAAAATAAAGCTCATCTTCGGGATTTCTGTAACCTTTTTACATTGGACATGGGATACAACTTTCAACGCTGTGGTTAGGGCATCGCTCAAACTTTAATTATTCATTTCAAAGTAGCCATTTTAAAGCAAACATTTTGTGAGTGGTATCGTAATTAGATGGTTTAAGACTTTCGATAAAAGCACGGTATAAATGTAAGAGTTGGGTAGATATAGATAGAGCATAGAGTCGAGTGCGATAAGTCGCGGGAAATCACTAGTTACCTAGTGATTTCCCTAGCGACTTCGCCTGCAAGATTTGGATTTTTCATATTTCATCCCCCATTCACCCCCTTAATAATTTTATATCGCAACAAAATGTAGCCCATGTCCTTTCCAGCGTCTCAAACTGTCTTCATACCAAATTTCATCTCAATCGGTTAATTGGTTTAAGCGTTAAGAGGTAACAGACAGACAGACAGACGGACAGACAGACAGACAGACACACTTTCGCATTTATAATATTAGTATGAATTATGTGATTTTAAAGAATGTAGTTTTTAATAATAATAATATAAATTCATAGTCCCTTTAAAATAATTGATTCAAAAGAGAAAACGTGTTTCGAATAAATAACAATGACCTTTAAATATTTGAATGTTGTCAATTGTTTTAAAAGTAAAGTAAAGCTTTTGACTTAGTTTTATATCTAGATCAAGTTTAGGTTATGACAACGATTAAAAACGCGATTTGACAACTCTGCCATTTAAAAGCTAACGACTGTTATCATGCCCAATGTCACCATGAAGAGCTTTTGAGTGTCGTTTGAGGCCCAAAATTACGGAAAATACACAGTTTAGAAATTGAAGCTATTAAAAGCCATTATTTAGTGTAAATAAAACATGTTAAAGTGAGAGCCATTATTTAATAATAGGTAGATAGCTGACGTTTGGTAAAAAAAATCATCTTGTTATTATGTAGGCTTTTTAACTAAGGTTAAAAAGCCTACATAATAACAAGATGATAATATGACTAAGGTCAGACTTTAGAAGTCTTATGGCCGTACTCAGAGACGTTAACCAAAAACAATACTTTATTATACTTATCCCATGCAGATTTTTTATTATTTTTTTGACAAAGAAAGTAACAGAACGAATTTTAACTAAAGATTAAATGTAAATTGACCACTTTGAGTGCGGCAGTCAATTTTTGAGCGCTAAGGATCGCGCAGGACACACCCCCCAAAGCACGAATTCGTGTTTTTTGACGAAAAATCTACTCACGATTATGTATTCATACCTAAAATAAATTATGCTTTTATTAAGCATCATAATATGTTCAACAAATCATTCAGTAGCAGACTGCGAGTCCATAGGAATTTAAAAAAATGAAAACTACAATATACTTAGGTATTCCACTGAGATAAACTAAGGGCTGGATGGTATTTTATTTTTTATTAATGAATAGATAACAAGGCTCGTAGAAGCGGTTCCTACTGGTTACCAATATATTAACAGGTCTTTTCTCTTAAAGGTTAAAGGTCGCGAACCCCTTTGATATGAATGAATACTGCCGAGTTAAAATGTTTTCATAAAAAAGCAAGCATTACGTAACATGTCAACTCTTGAAACACTCAGGTTGCAGCGAGATATCACCGTGCTACATTCCGTGTTCTAAGATTCCACTTTTTTCCTTTTCCACGATAGCGAAAAGATGTGCCTGTCTGTCAAGGATGCTTGAAACGAAAAGATTTTCCCTGTCCTCTGACTTTCGTTTCGTTGCCTCAAAAATAAAATGTAGATTATATACCTCTCAATTATTTTGTTTTCTGTTTGACCCCGCAACGGTGACCATAAATAATTATCAAATTGCTTTTAGTGTTTTAATGTAATGATCAGCCTTATACCACTTCAAAAGTGTATAAATATTCATCAGATTTACTTTTTACACTTCAAAAACCTTTTTTTTTAACAAAAATACAATTTAAGAGCGATTCAAGAAAAAGAAAAATGCTTCATAAAAAAGTATAAAATTGGACTTCTAAACCATTCTTTAAAGTAACAAGTAATTTAAAGTTTTAAATATTTACTAATGGTCATCGATTTTAAAAACTTTACCATTTTACAAGTCAATGTTGTATTTAAAGAAATCGACAATACTCATATTAATGGCTTTTCATGACGTTTTTTTCGTTTTCCACTTCAATTTATGTAAATGCTGAAAGCTTTGTAAGCTCGTAAATATAATAAATCACTGAACATTCTCCTGAGGATTAATCATAAATCTTGTCGACATTGAAAACAGGCGACATTAGCATAAACAGTGAATTATTCGTTTTCAACGACTCGTCTCAAAGCCCATCGACCTTGACCCGACCTACACGAGTATGCGGATGATTCCGCACGTCGCTTGGTCCGCACTGAGAGCTCAATAAGCTTATAAAAAAAGAAAAAGAAAAATATATATATTTTAGGTTTCCGTACCCGTAGGCTAATATTCGGTTTCTTTCTTTCAATGAAAGCGGTTTGTCAATTCATGAAAGTGAAACCTAACCTTATGTAAGTATTTATAAGAAAAACTAATCACGGCTCAGGCTTTAGTATCAATTAACAAAAAAAATGTAGCTGTAAATGTTTAAATTACGTAAAAGATTCATTAGAGAACGAACTGAATCAAATACTTTGTAGTTTTAAAAGTTATAGGTTTTGAAAGACGAGCAACTACGAAACCTTTTTTATCTTAAAATACAAGTAAAACACAGGAGCAAATAAATTTTATTGAGCTATATACAGTTAATGTTCATCGTTAAATATTCTAAAATCGTAATTATTTTTTTATAAAAACTAATAGACCAAATTGGAAATTTTCCCAATTTCGATTTATTGTTGCTTATAGCATTAGCAGTCACATGAAGTTAAAATATTTACTAGCATGAGTGGTGGGATAAACACCTACTTTTAATTTGAACATGGGCCCCGTTATACTTGTACCAAACAAATTCAATACAATCAATCATCCTATTGCGTCCTATAATAATAAATAATATAAAACAATAAGTTTATCATCTCTTCAACGCGAAACACGTTATAATTAATATCTTATCCTCCAGAACAATACTTGCACGTGCACGTTGGTATCTGAAATACCTACTTCTGTATTTTGCTCAGATTAGGAAGGCGACACGAATTTGCAAATAGTTCGTTAGTTCAGCACACTTCATACCGACAAATTGAAACTCACAAATACAGAAAAGCTGCCATAACCCTACTTTGGAGACCACCAACTTTGACTGCCTCGCTGGTCTAGCGGTCAGCACGCTGGGTACTATCCACGAGGTCCCGGGTTCGAATCCCGGGTCGGGCCGAGAGTGTTTGTGTTTTTCTGTCTTGAAATTACTCAGATACAGCTCCGGAGTCAGGATGTTGGTGGTGTTAACACCCCCGTGCCTCGGAAAGCACGTTAAGCCGTTGGTCCTGCGCCTGATCTCTCTACGGTCATGTCGGACTGCCGTCTCACCGAATTATGAGAGTGAAGGAACAGAGAGTGCACCCGTGTATTGCGCACACACTTGTGCACTATAATATGTCCTGCGCAGTTGGCTAATCTCTGTTGAGATAGGCCGCCGTGGTCGAAATTCGACTAGGAAGACACATTCATTGGAGACCACTTAAACCGAATAACATTAGTAAAGTTAATCGGCATCTGAAACAAATTCAAATACGTCCCTGGCATACTCAGGCATTACTTACTTAACAATCGATGTTCTAACTTTCGTATAACAACTTCTCCCTAGCAAATGACCTTGAACGATATCGCTTATTACCTGTGTTACCTGTGACAATTACTAGGTTTTGTGCGACTGGCCCGCTTGATTAGACCAAGACCGCATGCCCGGACGTTGTTACATCATTATGCGCGATTAAATTTATTTTCTAGCCCCTAAAGATTATTACGGAAATTACATTAATCAAAGCAGGTCGACCGTAAATTATTATCAACTAAAATGTGCCGTAAATATCATATTGGGGGCCACTCCTCACTGAGCTTCAGGTTCGAAATTGACTGTAAAGTGGTAAACATCTGGCTTAAGAATATGAGTTTTTCCTTATCACTTGCGATACGATAGGCTTGCCTACACTGTAACAACCACTGAGTGGTCAGAAACATCAAACTGTGGTCAAATTGGCATGTTGCAAAACCTAGTAGTAAAGCAGCATATAGCGTCGTTAGTTGTCGCATCGTCGCTTACCATTAGGTGCCAAATATCTGCCTTTGAATATAAAAAGTTATAAATAGCGAAATGGTGATTTACTTAAGACTTTACAAAATAAATTCCATTTATACAAAATCTTAGACCGTCTGTTGGTAGGATTCAAACCCACGAGCCCTCGCTATCCGGGGAATTGTTATCCCAATTGAGCTACAGAAGATGTAAGGTTAGTTGTTTAATTAATAATTTCAAAATGCTATTAATTTGTAATTTACAAATACATTTTTATTAGTAATTTATATTTTACAAATTCACTTTTATTTGTATTTCACAAAAAAATATTTTTATTTTCTATAAATCGAGATAAACCTCTAGTCTCTACTCTCATGGGCTTACTTGCTGACGAAAAAACGGCGAAAGTATAAAATTTGATAAAAACCTCTTGAGTAAACAAATCTAATGAAATCTTCAAAGGGTCCTTACGCAAACCAAATCATCAACGACCACAAAAAAGTTTTACAAGAAGCCGCGATAATATCAAAAGGAATACTTATAACAGCAGAAAATCTCCATATTTTTTGTCAATAACATAATAAAGGATATAACATTTTTATTTTTATTTTCAGGGACCTACTTCTTGCTCTACGATTTCCTGGACTACTTCGAAAAAGATGGACCTAGTTTTCTTCAACGGGAAAAGTTTTTAGAGATCGTGGATACAATCTTCAAAGACTTCTCTAAGATTAAGAGAGAAGCTATTGTTTTTCAAGTAAGTGAACTTTACTTTAGAAAATAAAATACCTATAATTTAAGTAAGTAAATTATTAGGTAGTTCTAAGCTAATATACATAATAATAACTCGAAAAGAAAACGAATCAGTATATACCACTATATTATACTACTATGTTCCGTAGTAACTACAACAAACTACTTATTTATACACCCATTTAATAAATAAAACCTAAAACTAAACAATTTAATTACACGTTACTATATCAGGTATTTAATTTATAGGAAAAAAACCTATACTTAAATAAAATACCTGACATAGGACACTGTCCCGCGGGAAGGTGCCCATAAGGCTGGCCACATTACCCCATTGGATGGCCAGGCTTATCTGCTGGCCGAGGTATATAGACCAGCCTTTGTATCGTGAGATGTCTCAACTAAGCGTTTCGAAATCGATTGGTCCCTACGGCCTCAAAGTCTCGACTCCAAACGGTTGAAATATGAAAGACTCACCTTCATACTTTCGCCGCATGATGTCTTCTGCAAAAGCAGTAGCAGAACCCGTCTTGTTGCCAGTCCAAAGAAGATAGGAAAGAGGGTGACGACAGAGTCTCAACACAAGTAGCTTCCCCCAATAATAACTTTACTAGTTTTGATTTAGTCAATGTTATAAAGAAGTCTTACCCCGTTATTACAAAAACTTAATATCGGGTTTAAGCCAGGACTGAGCTATTAGCTAGCCAATTAGAAAAGCGTTTCTCTATTAGGTTATTTCACGAATGTGTCATTCATTCCTCTGTTGTCTAATATTTAGACCTAGTTTAAACCTGGTCTATTTTTATTGTAATAAGGCTGTAAAGTCTAAGCCTAATAAAATCTCGTTTGCGCAAAACAAATCAAGAAAGACAAAAGATTTTTGTAAACAAACGAATCTTGACGAATATCTGAGTGTTAGTTAAGTATAATGCAACTCATAGCAAAGATAGAGACATCAAAAGTATATTATATTTTCTAAAGCCTTTATAAATCTTGGATGACCCATTACTGAATTGGAAAGGCTGTGTTGAAAGAAGAAAGGGCCTGAGTAGATATTTGACAAAGTAGTAAGTAATGTTTTGTAAATCCGTCGTGAAAGGTTAAATGTCTAAATAATACCAGCTTACCTGCTCACTAAATCCATTGCCATAGCCAATAGTTCATTGCCAAGAGTCTGTATTATAACAAACTTTATATTGCAGAATGATTCATTTCTTAAAACTGCATTGCATTAAGTAAGGTACCTAAAACTACTTCTAACCAGTTTATAATGCGATCCCAAGAAAACACTAAAAAGGATGTCCCATCCTAAATTAGTGGTGAATGTTCCTGTCGTTTGTTCGTTATTAACGAATGCAGCGAAATTGATGTGCAATTCTTTTTTCAAATAATAACTTAATTTTGTACGGTTACAATAATAGCATTATGAAAGTTTTATCGATCAATATTTTTACTTTAAGAATATATTAAAGCTATTATTTTAAACATATTACTTATTATTATGAGTTGCATCAATCATCATCTTATATAACTTACAGAATATTTTTACCTTGAATAAACTTATTATAGGAGTTTACAGACTCATATTGAAAAATCATGTTGTTTTATTCTCGATCATGAGTACAAGGTAAACGACCAAAAGTTGACCCAGCACGTTCATTAATTTTTTTGCTTGCAACTTCAAGCTGGGACGTTGTTTGCTTTGTTTGTATCTACCTCATAATATTATTTTGCTCTGAAATTCTCGCTTGCAATCTGTTTTAAATTAAAATGAAAACAAGAAGCAGCTCTTCGTTTTCGTTTGGATTCCGATTCGTTCGATGTTTTGTATGTACTCGTTTATGTGCATGTAAAATAAATAGTCCCTCGAGTAATGTGTTGTAACTACATATCTACTTAATTAGTGGGTAAGGAAAGAACCATTACTAGGATCGGATTTGTATAGACGAATAGATTAACGTCGTAGATGAACCACTATCTATTAAAACTTCACACTAGTCTCATTTGGCAGTATAGAGGTCAGAGTACAAATACAAAAATCTTTATTGCTTCTGTGAGTGCAGTGTCTATAATAAACTGATATACAGAGTATATTTTTTTAATCTACATCCTTTTTAGTGTTTTCTTGGGATCGCATTATAAACTGGTTAGAAGTAGTTATAGGTACCTTACTTAATGCAATGCAGTTTAATGAAATGAATCATTTTGCAATATTAAGTTTTGCCTAAGTCTATAGTATTTTTGTTTTAATACAGACTCTTGGCAATGAACTATTGGCATATATATTGGCTATAGCAAACCATGGATTAAGTGAATAGGTAAGCTGGTATTATTTAGACATTTGACCTTTCACGACGGATTTACAAAACATTACTTACTACTTTGTCAAATATCTACTCAGGCCATTTCTTCTTTAAACACAGCCTTTCTAATTCAGTAATGGGTCATCCAAGATTTATAAAAGCTTTAGGAAATATAATATCCTTTTGATGTCCCTATCTTTGCTATTAGTCGCATTATACTTAACTAACACTCAGATATTCGTCAAGATTCGTTTGTTAACAAAAAAGCTTTGTGTCTATAATAAACTGATGTACAGAGTATATTTTTTTAATCTACATAAAATAAAAACTGCGTGTTTGTATTTGTAGTTAACGTTAATCTTTTGATATTCCAGTACACAGATTGGGAGGAGATCACCGATGGATACTTGAACCAGAAGATGATAGCGGATGTGGTGGGCGACTACTTCTTCGTGTGCCCTACCAACTACTTTGCCGAGATACTAGCAGACGCCGGAGTCGACGTTTACTATTACTATTTCACCCATGTAAGTATTTGACACTCATTAATATACCTATAGATACTAATATAATACATCCATAGTACTACCTTGTATATTTTTAGCGTTTAGGGAGCGTCGGTGGCGCAGTGGCTAGCGGGTCCCATTCCACGTGCTGCCATGTCCAATGACTTTTTCTGAGTTATGTACATTAGTTTTTTCACTAACCAATGCTCTTACGGCGAGAGAAACATCGTGAGGAAACCTGCACGTTCAGGCAACTGAATGTGTAACTATGATCCAATCTGTTCAGGTACCCCTGTTAACAGGGTCACGGAGGTTAGATCGCTCCACTGTAATTACCTGATCTGCCATATCCTGGATCATGGTCTTAAGCGGTCCCTGGGCCCTCGCGAGCGAGTGCACAACCGGGATGACGCTAGGATGATGACGATGATAAATATTTTTAGCGTTTGGTGATATAATTACTATGTTAGGTACGAACAATTAAAAGTGTACAATATAATCTAATGCTAATGTAGTTAGGCCTCAAATTGAACTAATTACCGTGGTTCAATAAAACAAGACCAACGCACGGTAACATTGCTTCTCGTTAACTATAACTCATTTGAACCCCGTTGAACACTATTAAAAAGAGTAATTGGGTTCTGAAATTTACTAGCATATAACTAAAAAAACATTTGTGTATGTATCTAGCATTTACTTCTGAATGACTACATTACTTTTAAATACGTATAATGTTGACTCTCTAATACCTACGAGTAATATTGAAGATAAAATCATTTCAGTTTAAATGGGATTTGGCTGTTTTCCATGTAAAGCAGCACGAAGAGAGTAAAACCAAAAATCGCCTAGAAAAAAAGAAAAGTTGTAATTTGCCTTGCTCAAAAGCCGATTTTAGCTTACACACCGAGAGACCAAAGTGTTAGGGCTCTCCAAAAAGGCGTTCCTGTGACGAAGAAAATACTTGAAACCATTCCCAGGTTAACACATTAATTTGGCTAACGAAGCACACACGAGAGCTCTTTCAGACAGCTGCCAGCAACATTCGTTTTTCGCTCCAAAACCTGCGACTCGACTCAAAGAGAAATTGAAATTCCCATTCGTATAGGCGCGGGAAACACCTTTGCCAAAAACATATTGGTAAAGAGCCCGGTGAAAATGTTTATTCAAATACAAATTTATTTATTTGTCACTACAGGTGATAAACAAGATTTATTTCAGACACTTTTAATTATTTAGTAACAGAAAATTATAAAATCTTGTTAATTTATTAGTATAAAATCTATATTTGTTTCTTACGTTTACGCGAATTGTTAAACTCATTTAAACACGATTTTAGGGAATACTTAGCGATTTATTTACATTTTATGTAAAACCTGACGTTTCGAACACTTTACAGCGTTTGTGGTCATAGGGAGACTAAGTTATGTCATTACAAAGTTTTGAAAAATTAAACTACCGTAACTCATTAATATCAATTTACTTTGCTATTTACGCAGAAAGAGCTAACCGTGTCTTGAGATCTTGCAGCGCGAGGTGTTGCTTTAGTGTTTGCTAGAATATGATCCCATGCCGGTGGAACTTTCTAACCATCTTCTCTATTGAAATTTGGATGTTTTCTAATCTCAATGGCTTCACGTAGCATTCGAGGAATAAAACGCCGTTCTTTTGCAAGTATTTTAGGTTAGTCGAACCGAATGAAATGGTAGGGTTTGTGTAAGGCATGTCCACACACTGCAGATTTCGTGAACATGCCTTAGACAAACCTAACCACTTCATTCGGTTCATTAAAATCTGTTAAAAGGCGATGACGCAACAAAACTAAAACGTTCTTATATCGAATATTATAACTTATCAACTATAACAGAAATGACCTTAATATTCGGGTACAGAAAAAAGGTTAAAAAGACTAACTTTAAATCGTATTTCGCAAAATTTAAGAGACCACAATGATTAATTCCACGTCACTCAATTGCATCTCAAACGATCGTGCACTTGGCCCATTCACTGGGGGCATTTTTATTCCATTGTGATTCAATTCAGATGGCTTTATTGTGACTGTCTTGAGTGATTGTGTAGTACCTATTGATTTTATCCAATCTGGGAATTTCACAAAAACTCGCAATATAACCTAGCATATTGCATTTAAAATATTTTATATTCATTGTTTTTTTTAAATTTTGTATGTAGGGGAGATGGGCCCAAAGCGGGTAACTTAAGGTTTGTGTCAATAAAAAAGACTTTACTGCAGTTGCAAAGTTATTTGGTTTTAATAATTCGTTCAAGTATGTATTAAACTTTGTATTCAAAACTAAAAATCACTTCTCTTTTAGTGAATCGCTTGAAAAATTCAAAAACTAATCAGTCGGTCATTTTACCCGGTTTGCCCGCAGGGGGTGCCCAAGGCGGGTATGGCCCCTGGGGCAAAACGGGTCGAGAGATTTTGTTCTTAAAAACTAAACAATTTTAACAAAAGAATTAAAGATCTCGTAAAACTTTAAAAAAAGATGGTACGTTATCACATTATACAATTAAACTTGAGGTTTACAGCCGTTATTAAGGACAAAATGTATCTTATAACTAATCAACAATTATTGCTTTGTAACTTATAGCAAAACTATACCAAGTCAGTCTTTGAAATCACTGTTACAGTTCACAAAACCTTTCTCTTTGATAAATAAATGTTGCAGTAACTATTATTAAGATTGACGAATGTGATTTAAAAGACTGACTGTTATAGTTTTGCTCCGTTTTACCCATACCTGTTTTACCCATACCCGCTTTGCCCAAAAGAAACTTTTTCACGTTTTGTAAAATAACCTCAAAATATTTAACAGAAATGGTGCTCCAACAATGAGAATTCTACGCTGTTTTAATGCAGAATAATACACAAGTAACAGATTTAACACCACTTTAAACAGAATGAAGTAATTCATATTCACATACCTTGATATTTTTTTGTGAAACAAGCAAATAAAAACATTCGCGCCTCAGAGCTCCACCGCGCGTCGCCGATTTTTCGGCCAAACTGATTCGTGTCGGGACGCGTTCGGGCGTTGCCGCGACACGACACATTTGCACAATTGGCTTATATGCGTGAATAACGAAGGCTACCCGCTTTGGACGGTATACCCGCTTTGGGCTCACCTCCCCTACTATGTGTAGCATGGACCATTTTCACAATTTTTAAATTCTATGGAGCCTCATCAAACTATAAGGAAAATTCCGGTATGCGAGGAACGCGGATTCGATTTCTGCTTCTGGTGGTCATCATTTTTTCAAGTGCAATAATATATTTATAAGGAAAAAATCAAATTTTATTTGATTTACTGAGTATAAATGTGCGTACATGGTATATTTTAAGACACCCAGCAGATTAAACATTTCCTTTCGGCCGATAGTTTGGCCAGCTGCATATTCAGTATAAAAAAGGCTCTTATTGATTCGCTAGATGGAGCTAGGTGTCCTTATGTGACAACCCTAGCAAAATAGGTAACAATTTTGAACGCTCTTAGCCCTTGGAGTTCACCAACACATGTTTAATTTCTAATCAGCCCGTTTAGCATTGTTTGACATATTTTGTAAAGGAATCCGTCGAACCGGTGGTTTACCGGTTGTTTAAAAATTGGCGACCTCGGGTCTTAGGAAGATTTGTCTCAGTTCTGTTTAACTACTCACGTGGCGCAAGGTCTGAAACGTGTTTTATTATCCCTGATCACATTAACATGAAAATAATGAAGCTTATGTAGAATAACACTACAGTTGAAAGAGCTTTTATTCTGGTTGCCCAGGAAAGAGTATTAACATAACGTTGAGCAATATTTGTATAAGCTTATTTTTGCCAAATGAAACCTTGTTGTTTCTGCAAAACATTTAATGTAATAGATGTCCATATTTCTTGGTCCTAAAACAAAAATTTAATGATAGAAACTCTCTAAGCCTTTATCATCCTAATGAATTTTGAATTACAAACGTAATCTCTTTACTGATTAATTATATTATATTTTGTACGTAAAGGAAGCATAAATTCGCAACATTTTGTTCGACATGCGTATCATTGTAAAATGTGAGTACAGTAGCCAACACAACGAACTACACATTTTTGTTTCAACCCCTATTACAACTGAATAGGATGCCACAGTGTTAAGTTTGATGTCCTATGGTGCCTACAAAATAATGGTAGTATTTAAGGTTACCGTTAAATGTCGGCAGTCCGTGAAGAGGTCGTATGAAAAGTCAATTGCAAACACATGACTCCTTGATACGATGAAGGTGTCGACCGTTTTAATGTCAAAATACACCTAAAAATTACTTAAAAAATTATGATTAAGAAGGTTATTTACTTGTAATAGCTACCCCTATTATTGAATGGAGAAATCCATTAACGGATGGATAATATCGCGGATCTCAATACTTCTAGATTTCTTTTAGCCCACAATTATTATTTTTTCAAACAGGATTTTCTTTTAAATATTTTTCTACCATAAAGAAATGTTTATAGGAAAGAAGATTTTCTGTAAAAACATATCCTATACCAAAAAACGCGGTATGAACATTCGCGTTACCAAGCGCCATAAATTATAACAGTTTGATCTCAAATGCTTAATGGAATGAAGCGCTAAGTCGCGCTAATGCGAAAAAAGTGTCACAAACGACCATACTATGGTAAAAAGAGATAAATGGTGGACAATAAATCAGGAAGTTAGGAGGGCGTTCTCGATTTGTAAGCGACGACGGAGCGATTTGACAGACGGGCCGCGACCGAGACGTTTTATGGGTCACGAGCCACCAAAACAAGCAACGGAGTGGGCAATTTTTCTCATCACGCAATGAATAACAAAAGACACGTTGAATTTTTGACTTACGACACGCAATTGCCTAGCTTATTCACATCATTTACTCGTACAAGTGAAAAACGACGAAGGAGAAGCAGACAAAAAACAGTGTTGTACCGACGTACTCGCAATTTACGCGTACATAATAAAAGTGTTTTCTTGGTAAATATTTTTGAAGTTAACCTATCACGTTACACAGGAATAATAACTTGAATCCAAATCAAACAAGCTTATAAAACTAAAAAAGGAAAATCATACCTATATTTACAGACGATTTGAAACAAACAAAACAGAAAATAAATCGCGATAACCGGCCTGATTTCAGCAATTATCCACAGTCGGGATCGCTAATCCCGATCTCACAGCCGTGTTGTGTGTAACCCCCACTTCAAACTGTCGAAATGAACGTTACGATTATTTGGGTTCAAACCTGGGTTTTAATGTTTTGGAATGTACAAACGACTGTAATTACGGCCACATTCGGGGTTTCCCTAAACAGTCGAGGGCGGATTATTGTTGTGTTTAATGTAGGTACAAAAAAGATTATGGCAATTAAATTGAGACCGCTGGATGCCAGCGAATGATTGCATCTTTAATAAATTAGGCTCGGGTCAGCCTGGCTGGATGGCGGGGCCAAAGGTCACAGATTAACAACTCGGCTATTTCGGGTTGTGACCCGTCGACGCTCTACTTCTGTTCCAGATACTAGACTAGTTTATTATTGTATCCCGGCTCGATATTTTCTTTTTGGACTTTACGTGAATGAATCCTGCGTTTTGGGTTTTCGTTATTTTAGGCAGATAGTACAGTGAGATACACTACGCCTTACTAAATCAAAACCTTAAATGGCACAATTTTAAAACGACATCACTTCAAGTTACATGTGGTTATCCATTACTGATTAACAGCAAATTTTATGATTAAATTAAAACAACAATGTTTTAGTGAAAATGTACCTAAACACAAAAGAAGAACGGCTGGCATGTTTTAGTCTTTGGTGAAAAGTCTAAAACTGTTTAGAGAAAAAAATCTTTATCTGACATTTAACGAAATTTTGTTTGGTGCATTATGTTGGACTGACATTTTAACAATGTATGATCCGCAGGGCGACCGCCTAACTTTATAGGTATCAAAATAGGTATAGGTATAAGCTTACTACAGGCTTCAGAAGGAATGACAGCTGTCAAATAACAAATTTTGAAACCTATTATTGACTTCAAATGGGCATGACAAAATTAAATGCAATGAACGAATGGTTTCCCATAGAGCATGCGCAAAGGACCGCCTTTATTAAGCGCCTTTTAAACGATCAAAATTGTTTGTCCAAGTCTTTCAAGCTTTTTGTTAGTGTGCAGCAGTTTGACGCGTTTGTCAAATATAATTTATATAAGAACGTGAGCTTGACAAACTAATCTGTCAAACTAATTTGATCGCTTACATAGGGCTTTAGTCTGAAGCTTTGTTTACTACGGCAACGTCAGTCGTTATTTTATTTACCATATACTCAATTAAATTTTAGGGAAAAGATTGTGAAACAAACTAGGAGTACCTACTAGCTAACTAGGAAATAGCTATGTCAGCTGCGAGAAGACCGCATAGGCATGCTTCTTCCGGAAGACACCTTCATCAGAACATTATGCCTCAGGAAAGATCTATATTTGCCGCAAGCTAAGATTGCAAGGATTTGTCCTTGTAAACACCATGATAAAGAACGTCGCATTGCGCTAGGAAGCCTGAGATCAACGTATTTTTCAATAGAATTATTGTTCTGATGTTGTGTGTAAACTTTTTATAATGCTATTTCGATTTTGATGTTGTAGATTCTAACTGCGTTCGTTTTTTGCAAGTGGGTCTTATCAGAAGATCTTTCGGTCTTAGTCGTCAACATGGGATTGTTATCATACAACGTAATGAACACCGATTGCAATTACGAATATAACAGTGTTTGTCTGAAAAATCTTAACCCTATCGATAAGCTACAGAAACCTAGAGACACTACAGTAATATAAGAAGAAATGAAGTCAAGTCACACATAAAGTAAACAGTTATTTATTTGTATTTTTGTTAATACAAAATTTTGGTATAAATAAACGGCATTAAAAGTACCAGTCTCTTTTTTATTTTTTTCTAGTTTCAAGCTTATAATGAATGGGTAACATAATAAATCAGAAGTAGCATGCACTCTGTTATTATTCCCTATTCATTAGTTGTTAAAATTAATTCTATATAAACTGAATCGTTATTTACAAATCTTTGACATAGGTAACTGATAACTGCCAGCAATACAAGCATAGCACACAGACACAAATTCGTAGAGATCAAATAAATCTATGGCGTGCATAGAGTAGAAATAAAAAAGTTTGTATATTTATCACAAATTCATTATGAACATCTATAACAGGAATTCGATCTGCTTGCCTAAAATTGCATATGTCATATGGCGTTATATACCTATCATTTTAAAGTATTGTCGTCTTACAAAACCTTACTCAGTTGGTATATAAATTTAATGAAAGTGAACATAGTGTTCGTTTTCCAATTCGCTTCTAAAACCTCAACTCTTTTAACGATACTTATGTAATGTAGGTACCTACCTAACTAATAAGAAACATAAACGCCTTTTATTTATTTCAAATATAAATAATGCTATAGGTATCATGTTTGCTCTTCATAAGCGCCCGCCTCTCTTCCATCCAACGCCAGTCGCCGCTCCTCCACCACCGCCAATCTCCATTTTTTAGTCTCCAGTTGTACTGCTCATTGCGATTCCGACAATCCAAACGCACGGCCCACTGCAGGGGGCCTACTGTAATAAATGAATTAGTATATCTATTAGCGAATGCTTTTAAGACGGATTTATTCCAAGCCGAGTATTCGTTTCGTTTTTTGCTTTCATGATATGCTTTAAGCTGAAATAAATATATGTAGGTATTTCAAATAAACCAAACTGCATTCCTATTTGCATGATGAGTTGTTTGATGAACCGAAACATTTTAGTATTATAACACATGCAGTAGTAGGCGAAGGATACTTACAAAATAAAAATACCTATCCAATGTAATAATAAAAACCTTTATCTTGGTCAGCTTTGGAGACACCGTCACCCACTGCATTAGGCCTGGAGGTTAATCGTGTGAGGTCAGCTTGCTTGGTCTAGAAAATTCTGGAAAAGGTCCCCCTGGCCCTCAATGAGTGTGTCTTCATCCACGTTCAAAGTTCTTTAATATTTTCTTGATGCCAGTATTTCGATGTACAACACAGGGTTAGAAAATGTATTTCCTATTAGTTAAGCACCAATACACAATACATTTTGTATGAATGTGATCACTGACTCAATAATCACTATGAATGTAATTTTCTAGTTTGTTTTCATAAGACGTCAATCTGTCTTATTTTTGACGTAATGATAATTCACGTAACCCTGACAATGCGTTTTGTTATACGCTACTTTATTTTTTCAAATATAAATAATACGTATTTATATCAAATAAGTGAATAATACTAGCAAAAATAATAAAAATATTATAATATATTCCAAATAACGGTCATTAAAAATATTTAAATTATCGTATTAATTAAAAAAAAATGTATTATTTAATAACTACAAAATGGGTGAATAATACGCAAAATTTTCATTCACTCGGTACTGCTCGGTACATAGCCTTCAAAAATCAAAGCAATTTCAATTCTTATATTCATTCAATTGAATTGAATTGAAATAGGTATAGGTTTCAAGTTAGGCGGTAGGCCTGCCGGTCAACATTGACGTTTGATATAAAACATATACTTCATGTTTGACTGACACGTCAAAGTTCACATCGTTCGTTTTGTTTTTGCATCCTTGAGGACGTTTAGTTGTTAATAATTTGTACATTCTGAAAATTTATTTTTAATTTTAATTCCTCACTTTTTAAATAACCATAAAGGCATACAAAAGCCCGCTAATAAAGTGATATTTATGTTTCTTGTGTCTCACTTCGTACGGTGTCTCTATCTATTGGGTCGATTTATGACAGTCTTCCTTACTAAAATGTTGACAGTCAAAGGTGGGCTTGAAAATGTTCCGCGGCTGTGAATTTCATACGATACCTAAAGCCCGATTTTATTTGCTGGGTGAATTTAAAAGCAATCGTCTTACGTCTTTCAAAATAATAACAGTGAAAAATATCAATTAACTTAAGATGAATTTTGATGCAAAGGAGGGTCAAGATTATTTACAATACTCGCTACGCACAAAAACATACTTTACATTAAAATAGCCAACGCGGAATTAACAGACAAGCAGCTAAAGCAAAAAAAAAAAACAGTAAATTAGTCATTAACAAATAACATTAAGATATACTTGTATTCTTTGTGCATTGTGACTTTATTGTAATTAAAAATAAAATCATTGCCTTCGAATCGATTTTACCCAAACCTATTCTATTAAGTAACAATACAGATTACACGTCAGTAACATCCTCACGGCGCCTACAGGACCGACCCAACTAAGGGATTATCACTAACAGACTTCCATATTGTTACTACATACAATCTGTATCACGAAATTAATTAATCCTGTCCTCTGAAAGCGATCTACAATTCCCCACCGTAGAGGCCAAGGCGAGTAAATTTTATAATCTCGCGTGTATAACGAGATGTTACATAAAATGTGGGCTGACCTTTCCATGAGTGTAGTGTATACGTGCTCATAGTATGCATGACAACGCATACGTAGCCAGCGGGCGCTTGCATTATTAAACGGACGCCGTACCTAACAGCCGCTTTTAATTCAATGGAGCACTTTAAAACCTTACCAAACTCACTGTCTAACCGTTGCCAAGGTTTAACATTGAGTGTTTACGTTTTAGGGTGTTTACGTGTACCCTCTGGGGATTGACTCGCTTTATGAAGTACATAGGTACTAAAACAGCGATGGTTATCTTAGTCATTGCCCCTTTTGTGTTTGTATGTTTATTTTAGGTACTTTTGTTTTGAGTAGGTTTAAATATACGGTGAAATCCTGTGAAATAACCTACTTATGATTATTGTAACAATACATATATGATGTTTTGATATTATTTTAAACTTAAATCGTTGAACCAAAAAATCACATAATTAATTGTATTCTAACTCATCATTCAATGTTACTTAGAAGAAAGAAAAGAAATAGCTATAGCATACCTGTGTGCAAGAATATTGTTCGGTTCAAGTTTTGTTTCACAAGAATGTGACTGAATAACAAATCGTCAAATTATTGACAACATCAATCAAACTTTTTACCGTAGGCGTTACAGTCACAACAATTCCAACGCCAACGCTCAATTCTGAATTGAGCGTTGGCGTCAGCCAAACAGCCTTATTGCTTAGCATTATTTATTTTCTTCGAAAATTAAGAAAAACAACAGAAAAGGCGTAGGATTCCAATTAAAACAGTTTATGTTTAAGATTCTTACAAACTGATTCAGAAATGAAGCCAATTGAAATATTGCACTAATCTTTCTATTTCTAACAGTATAGACTGTTTCCTTAATCAGAAGATGTTAGACCTAGTGAAAACTTACTGTTAACTCAGTTTTCTCTAGGAAAAATACATATTATGCATCTTTTATGCTTACTTTCTATATTAATTTGTATAGAAACTTCCGCTACATTATTATTTTCAAAAGGAAATTATTCTCTGGCTCTTGGTAGATTAGCATTAAGGTTTATAAAAAATACAATGAGTACTTCTCTACTACTTATTTTAAATGTTTTATTTACAGCGCACAAGTACAAGCCTTTGGGGTGAGTGGATGGGAGTTATGCACGGCGATGAAATGGAGTACGTTTTTGGACATCCACTGAATATGTCTTTGCAATACCACACGAAGGAACGTGACTTGGCAGCCCACATTATGCAGTCGTTTACCAGATTTGCTCTGACGGGGTATGTTGTTTTAACTAATATAAAACACCAAAGGATATAAAAATAATACTAACAGCAAAAAAACTGCTACTTACAAGGAAATGTATCGGTGCCGGTCCAGAGCTGTCTAGGGCCCCAATTCTCACGCCTTCGATATTATGTCACATACTATATTTATCGAAAAAACATCGTGAATATCACAAAATTTCGATTTTACGTATTCTCGAAGTATGAAATAGTCCGATATTTCTCACATTTTTCAATATCCGCCATGTCTTTTTAAATAAATATAACTAATTATTTATTTTGTAATATTATTACATACTTACTTACTAACAAAAACACTAGTAACTAAACTATAATAGTAATATTGCATTTAATATAATATCAAAAGCGCGAGAATTGGGCCCCAGGATCTCTATTTTTAAAATCACTTGTATGTATGCCATTCTGTTGGCGAATGCGATGTACTTTTCACTCAACACATTCATTTTAGCATTTATTCTATCGTTAGCCTTCTGTGAAGAGTGGGTCCCCTACCGTTGCAGTTTCGAGCATTCGTGGGGAGTCGATCGAGTATTTCAAAGATGCGGAGTTTTAGGTGACGAACGAAAATCAATAGAAAGTTGCACGCGAGTAATTCAAAAATAGATCCCCAGATCCAATTTGATTTATTTTGATATGCAACTACTATATTAAAGCAAAACTACGCAATTTGCTTCCTACCTACTTTGGTGGATAATTTCTCCCAAAATGTTGTGATTGGCAGCTAAAAAAATATTGTGTCTGTTACGACTACTTTCTAGCACAAATCAAAATAAAAAAACAGACAGGTTATTTTATTTTTGTCCTATAAGAAAATAATTTTCTGTTTTCGATTAGTCTCAGTTTTCAATTTATAGTGTTCCTTCTGAACCAAAAAAATATTATTGACATTTCAGAAAACCACATAAGCCCGATGAGAAGTGGCCATTGTACTCTAGGGCATCACCACATTACTATACATACACCGCTGATGGCACCAGCGGACCTGCAGGTCCTCGCGGCCCCAGAGCCTCGGCATGCGCTTTTTGGAACGACTTCTTAAATAAACTGAACGGTAGGACTACTGCGCTAACTAATTTTTATAAGCTTAGTACACAAAACATAATTTTTTACAGTAAACATTTTGGAATCTTATAAAATCAATAAGTAAACCATTTTTAATTGGCAATGAACAGAAAATATGAATATAATAATGTCATCAACATAACGAAATAAGCAATAATTTATTGATATTGTGTCATTATATTTTCAGAGTTAGAGCACGTGCCGTGTGACCGGGCTGTCACAGGACCATACAGCAGTGTTGCTGGCACCACTTTGCCTATTCTGATGCTCACTGCTCTTGCCACTACGGTTGCAGTTTAAATTACAACATGTCATTACTCTCAAGCATAAGCTTAAACATTCAGTGAAAAATTAAATAAGGACCTAAATAGGAAAATGTGTTAATTAGTGCCTAGAAATAAATAAATCTCCCAACAAACGTTGGGAGATTTATTTATTTGTAGATAAATGTATATTTTTATTTCAAGTGTAAGTGATGATACGACAAACATTATTTATTATAAAACGTTAAATAACTTAGTAGAATTGAATTATTGTTTTGTCGTGATACTGATGGGTTTTCGGATTAAGTATAAGTCTTAACTTATTGAAAAATATGGCTAAGAAACATTTTCATAATTTCGATAAAAGATGTATGTTAAATGTATTGAGTTAATTAGTTTAAAATGTTCCTGTATCTAGTGGATTATAATATGTTTGGTGTTTTATAATAAACTACTAATAAGGATGTCGTTGCTAAAACAATAAAGTATGTTAAACCATGCAATGATTAGAGTTGTATAAGTGTTGTCTTATGTGTAGAAAACTAAATGTCAGCTTTGATTGTAAAAGCGATGCTTTCACACAGTGGGTTTATCACCATACATATCAAAGTGTGCCTCTGCTTAATAGCAAAATAAGTGAAACATATCTTTTATCCTAGCGAAAATTTAGAGTTTTATATTTCAATGAATATATGAATGTCGAGCGTATACTGTTAGACAAATTTATACCAATATACCTATTTATGTATATATATATACTACTACTATTTAGGATGCTATAAAAATCGTACCACTTGAAAATCTTATGAACTCCAAATTCTTATGACTTCAAACAGATAGTATATTTTGTAAATAAATCCCTTCTAAGATAGAATGCAACATTCTGAAGAAAAATAGATTGATGTATGACGTATTTTTATTATTATTTGCAAAGTAATTATTATATTAAAGAAAAACAGTATTACATGGAACTGGACGTATAAATAGTCCCACCACACCGGTGGTCATGTATATTTGAAAGTCTAAAGGAAACAAGAACGGGGCTTGCGAGCTAGAAATCTATCAAGCAATAAAACAACAAACAAAGAAACACCACCAACCTGCAGGGACAGTCCCAGGAGTGCCTCCAGTAACAAAAACTTGGCACAGTGTGGTTGACGTATGACGCATGTTTATACTGTGTTAAAATAATGCAAGTTCAGTTAAATTAACTCACTTTATCTTTTTATATAGTTTTGGTCGTCAAACTGGCAAAACCAACTGCCAAATAACAACAATAACAACACCAAAGTTTAAGAAATTTCAAGAAAGACCAAAAGAGATTAGGAATAAAAAAAATAAAAATTGTGAGTAACGCAATACTCTACTGGCATCAAATATTATAATTTGTGCAACATATTATATTTCTTAAAAAAAGAAAAACGTTTTTCAAAAACACCTTGTTTATTAAAAATAATTTACTAGTCTTCAAGCCGAAAAACGTCTTTCTTGTGTGATTTCCTAACGATGTACTAATAATGTCGTTGATTTGACATAAGTCGATTATATAATCATATTCTTTATTCTACAAACAATGTAGTAGACAACATAATGCAATAAGCATTCTATACCAAATATTTTTGTACGAAGACGTCATTCTTTAATATTTTTCTAAGATTTTGAAATTCTCATTCGGTCTTTTATGTCTTTTCGAAATGCAGGAGGTATGTTTTAAATATGGGTTAACAAAATCATTCTCATTTATTACTAGATGTAACTCAAAATGTGCTTGATATGGTAATGGCACTTGTAACATTATAATATTATTAATAATTACAGTATATACCTAATAGAGAAAGATATGTTTGCGGCTTATCAATTTACCAAGGTTATTATTATAGTAATTGTTGAGTGAATGCCAGGGTGGTATTTTTTTAATATCACGATAATAATAGATTTTTCAGTAAAACATATACATTTCACAATCTCTTAAGACAATATCAGTGTAAATCTTCAGCAACACTTAATCTGTAGCTTAACAATGCTTTAAGTGAAAAGTATCTTATGAATTTAAAACATTTTTATACTTACATAATTTGTACTAAAAGATTAGTATTATAATAATACATTATATGCGATCGTCAATTACTATCCTTGAAAGTGTTTTGAAAGAATTGGGAACATATCGGAAGAATGGTTACTAGATATAAATTAGGAATGGTAAATTGCTTAACATAAATGGATACTAAATTAGGCGGTAAAGGTTTATACTTAGTTGACACCTTAAAATTTGTTTTGCGGTGTGAGACGTTATTACGTCCACTTTATTGCTATTTCACTTGTATTTGTTTGAGTTAGGTACAAAAGTATGGCGTATGCAAAATTTGCACAAGTAGATTTGTGATTCACATCATTGTCTTAGCTTGTCAACTCAATAAAGACACTTGACTGGTCTTGCAGATGTATGTTGCAGCACTGCGCTTTCATGATGATTAAGCACCATTTTGAGAAGTTGATGGGATAGCTTTAATTAGTCGAAATTAAGATGTAAAGTGATCTAAATAAGAATTACTAAATATTTTAAGTAGACGATCAATTATTAAACGCGTCATTTAATTCAGTTACTGAAGGATAAAATGTTACTTTCGATTAGAGCTGGTAGCAAACTCTTAAGTTATTTAGTGAAGCAAATTAATCAATTATTACAGCTAATCACGTTAACCTATAACGTTGTATAAATCTACAAATTTAATTAAGGTAATCGTTGTACCTATTAATGTAGAGACTATGTATTTTGTAGTGTGATCTATGTACTAGTATAATTTTACATGTTATGTTTAGGCATCTTTTAAATTACATACTAATGTAGTTGTCATCATGGATCAGTGATTAATTTATAAAAATATGTATTTGCACTTTGAAAACATTATAGAGAGACAGAAAGAAAAATTGAAACGTTACACAAAAATATAATGGTAAAAAAATAAATAATTACTAATAACAGTTGCAATGATAATGTTTTAATAATGAACAGAACCCAAAATCAAATAAGTACATCTTTGACTACACACAATTTAATTTTTACTGGCCAAAGTCTTATTTTTCAAGGATTAATATATTTTTTTCAAATAACTCATCCTGCACGTAAAAATACTTTTCAAAGATCTAATCATTATTAGTTTTGTTTTCATCTTGTAAATAAGATAGGTTAGGTAATCATTAGATGTAGAGATTAGAGTTATATTTTAAGGCAAATTTTCAATGTGATTGCCATAAGTAGGTATTTTATGTACGTAATTAATAAATTGATTCTCCTTACAGTTTCCTGCTGATCAAACAATACTTGTAATTAGAACGTAGAAAACAATCGTTACGATTGTCGCACGCAAGAAACAAAAATCTTTGTCCATATTTTTAATGCAAATATATTTATGTGAGTTGTTAGTTCTGTGGTGATGTCTGCGGCGTGTGTCTTCGGTAAAGAATGCGTTTTGCCAGTTCAATGTGTAGACTAGATGAAGGTAAATGGTTTGTTAGATAAAATAAATGTTCAATGTTTTATGTAAAACGAAGTAACGCAAAGATCTTCAGTAGGTACTGCTTTACAAATTAGGTGCTAATTTAACTGTGTGTATACATAATTGATGTGCACTTATTCATTTTTTACTACTGTAAACAACAAATGCGAATGACGTCGACAATATCTATTTTATATTTTGGATTTATATGAAGCTCTGCCTTCCTTCGTGGTCGCTTTTGTTAATGTAACTTATTTTTTCACGTGTTAAAACTTCACTGAATTGTAAACAGTTTTCATTGTTTCCTCGCAAATAATTGTGCCGATATTAAATGTTTATTACACTGCTTAGTATGAAAATAATTCGTTTGTACAGTCGCATATATATTATTTCACTGTATGTAGTGAGATCTAATATTTTTATCAGAATACTTTTAGACAATAGTCATGATATTTTGCTTTATATATTTAATTATTAACTCTATCCAGAAAATACTCAATAAAATTTAATTAAAAAAGGTTTTTTTATTTAAGTAAAAATATCTATAATTACCCTTTTTTGAAATCTATCAAAATACCGCCTTACAAACCAAACTGGCAGCGATCAGATAATTTCGGAAAAAAAAACCATGAAAGTCGATCAAGAAATGGTGGCTTATCATTTAAAAGCGTCGGTGGCGTTATGGCTAGCGGGTTGCCTCTCATGCGGAAGGTGCCGGGTTCGATCCCACTTGCCGCCATGTACCAATGGTTTTTTCTGAGTTATGTTACCTACTTTAGCGGATTCGCTAACCGATGCTCTAACTGTTAGGGAAACCATCGTGAGGAAACCTGCATATCAGGCGACTGAATGTGTTATCATGCTCCATAAACTGGTCAGGTGCCCCTGTTAACAGTCACTCCACTGAAACTATCTGATCTGCTATTTCCTGGATCATGGTCAGTGGACCCTGGGCCCTCACGTGCGTGTGCACAACCGGGATAACGCTAGGTTATTGATGATATATCATTTACGCCCAGAGATCTTTAGTTAAATGGCTTGCCTAGAACATTATATTGTGAAATTGCAGCTTTCCATCCAAGTATTTTTAATCTACATGAAAATATCTGATACGTTTTACAATAATTACGAATAGATGTCGACTGTAGTCTGCTATCCTTAATGTGTGTGCGAAGGAAAACTTATTAACATGACTATATGACGCCATAGATGTCAATAGCCATTCAACAGAAAATGATCGTGAAAATAAGCTGTAAGAAAGTTGCGACTCTAAAAAAAACTAAAAATAAGTTAACAATGTAATATTAAGTTATTTATGACAACCATAAAAGTTATCTTTACACAAATGTATATAAAAGGGAAACCTGAAAGCATTGGCAACGCATTTGTTACCAAGAGTCAAGAGATGTCACTGTTTTGAAATATTTTTCAAAGCAATGCAAATTAATAAACTTACCAGACAACTCCACATTTGAGAAATAAAAACATTTGGATTCACGATTAGTTTAAGGGTAGGTCATAATTTGTGTATTTTGTACAAATATTGTCATACCGTGTCATGTGCTTTCAGTGAAGCCACTTACCTATTCGAACATTTTCATCAGTATAAGCAATTTTTTAGTTTGACTGAAGCGGATATTAGTATGTGGAAAGCTAAAAAATGGAGATTTTCATTCAGCAACTCACGGAATATCAGATAACTTATCCGCTTTCATAGTCCCGCTGTTATCTTAATACAAAATAAACCACGAGCTGCAATACATTCTATGGTCATTCCTGCGAGTTTCATAAAATGGTTGATTTCTCTGGTAAATTTGGGTGAATAATACTGAAATTGAACTTTCATCTTCTTAAGTACCAAATTTCAGAAGATTACGGCTGTTTTCCTTATTCTATTGAAATTAGCCGTCTAAACAAAATTGCATACATGGGTTTAATGAAATACCCATAGCATAGCCACTAAAGATAGGCGTAATAACTGATAGCTAAAGGTAATTGAAAACATATAAGTAGTGTTGAAATTATTATTTTTATAATTTAATCTATTTACGTATTTCTATTATGTATTTAAGTATTTCTATCCGTTATCCTAGTCACCATAGCACAAGCTCACGCTTAGTTTGGGGCCGGGTAATTGGTGTGTTTGTTGAAACAATTTATTTATTTAATCGTTTGGTTCGATAGTTTTTAAGTAAATATTGCAAAAACACTAACTATCGCCGAACGTCCTTTGTAGCTCAATTGGGAAGGCATTCGCCCAAATAGCGAAAGGTCGCGGGTTCAAGTCCCGCCAGACGACGATCGATGAATTTTTATGCAGTACAAAATTTACGTAATGAAGGTAGGCTAAAAGAGGAAGCGCGATGGCGGCAGATTCATAAGATTTTAAGGCCCACTTGCGCAAGTCCGGATTAGCTAATCCGGTCTTGATTAAGGCCTATTATCTAAGTTGAACGCCCACTTGCGCAAGTCTGGATTAGTTTTCCGTACGATCCACTAGCGCCAGTCCGGTTAAGCCAATCTGGACTAGCGCAAGGCCTATGATCTGAGTTAAAAGCTCATTTGCTGGACAAGCGCAAGGCCTATGATCTAAGTTAAAAGCTCATTTGCTGGACTAGCGCAAGGCCTATGATCTGAGTTAAAAGCTCATTTGCTGGACTAGCGCAAGGCCTATGATTTGAGTTAAAAGCTCATTTGTTGGACTAGCGCAAGGCCTATGATCTGACTTAAAAGCTCATTTGCTGGACTAGCGCAAGGCCTATGATCTGAGTTAAAAGCTCATTTGCTGGACTAGCGCAAGGCCTATGATCTGAGTTAAAAGCTCATTTGCTGGACTAGCGCAGGTCTATGATCTGAGTTAAAAGCTCATTTGCTGGACTAGCGCAAGGCCTATGATCTGAGTTAAAAGCTCATTTGCGCAAGTCCAGATTATCTAATCTGGACTTGACTATGTGGTTCAAAAGTATTTTTTTTACAGAAAAAGTCATGTTTGCTTACTTAACAATCATGAAATTGAGAAATACTGGCATGTCTATTCACTTTATTTTTTGTCAGATGTTTTTTGTAAAACAAAACCAAATACAAGAGACATTGTCCCAAGTTATATCGTTTCTGATGATAGGTACTCATTGGACTCTGGTTATATTGCATGACTAAAGAATGATCTATTTATAAAAAGTTTTGACTGCATTTTAAAGATAGGTTCAAAACATTTGGGTATTTAGGGTTTATTAATAAAACACTCAGTTATATTTTTTCATTTTATGGACAAACTGCTAATGTATTGTTTTATATTGCATGATCGCGAAATACATTAATTTCTTTGAATATGACTAGACACATACAATCAGTTAGACTAACTACTTATGTTAATTAGACTTAACTTAGTTCTAAACAGTTATTTGATTTAAAAGATGATCATAGGTTTAGTTGGAGTATCGATTTTGCAAATTAATTTGATTTTTATTACTTTTTGTTACTTACATTACTAAACAACACATACTTAACTACATGTTTTTCTAACAATAGTTAAAAATCAATTTAGTGATCTGATGGGATTACATAGTCACTCTCCATTCCTCTAGCAGATTTTTTTTTCGATAATTAAGGGTATACATTAAAGGCGGGTACGATTTTTTCATTGAATTACCAACTCCATCAATCTATAATACTTTTATTTTTTAACAGTATCATAATTTGATTTATTTGATTGTTTATTTTGCGATGAAAGAACGATAACGTTTTAAAAACTTAGTTTAAATTTAATACTGGTTTGGCCTACACCGAATCGGAAGAGCCAGTAATCTGATGGATCTCGGATTGACGGATAATTGAGCCGAAATGGATTTACAAAAGTTATTTCTAGTCTCGCCGGAGGCTGTCCAGGGTCGCATTACACGGTGTTGAAGCCGCAGATGAGGTCGGAGTGCTCGATGTCCTCCATCGGGAGGGGGGCGAATGCTAGGGTGACGGAGTTGTGGTACCTCCCGCTGGAAACCAGTCGGACAACGGTGTCCTCGCAAGCGATGTATGCTGGGCGACGGCCTGGGAAAGAACAAATTCAGGAAATTTTTGTTTGATACTGTGAAGCATTTACTTTTTAATCGATTTAACGAAAAACCGGACAAGTGCAAGTTGGACTCGCGCACTGAAGGTTCCGAACAAGCAAAGGTTTTTTTTCTACGATGTAACCAAGAATTTGCGGTTTTCGGCCTTTTTCAATTACTTGTGCTATGAAACCTTCTTACTTGTGTTATAACACCATTCTTATTGCCAAATTTCATGATACTAGGTCTATGAAAAGTACCTAGCCTATAAGTTTTAATTCCCCTGAGAAATGCTAGAAAATACGACTAAAATGACCGTATCTTTAGATTGCATTAACTTACAAGCTTGATTTTATCACTGCTTTAAGGGACCGCAGCCAAAACTATTTGGTGTTTATTTTAACTGTAAACCTCCATGTGTTCGTGAGAAAGTCTTGACAAACAGACAGACTGACGAAAAGACGGACAACAAAGTGATTCTATATGGGTTACTTTTTTTTTCTTTTGAGGTAAGGAATCCTAAAAATGAATGCATGTGGTGGGGATCGAACCCGCGTTCATAGCATACCGGGCAACCACTTGGTCAAATTATTACCTAATGTCCATCCAGTCCCCGGTTTTATTTAGAAACGGATGCTAATCTTTTTAATTATTTCACCTTGTTATAGATGCAAGTGCTGAAGCAAAGAATTATTAAGTATATAATATATATATTAGTATAGGTAGGCGCTATTTTACTCCATACAAGTTCCAACAGTTGACTACAATAATGTTTGTAATCACTTTATATTTGGATCTCAAAGATTGTTTTGTCGTACATTAGAATTATGTTTTCAATACAGTGCTGCAATGTTACCCCTAAAAGATCTTTAACACGTTTGCTGCGGGACCAATATTGGCGTTTTTTTATATGGTGCGTTAACAGGCCGATCGGCCTGGCGCTTAAACTCTCCGCCGCGGCGGTATGAGGCTTATTGACCTGGTAAGGTATCGACCGACATAAATGGCTATAACTAAGCGAAAACGTAAAAAAAATGATACATACCTATCAATATCGATAGTCGACAATTTGGTGGTCATAGTGCTGGCTTCGCCCGGGGTTCCTACTATTTACGTAAGAGATATATGCCAAAGTATATGTAAGGTCTTAAGGCCCGAAACCGCACCGAATTATAGGTTTATTTCAGGAAGTATTAGTGTTGGGTAATAAGTTATCGACATAATATTTTTAATGTAATTTATTTAACTTCACTTCACTTCACTTGCTCCAGGATTGGTATTATTAATTTCGGAGCAATTTTGCTGCGAGTCATTATTTTTTATTTTGCACAAACACCTTTCTCCACTTTGATTTGTCTGTATCAGAACATTCACTTTCAAGGTTTCTATCTAGCTGATATGATAGTTCCAGCATTTTTCTACATCTTTTATTTGGCCGGGACATATTAAACAGTTAAACTCCAATAAAACCATGAAAACACGTAAACAAACACTCGAATATTGCACTATCGTATTTACGTCCGGTCCCGCTAATTATGACGCAACACTGATCCTAAGTAAACAATTCAATTACCTACAATAGTGCGGGAAGGGGTGGAATGACCTTGAATTCTATGACGGGCCTTTCGGCCCGTTACCCGCAAGGAATCGAAAAAAAATCATTTAGTGCGGTATCGGGCCGAAAGGCCTTAGCACAAATTTCTTGCTTTTTTGAGTAGCCCTTAAGATTGTAAACTCAAACCTATACTTAATTGTCTCTTTTGTACATACAGAAATGCTCCTTATACAGCCGCCGCACCAGGGGAAGTTCTCTGTTTCTCGCCTCCGCACAGAGTGGGAGTACATGCATCGGGTTTTTAAGCCTTAATATCGCAGCGAACGTGTTAAAGTTTAGTTAGGAAATTAGGCAATCTGTACCTTTAATCCCATCACGAAGTCAAATCGCTTTACTATCTCGAGAAATTAATATTTAAATCTACTTAAATCCTTTGAAATTGTATTTTGATTAACCAGTAACCTCTAAAGTTACGTATTTAGTACCTAAAATCTATGCCAACATCCATATTCGTTATCTACAACCTAGAATGCAATCATTGTTTTACTAAATATCAGTAATATACAGGTGGCCCAAAATGAAATTATAATTCTTTTTACAGAATAAACATAATAAGCGACCAAAGTGTCCCCAATAACTATGCACTCACCTTCGTTAGAGTCCAAACCGCAAATGCTGTCGAGCACCTCCATTTTGGTGTGGTCGAGACCATTAGCGCCGCCTATGTCCACGAAGTCCAGCGATCCTCGTTTTGGACACTAAACAAAAAAAGATGATTTTAATTAGGTAAAAAATATAAATAAATTGTTTCAATAAAAACACAATTGGTGTTAGCCCTAAACTAAGCGTGAGTTTGTGCTATGAACATTTATGACATTCAATTCAAAATATTAAAACACTATTAATAAACTGCACTTACAGTCTTAAGTCTATCAAACTCATGATCAGTTCAAAAAAAAGTAGATCGACATCACTCAATCAACTCTTTTGTCGGTAGAGTTTTTCCATCACCATATTCCATTCTCTTGACCTACTGATGCCCAACTTTGCTTTTATTTGGTCCACAAATGATCATTTCGGTCTTGCTGTCTGCCTTTCCCCATATACCTTCCTCTCAATGATTGTTTATAACGTCATCGTGTCGTATAAAATGCCCCGACATCTTTCCTCTCAATCAAATAGTACAACACGATGTTATCGAATTCCAACTAGATTTTTTTTTGAAATCAGGAAAATAATATTTTATGGCAAATATCATAATCGTAACAAACTGGAGGTGATATTTTTCGATTTAAAACATTTTCAGGTATGTTGGACAAGGTTAGTTTTTCGAGTTACTATAACGTTGGTAAATAATTGATAGATATAAAAAATAGATAAAATGCCGCATAAGAATCTCAAAAACCGAGCATATCTCAGTTTAGAACAGTGCCTTCACAGGCCGATGTTGTCTGCATCTTCAATGTGAGAAACGGGTCAAGCACAAGTCACACAGTCGCATTCACAAATATTTTATCGTTTCTTTCTACTAGTTAAGACATATAAAGAAAAGAGTAGCTCGTAACTTGAAAACAATTTTATTTATCACCAATAGTGTACCTATTAACAGCCAGAAACTTCAGACATCAGTATCGATGTCCCATATACATCTAACATTTTTTTAAATAAATTGTTTCAAAAATACAGCAATTACCTACCTAGTCCCAAACTAAGCGTGAGCTTGTGCTTTGGTGTCTAGAATATTAGATAGACATACTTATATACCTAAACATCAATGACTTAGGTACATGTTCGTCCTCACCACATGAAAATTTGCCCCTTGCGGGATTTGAACCCGGAACATTGAAAATTCGTTGCCAGCTGAAGTGCTCCCTAAACACTACGATTTGGATTCCTTTAAGAAAAGCACCTGCTCAAGGCCAGAATATCAAGCAAAGTTCGCAAAAAACTTGTTAAAGTGTAAACATTTGGAGTATAGCACTCTATGGATGTGAAGCGTGGACATTGACAAAGAGGGACAGAGAGAGACTGGAAGCCTTCGAGATGTGGTGCTGGAGGAGAATGGAGCGTATAAGTTGGACGGAGAAGAAAACAAATGAAGAAGTTTTGTCTATGGTTAGGGAAAAAAGGAGATTGATGGAAACAATAGAGTGTAGGAGGGGACGAATGTTAGGCCACCTGACTCGACACGACAATTTTATTAAAACGATAATAGAAGGAAGAATAGAAGGAAAAAGGAAGCGAGGAAGACCAAGAATAAGCTACATGCAGCAAATAAAAGAAAAGATAAATGTCGGGTCGTATCAGGAGGTTAAGAGAAGGGCGGAAAGCAGAGAGGAATGGAAAAAACTCCACCGACAAGAGCCTAGCTCTTAAATTTGATGATGATGATGAATAAAAGAGTGAATAGGCTGCTTCTAGACAGACATGTCCCATCGTCGGCCGCATCGTCGTTTACCATCAGGTGAGATTGCGGCCAAATGTCTGCCTATTAAATTAAAAAAAAAAAAACCTCTAGTGTTGTAGTCCGGAGCACGAACAACTAGGTACACTAACACTGTCGTTAATCTACACTAATATTATAAAGAGGAAAGATTTGATTGTTTCTTTGTATTGAATGGGCTCAGAAAGTACCGGACCGATTCAAATTAAATTTGGTAGAGATAGATTGAGACCCTGGGAAGTACATAGGCTACTTTTTAAAATCATCAGGGGGGTGAAATGTATGAGAGACGAAATTGTATGGGAAATCCGACTTTTGACGCGGGCGAAGTCGCGGGGAACTGCTAGTGTAAAAATAAATTCAATAAATTGAATAAAGTCATTGATCAAATGAACTCATTTTACCATGAAATCTCTAAAATTGGGAAAGTTGGAACCTAGTGGGCCCGCCCATTCGGATGTCCTAGATATCTCTGAAAAGATAAAGTGAAGGACCTGCGTGAATTCTAAATAGCTAATTGGCAAAAGAAATAGGAAATAGTGGCGTCTTCTAGTGTCGGAGGCCGAGATCTACTTTAGATCACTACACCAGCGAAGTTAAGTAATCTCTGAAATTAATGCAATGAGGCAAACACAACCCTTTTACTTAGATCCCATAATACCTCTATATTAATGGGATTGTTATTCAACTCAAAACTATTTGATTTGCGACTCTCGTTGAATTTAATTTGAATTTTAATATGGGGCGATGAGAGTAGTATATTTGAGTACCAACACATGTTTATTTTTTAATCAGCTGGTTGGCATTGTTTAAGATATTTTTATGGGAATTCTGTCAAATTAACCGTCTAAATATATTATTGCACTTAAAAAAATGACCACCAGAGGCGGGAATCGAACCCGCGTTCCTTGCATACCGGGCGATTGCCTCGGCCACCCTGGCGTTGGCAGAGCCTGTCGAACATTTTAAGTGCTTCTTAACGCTGTATAATGCCACGTTGCTTTCATCAATGTTATTGAGATTACACCCTCAACACTCGAAAGAAATACTTTTGCAAGTATTTGCAGTATTAGAAGCTTACAAATACGATAAATTATTGTTTTTAAGTGATAAGCATTCACTTTGCAATCTAAATATATTATATTATAACACTTGAAAAAAAAAATTTCTCTTTTCACGTGCTAATTTAAGAAGAAAATGCAACGTACATAACGTTAATATTAAAATTGGGCCATATGATAGGTAATTAATAGCCAGTTGGTACTCGTACATTTTTAATTTAAACACTTAGAAACATTTATTTGGATTGGTTACCTATCTTAAATCCGAATTTTCATAGTGTGAATTTCATTTTACCGAAATCGTTAATCCTTTTTTTATTTGCCATATTTTCATTTGACCGAAAACACGATTGACATTCTTTTAAAAGTCCGATTTCCATTTGTAATTTTTTTCAAATTCAATATCTTTAAAATTATAACTTATCGTTTGACAAAACTATTATTGCTAGATGTTTCAGATTCCAGAAAAATGTTTTCAATATTATATTGTAACAAGCAAAAATGCATTCAACAGGCATGCAGCATGCAAGCAGGCATGCATTGTGCAAGAGAGCTCGTAGCATGCAAGCAAGCATGCAGCGTGCTAGGAGGCATGCACTGTGCAAGCAAGCTCGTAGCATTCAAGCAGGCATGCAGTATGCAAGCAGGCATGCAGCATGCAGGCAGACATGCAGCATGCATATTATCCGCTCTTCTCCGGCGCTGCGGGAAGTGCAGTCCTGCACACCCTCCGCGCCTCCGGCTTCTAAATTACACTCTAGTATTGGGGAGACTAGTACCTACCAAGGTGAAGGACCAAGGCGAGTCGGGTTACCCTAAATTGAGAAGATTAACGGTTACTTCGATCTTTGAGACCGTTTGAAATTAAAGTTAGGACACGCAAACATCTATGAAATGAAAAAAAAAAACGTTTTGATAATCGAAGAACTGATTTTCGGGAAAATGAAACATCAGGGCAATGAATTTATAGTCCTTATTATGTAAATAAATCAATTTATTATTTAAAACATCGTCAAACCGTTTTAGACCAATTAAAATTCGAACAGCAAAATTTCGAAAATGAGATAGGTTACCATTTCGATTGGGCCAATACTTTTTTGCGATAATACGAGTATAAAGGGATTTTGATAATCATATTTATCACTTTGCCTTTATTAAGTTTACGATGATTATATATATTCAAGTAAAGCGTTCAATTAACTCCATCTTTATGAGACCCAAGCTACGTAATAACGAAGAAAGACGGGCTATAAATAAAAGCCAGAAAGAAGTAATCTAGAGTACTTACCAAAAAAAAAAACAAAGGTAAGTGAAACCATATTTTAGTCCTTTGAAAATTCAGATTTACTTAACGTTCAGTTTAAAAAAAGCCATTTATATGCCGGTTAATCATTGGATTTCTTAAAATGTCGGATTTAGTTCTTTAAGGCAGTGAAGTGAATCATCCTAAAATAAAAATATAACATTCCTAAATACGTTAAGACCCAAACTAAAGCCTTTCAAAGGATGTTGATCACTTACATACCAGTAAAGCAGACCGACTTAATGATACCTACGTCTTTTATGTAAAGGAGAAACGACGCCATTATTTCGGGATTATTAATAAAGAAGAACATACGTATCTCTATAAATCGCCCCTATGCAAACAAGATGGTAAAGATACGGCTTTATGACAATGTATGTATGTATCTACATATACCTTTCTTTGAATAGGCTAACTAACGATGTGTACACTCTTAGAGACTGTAAAATCTTAGTTCTTGAAATAAAGCGTGGGCTGTCGTTATTACTTAGAGTATGAATGAATTAATATCTATCTATACATATAGATTATTGACCTATCTTTAAATTTTCAAACCAAAGTACTTAAACAACAAATAACGAAAGGAAGCGCTGTTACACTAAAAAACTTAACGCTGAGAACACAAACTATTATATTCGCTTAGAGAGCTTATGTTAGTGTATCCTTATCAGTATAAAGTTAAAATGTATGTACTTGTACCTATTTGATAAAGTTGCTGACTTAGGATTAATTGTGATTGACACAAGAGGATAGATTTAACATCATAATCAATTACTGATATGGTAAAATCAATGTCTTACTTAATATTTGGAAATAACTAAAACGCTGATTAAGTTGAACCTCTGATTTAAACTCTATTAACTTTAAATTATTGTTTAACAGAACCACGCTATTGAAATTCAGAACTAATACAGTACTATAGAAGCCAAATATTAATAGAGCTCCAAACACAGTCATTAGGTAGTTGACGAAACTCACACTTTGCTAATAATTTTAGGAGTTTCAGCTAACTAGTGTGACGTATCCAATTGGGCACATATAGGAGTTAAGTAACAACTAATAGTTACAATTACCCAGAAATAATTTAGCTGACTAAAATTAGTTGTCCTACAGTTTAACGCAGATGTGCAATTGTGCATATGCAAAGAAAATTTCGAAGCGAGATATAAGTACTAAATTTAAATAATATCTTTGCGTTTCCATTGCATCATCTTTGCATTCCACCTATAGATCAAGTAGTTAAATGAATGGAACTTATTTGAGTGATTCTCCGGAAAGCATTCTCCGCGTCACCTTCGTGGCGATTTTTAGTTAAAGTTTTTATAACAAGAAAAAAATACTACACTAAAGAAGGCCTAAAATTATAATGAATCCTGTTGGAATCAAACAAACTAGTTTGTTATTCCCTCCGATATTTAATTTTGAAATTTCGGTACCCACGAAAGTTATTTCTGATTCCACGAAAGTTACGAAACGTATTTTTCATAGCGAAGTCCTGTTTTATTACATAAAAATATTTCAAATAAAACCTAAATAACTAATATCATACCTCTCTTAAACTTTCGCGTTTCATTATTAGAACACATTAAAACGGGGATTAACGCGACGGATAGTAGGTAAAACATTATATACCTTTAATTTTTGCCTGACGTTTCGACCGGGTTGCACCGATCGTGGTCACAGGCAGACTGGCTGGAGAACTGCGATGTCTTCACTCCGTATGTGGGGTAGATTCATATTCTTCTACCCTCACATTATTAACAAAATTCGTACCGCCGCTGCACACTACGCTAACCGTGTCCCTATTCTGTAAACCGGCCGCCGCGTCCGTATTCCGGTGGTTACTCAACTGCGACCCAAAACGAGGATGTGTAATGCTAATTACTGGATTCCATGTCGCAGATAGTTTGTAACTCTCTTCCCTATTGAAATTAACATGTTTTTTAATTTCAATAGCTTCACGCACAACTCTTGAATAATAGTGGCGATCTGTGGAGAGGACTTGCGTTTTATGAAATTCAATCCAATGATTAGTGCCCGCCTCAAGTAAATGTTCTGCAATCGCTGATTTTGTTATTTGTCGGTTTTTCACAGCGGCGATATGTTCTTTGACCCTTTCAGCCACCGTCCGTTTTGTTTGGCCTATGTATGAACTACCACAGCTGCAACCGATTTTATACACACCCGGAGTTTGTAACGGCAAGACATCTTTTGGTGTGCGCAATATACTGTTTACCTTTGATCTCGGAGTAAAAATAGTGGGTATGGAGTACTTTCTTAATAGGGAACCGACCTTGTCCGTTACTCCTCTCACATAAGGTAAAAATGCGGGATGTCTGTTTACGCCTGGACTTTTACCTTTCTTAATCGGTCTTTGCAAATGTTTTGTTGTCATTTTGTATCCATTATTTCGTAGTACCTCCTGAACATGATCCAGCTCTTGCTTTATATGCTCAGGGTCACAGCAGTCAAATGTTCTGTTTATAAGTGACGTCATAACGGATTGTAAATGTCTAGGGTGGTGGTGTGAGGTCGCATGTAGGTATCTGTCAGTGTGCGTTGGCTTTCTATAGACACAGTGTGATAGTGATCCATCAGATCGCAATGTTACTCTAACATCCAAAAATGGCAAAGATTTGTCCTTCTCTAATTCACATGTAAATTTCATCTTTGGATGAATTGAATTAAGATCATCCACATACGAAAACGTCATCCACATATCTTTTCCAAAGCCTAATAGTTTTTGGGCCAAGGCGTAGCGCCTTTTCTTCAAAATGTTCCATCCAGAGATTAGCCAGTACAGGGGCTACGGGACTTCCCATTGCGACGCCATCAATCTGGAGGTAATATTGACCTTGGAAAAGAAAGTAGTTGGCATCAAGACAGTTCTTCAGCAGATCAATATAGTTAAAAGGCATTTCATTATCACTCAACCTGTCCTTTACTATGTCCAAACACTCTTTAATTGGAACGTTGGTAAAAAGTGACTCGACGTCAAAACTTACCATGATCTCGTCTGGTTCCAATTTCAGGTTGCTTATAATCTGGACAAAGTGGCGAGAATCTTTTACAAAAGACGGTGTCCTTCCCACCAAAGGTTGTAACACAGATGCTACGTGCTTTGCCAGGTCATAAGTAGGCGAAGCTATCTGACTGACAATTGGTCGCAACGGCACGTTAGTTTTGTGTATCTTAGGCAGACCATACAGCTTCGGTGGTTCATATCGCCGCTGTGAAAAACCGACAAATAACAAAATCAGCGATTGCAGAACATTTACTTGAGGCGGGCACTAATCATTGGATTGAATTTCATAAAACGCAAGTCCTCTCCACAGATCGCCACTATTATTCAAGAGTTGTGCGTGAAGCTATTGAAATTAAAAAACATGTTAATTTCAATAGGGAAGAGAGTTACAAACTATCTGCGACATGGAATCCAGTAATTAGCATTACACATCCTCGTTTTGGGTCGCAGTTGAGTAACCACCGGAATACGGACGCGGCGGCCGGTTTACAGAATAGGGACACGGTTAGCGTAGTGTGCAGCGGCGGTACGAATTTTGTTAATAATGTGAGGGTAGAAGAATATGAATCTACCCCACATACGGAGTGAAGACATCGCAGTTCTCCAGCCAGTCTGCCTGTGACCACGATCGGTGCAACCCGGTCGAAACGTCAGGCAAAAATTAAAGGTATATAATGTTTTACCTACTATCCGTCGCGTTAATCCCCGTTTTAATGTGTTCTAATAATATTATACTTGTTTTTAAAAAAGAATATAGTTTTTTTGAAGTTAAAACCGTGAAAAGCATTAATAAATAAATCTCTATAACTTTATAGTAAAAGTTTCCGATTTGACGATGAAGTTGAAATAAATGTTTTGTTAGTAGATAACTATAGCTAGAGTTAAAACATAAAACAACTTAAAACATAAGATAAATTTCATGTATCAGCAGGCAAATGACTGATATAATAATATCTGCTAGCTGTTATTAACTGTGGGTCAGATCATTTTGTCTTTTGTTCATTTGGTCGGCTGTTCTTGTTACATGACTTTGTCAATTATTGTTCACCATGTAGCCAGCAGTCTTCTTTATTGTCTACAAAAGTCTCTTTTTACTAACTCATTTTTATTTAGCGTATTTTTCATTTCTTCGTTACACATGCCCAATCTATCTCAGTTAGCTTTGAACCATCTTTTTCGCAACAGGAGCCACTTTGAAAAAGACTGGTTCACTCGTAACGTAATTTAACGAGTCAGATCACTTTTGCTGCTCACCGCAGCACCTCCATCTTAATTATTCTTCTATTATCTTATGGGTTATAAGATGTTTCCTCTTAATTTAATATGAGATACAAAAAAGCTATTGTATTTACACTGAGATAGCGATTCTTGTTTCAACTTATGCGCTGACCGCTGACTAGTCATTATGGCCTTTTCATTAATTCAAAACAATTCATTGTTTAGATGTTTCATTTCGCTGCAGATTTTTCTAAAAACAACAATAGAGATAAATGGACACACTTAGGGGAGGCCAATGCCCAGCTATCGGACAGTAACGGTATAAAATGTGTAATATTTTAATAACAATTAGTAGATAGAAAGTAAAGTTTCTCTACTCCAGTACAAGACTGGTTACAAGCGACCTGCATCCAGTGCGATCATGTGACATTTGCAGGGTCGTCCGTCAATCTTGCTGGTGGACGCCCTACGCTACGCTCTTGACCAAATTTTATTTCATTTCATTTCAAAATAGAATCCAATCAAGAACCTTTCTGCACTGCGCCCTGCTTACTGCCACTTGAGCTTGGTAATCTACAGGATAGTCTCGTAGATCATTTAGACATAGGTCTGTTACCTTAGATCTTCTATGTATCTCTTTAATTCAATCCCGTGGAGAAACACCAAACATATAGCTCGTTGTGTGTCCTTAAACTTTTTTATTACGTCCATAGAAAAAGACCATGTTTCGGATTAGTTCTAGACGTTCATTTTTAAGCACTGAAGTATTTGGGTCAAAATGATGCCCTCGCATAGTTTTTCGGACTTTGTCCAGCCAAAGTGAACCTACGAGTACCTTATTAAATCACTTGTCCCTGATAAACGTACTTTTGTCGTCTAAAACAGTAGATCACAGTTTTCGTTTCTAATAGATACAGGAGAGAGTGCCACTTGAACACGGGAATTTGACTAAAATTCGTCTGGCCCAAGTTAATTTTAAGGCTCACTTGTTGGGAGACAAGCATAGTGCCAAGACCCTCCAGCTTTTTTGCCCCAACTGTGTGTGTAATGCTATTAATAAAAGGTGTGTGATGTATTGGTTATGCCAAATCCTTTTTATTCAATATGTGCACACATTCAATCAAGGGCAGGGTTTTATCAAGTTATTCGTATATGAATTCTATGGAGAACTTTCCTTATTGACGTCGATAAATGATTAAGCCAACCATTTATTTAGTTAGTAGAACATCAGGGTTCAATCAAATAGGCATATCAACCATATTTGACTAAAATAGATAAATACAAGAAAAACTCAACCTTCTACCTACACAAACTATCGTTTGCTAATACCTTTGGGAGAAAACGATAACACGGATATTTAAAAACATCTACAGACCGATAGAGAAGTAAATTAAGATTACATAAAGACACCTTCGTAACCTCACGTGGAGTGAAAGATAACCTTCGTGGTCAAATGTCCACGAAAACCATGTCACGAAAGTTACGAAAATTTTACGTTTTCAAAAATTTACAAGTTGTTTCTTGATAAATATAAAAACTAAATAGCGGACGATGAAATTGAAACGGGGTTTTATACTGAATATTCAACACTTACATCTAAATCATTCTGTTATCTTTAAAATTTTACCATGAAGGGTTTCTTCAAAAGGTTGCCAGAAAAAAGTTGATGAATTTATGTGCTTGTATTTTCTGTATCAAAGCGGTAAGAAAGACATTTCTCCTTCAATGATGCTGTGGGTGGTAAAGTTTCCGTAGGGCCATTAAGCTTGTCAGAAAGTTGAAGCTCTTTGATGCTATGAGGCTTTATATGTCGCGTTCACGAATCTACCACAATCGTGTGACCGAGACAAAATATTTTCTAACTCTTTCTGTTTAAACGATATCATTATTGTTTTTATATTTAATTAATCTTGACTTACTAACAAACTTTTTGACATATAGTATGTGTACATAACACAACAAATAATAAAGATATTAGTGGTTGAACTGAGCGCGAGGTCGTGCGGACGCGCGGTTTTGCTCCCGTTTTTGGCGGTTAAGTATTATTTAAAAATAACTGTAAGCCCTATTTTATGTTTAAAACTATGTTCGTGTAGATGAATAAACAGAAAATCATTTAAAATTGATACCGAAGCTGTTTATTAAATGGGTTGGGAATTAAGAACGTGTGACCACCAAAAACCGGCCCTCGGAGAATCACTCATTTGAGAAAGGTACATAATAATATCGTATTTTAAGGAAGTACAGAACTTATTTTTTGTAGCCATAATAAGCTATTCTGCGCATACAGGTCATCGTAGACTACCTATGTTCTAACTCCGAAACTTACCTACACAGTTCACGAGTGATATCGGTAAATGTCTATTATTCCTTAGTAGGTATAGGCTTTTAATGCAAACATCGTACAGATTTTTTTCTTCTGAGCCCCGTGTTCACCAATTTCTAAACAGCCGGTAAACATCGATTGACGGTTAATTTGACAGAATTCCCATACGAAATATGATCAAATAACACTAAACCGGCTAATTAAAAATTAAACATGTGTTAGTGAACTCCATGCTAAGACTCTAATCCCACTATTCAAGTTTCAAACTTCTCGCTGACCACTAGATGACTTAAAGTTAAGAGACGTGCCATTGAAAGTACTGAATGGCTTATATCATAAACTAATTACCTAAGTCCTAGTCTCATGACTGACCTCCATGCAAGTTCTGTATGATCTTAGTGGATATGGCAGCAAACAAGCTTTATACTCACACACACCGAAATCCGTACGAGTAAATAAATACTATAAAGAAATACAAGAAAAGTGTAAGGAATTTTCGTGCGACTGTTCGTGCACTTTGTTAAAACTCTTCAAAAATGATGAATATTCCCAAAGAAATTTCAAAGTTCGAATCTGATTTGTTTGTGTTAACGTAAGTCTCTTCAATTTAGGAGCATTATATCTCGGGTCTGAAATTAGATAGTTATTAACAGAGACGGCTTTCAAAGGCCTTAATTATTGCAGTAATAACTAGAAGTGACAAAGTACTAGTTGCCGTTCTAATTATTATGATGATGGAATAATTATGCACCTATGTAGTATTTAAAGACGTTGGTATGCTGACAACAAACATCATTTTAACATACTGTTGTATCTATCTAATAAATGAAAATGTTTATGAGACAAATTAAATGAATGACATCGGATGAAACTGGAAAAACACCTTACTTTACGAATAAATCTATTATCTTAGACAGTCAGTCTAAGATACTTATGCATACTCCCTCAATATCTTTAGTTTATTTAAACTTATCATTTTGATTTTTACCTCACTAACCCACTAAAAACCAGCGACAGGGCCTTCAGAGTAGCTTATGCTGAGTGATGTCCAAGGCTCTTGGTCCACACAAAGGCACCATTCTTTGTGCGGACCTGTTTCGTAGATAATAGTTGTTTATTAACGTTTGAGTATTGCATTTTTTTTTAATGGTGTATTAGCGTTTCTTTTTTGTAATGTGTACACACGTAATGTCTTTTGTATTTATTTCATTTTGGTCTGTGCTTGTGATGTCTCAAATTAATAAACCTTTCTTTCTAAATAATAAACATCGTGGCTACATATCGATACCTTCAGGTTCAATTGGCGTATAAACCATTTTGGCCAAATCGAGTTAAATATACCATTTTGATCAGAATTTTTTTCTCTATCGATCTGTATATCCAAAATGTCGAAATTCGCAAAAAAAATGTTTATACACCCCAAAAAAGTATTGCCGTTAAGTTAATCAAATTCCATAAAAACAGTGTAAAAGCCGTATGGTTGTTTTTGGAATTTTTGTAAAGATGTAAAAACCATACATTACCAGTATAAACCTATCGACTTCCACTAAATGTGATGATTTTTAAAACTTTTAAACAAAGAAAACGAGCCACATAATACTCAAAAGAGAAATTTATTTATTTTTTTATCTACTGAATTTCTTTTTTTAAAAGTATCCAAACTTTTAATTATTCCACAAATGGTTACTTTTAGCAATAATGAAGTTGGGTATATATATGTATACTTGTCAAAAGATAAATTTACCATAGAACTTCTCAAAAAACTACAAATTCTTTTCCTGTTTAAAAGTTTTACATGCATTACAACCAATCAAAATCAATTTTATTGGCGGCAGCCTCGCACCAGAAAAGAAGTCCTAATTTTTTGCCATAACTGCATAAAAGAACTAAATTATTTTTGGGTTTTGAGTTCCAAAATGTAGTTTTTTTTTAGTTAGTATAATTAAAAATTCTTACTGTTTTGCCATAATTTTGCTGCAAAATTGTAAGATAAAAAAAAGAAAAGTATTTTCGTACTTTGGCAGTTTTATTTTATCTACATCAAATAAATATAGGTATACACTAACAAATATATTTCTATACATTCTTGAAACAATAAAATGTGTTTATTGTCAACATTACATTATTTTTATGCAATGTTTTATTAATACATTTAAATTAATTGCTCTCTAATCAATGATTCTAAAAACCAAAAATTTTGCATCTATCGGTCTTTACGACAGCAATTGCAATCTCATGTTTACCAAAAATTCCAATACGACGTAAAGGGATATTTTTAGATCCATTATAGTGGGTCGTATAAACCACCAAGTGTATTTTTAAAGACGTAAATCCAAGCTAACTTTAAAACTAACGAAAATGGGCATGTTTTCAATATTTAGACTTTTTTATAGCAAAATTTTAAGAATGTCTTATCTTGGACATTTTTTAATGACTTCTGAAATAAAAAAGTTATGATTTTTTTATTAAAAAGTATAACGTTTTTCGGCTCTCCTGAAAAGTACGGTTTTGGTTTATACGACAATTGAACCTGAAGGTATCGAATATGCAAAGGAAAAAAATGTGATTTGGAGACAAAAATGTATAATCTCGTGTGCTGGCCATAACTCAACTTTTCCAAAAGCCCAGACTTAAACTAAGTCAGTGTTATTACAAAAACTTAGTACCGGGTTTAGCTCAGGACTACGTATTAACCGACCAATCAGAAGCATATCTCTTTAAGGTCATGCCATCGATGTGTCATTCATTCTAATACGTCTGTTAATATTGATTCCTGTTTTAAATCTGGTATAACTTTTTTTGTAATAAGACAGAGTGAGTCCTACTTACGCGATGAATCGTCCCAGTCTCCATATCGACAATGTCCCTTTTCATGGGCTGTCCCACATTGAGGTCTAGAACCCGAACAATAGCAGGAGAGACTGCGATGATCGAGCAGTTGCCAGTCTCCCCGTGGTTCCTTAGAGTGTAGACACCTTCGGATCCAAACAGCATCACGTTGCAAGCTGAATGACAAAATATACATCATCAATAAATGGCACCAGAGAAGTATTCTTGTAACTTAAAACATGATCAATAGTTTTTCATTGTCAATGAATAAAAAATTAAAAAATTAAGGTCACAATTGTAAGTTCCTTTCAGCACAAATGATACAGATTTAAAAATATTCGGAAATGAGTAAAAGACTGATTTTAACTCCTAGCTTGAACTCTACTAACTGTCCAATTGGGTGCTCTAACACACAATTTCATAAACATGCAGAATATTTTATCTGTAAAACGTACATACATGTTTTACCCGAATTAAATCTATAGCTATATTCAGTTGTTGATAAAAATCACTTATTTTCTGAAATTATTATTCATGAGATCTAAGAATGCCCTAATTAATTTGATTTTCCATTCGCTCAAATTCAATGTTGACTGGACGTTAAATATGGGCCTTCTCGTGGAAAACAAAATTAGCTTCTCCGACAATTTTGTACAAAAATGAAGCTATTTAATTCAAAATAATGAGGAGTTATTCTTGGGTCAAAAGCATTCTAGCTTATCTAACGACTAATGTACTTATTAAAGTATCATCCACGTCCAATCATTTACCAAATAAAAATAGGTGCTCTTAAAGATACCTAGCGCAATGTCTTGATTTCAGCTAACATCGCCTTATAGACAAATTATTATTCCTTTATTCCTTCAGGATTAATGAACACTGTTAATTATAAAAATAGTATTTGTTTGACGTTTGGCGTGTGCGTACGAATAAATTGCGAATCAAATCCCAGACTCAGTTGAAAAATATGAATTCTGCTGTAAATAATAAGAGTTAGTCTTGTAAATAATAAGAGTAGACAGTGAAAGAATACCTATTAAATGTGGATAGCAAAATCCTACCTACATTTAATTTACTGTTTTGACTTAGCAAAGCAAGATAATTGAATCTCCTTAAAACACCAGTACTGTCAAAAGCTTAAAATATCCTGGAGATCAAAACGATTGTCCATTACGGTTGAAGAAAAAGGCAGTATATTTTCCAATAAAACCAAAAGGAATAAAAGAGAATATTATTACCTACATACTTAAATTGGAATTTATTTTTCAATTCGTTAAGCCAGGCGGAACCGCTAGCACGTGGATAACTATGCTTAGATTGCCCCAGTGGTAATGCGTAGGTGTCTAATTAAATATTAGATTATTAACAATACATTATTGAAATTGAACGTAATGCAATTTTAAAATATCAGAGGCTCTTTTTTGTGCTTTTAGTTAAGTGAATAAATCTTGGTACTATAATATGATTTCTAAAATACTTACGTCTAGAATTTTTCAAATGCCGTATGGTGACAGCGAATCCTTTTCCTTGGGCTGGTACCCTGTATTGTATGAGCGCTGCGTTCTGGCGCGATATTAGCTTCCGCTGGGGCCTCCGGTCACATGACTCCACCACGCGGTCGTCGTCCCACGAGTCTGCTGGCCATACTTGGCCGTTTAGCTCCCATCCGTCGATCCACTATAAAAATTCCAGCATTTTAGTACAGCTTTTGTTACGTAGGGAATAGAGGTGGTCTCAAGATCAAAGTGGGGTAGTCTAATGTGCGGCGATGTGTACATAATTATTATTTTCGTTAAACCCTTGTGGTTTCAAGATATTTTAAGTTTTTTTCTTGAAGGAGATTACTGAATCAAATACATGATCGTTCTGCAAACTATTTCAAAATTGTCTATGAATTCCTTTTAAACACAAACAACACAAATTCATCATTATAATTTTCCCTGGGATTTATTGGGCGTGAATCAAAAGGAACTCTGGTAAATAACGAATTTCACAACTACCTTCTCATATACAAGATATGAGAGTCCTTTGAGAAAAACTCAAAGAGCCCTACTTTTATGATACATCTAACATTACTTTCCTCTCTGTACACAATATTACTTTGCACACTCACGTATTGGAAATGTGTATTTTAAATATTTTCTATCTTTAGTCACACACAGTATCGTTTATGAAGTTCGTTGAAATCAAAGCAAGCCAGCTTTTGAACCTGCCACAAAAACTTTGCAAGCTCTTTACTAACCACGATTTTAGGATACTTTTAGGAAATAGGAGGCTTTTAGGTGTGATATCTGATTTGTTTTTACATTTATCGAAGCATTTCTCAAGTCAACATAGTAATATAAGTACATATGTTATTATGTACAAGACTTACCAAAATGTTGTACGGGAAAAGTTTGTTTTAGTAATAAGACCGCCTATATTGTAATAAAAACTGATAAACAATTTGTAATGTCTACTTTGTGCGGTGTGCACTATGTGTCCATTACTCCAACAGGAAAGGGTTATGCAGAAAAATAGTGCGTAATCTGCAATTAATGTGCGCCAAATAAAAAAATTGTGGGGGTTTTCGTTTTCCAATAAAAGCGGAAAAACGGATTCTGCTGGAGAAATGTCTCTTCAGCAGGAAGATTTTGAAATAGTTGTCTAACAGTAAAACAAAGTATATGTGCGTGGTATGTGATCTTACTTTTCTACAAATGTGGCACCAAAAATTAGAACTGTGGGCCATACCGCTATAGAGATATTCAATTTTCTGCTGGAGTGACATTTCGCAAAATCTTCTATCTCGGACCCCATCGCATGTGCGGCCGTAGAGTAAACGGATATGAATATGTTTTAAATAGTGACGATAAGTTCAATGATTGGATCTAAGGAAATGTATACGGTTAAAAAGCTATAAGGAATTCTTATAAAACATAAAATACGAGATAGCGCTTAAATTAGAGAACCAGTGAGTTCATTGATGACAGTATTTGAATGGTCTTGTTTTTCTTAACAACTGTAAACCGTTTAAAGACCATGTATGCGTCTGTTCTTGAATTAAATAACTTTTGACTCCTAACTGATACTGCATAAATATGACGTGAAAACGCGAAAAACTGAATCAACTAAAGAAGTTCTTGTATTAAACAATAACCAGTGAGTAAATCAAAGTGTACATGCTAGAAATTTCAGCTTGAAATATGGCCAATTGGAGAAGATATCCATCAAAACCCAAAACAACAGCTAATGACTGGTTAACCAACCAAATTGGAATGGTCACAAAAAAGCGGCCGTTTCATACATATGGGTGACCTACTTAACTATGCATGACAATTAGTTGTCAAATATTGGGCAAAGTACACTTAAGTAGGAAAAAAATTATATATAACTAAGAAATCTGAAACAACGGTGGTAGCATACGCCCAGACCCGAGACAATGAAGAAAATTTGGATTTCTATATTAAACCCGACCGGGGATCGAATTCGGGACCTCAAAGACAGTGACACTTGAAAACCTGTCTACGAGCCTTTCGACCGGAGTTATCATACAAAGCTTTATGTATATTTTGATTTATTAATTTAAGGATGAGGTAATAATCCTATCTAAATATTATTTTTTACAATTCAGCCAAGACGAGACCATATGACTTACACAATCCAAAAAGTCATCAGATCTCATGTAGAGCCAAGCTTCTAACTCTACACTTACATAACAATTTAAAATATATGGGTTGGCCGTTCGGCTACCGTGATATAAAATTGAAATCCCTAAATATTATACATATGCCGCATTTTTGGCCTATTTGCTATCGATGGGTGCAAATGAGGTGTCTGCACCCATCGATAGCCAATCCCATCGATCGACAATATTGTTTGGCAAACAATATTGTCGAACAAAACATACAGGTGAACGAACAAAATTTTTCAGTATTACTGATAAACTAAAATTTAAGTTTTTTTTTTTCTAGTGGACTAAACATCGGAGCGCGTTGCAGACAACGTCAGACCACTATTTCAAAATCTTCCTGCTGGAGAGACATTTCTCCAGCAGAATCCGTTTTGCCGCTTTTATTGGAAAACGAAAACCCCCACTAGTTTTTTATGTGGCGCACAGTAATAGCAGATTACGCACTATTTTTCTGCATAATTCAATTTGCTGTAGATCACCCTTTTCTGTTGGAGTAATGGACACTGCACTATCTATCTAATATGTTGTTCAATATATCCTGCATATTTTAAGATTCCAAACGGTACATTTAATTACCTACCTTGTAAGTACATTTAATTTAAATGGAAATCGAATATCGATAGATCTAAATTTTTGTTTGGATATTGTTACGCGAGGATGAAAACCTTGAAATGTTGGTTTGTTCTAGTCAACATCGATATTTTATAAAGACCTACGCTTTTCAAGTTTTATTAAGTAACTATAGAATGATAATCTTATTATTAAATGCAATCTTCTTAAGTGGTGCGATGGAATGAAAAAAGTTTTACGGCACAAAGTGTAAAGTATGATAATGATCTACCTACTTATTATTCCCTTAACATGGAACTTATCTCAACTTCATATTGAATGTGGTAAGATCCTCAAGCTAAGTAAGTAAGTCCCGATAGTGATTTAGCTATTAATATGAAATCTGTATTAGTCGTTGCCTTTCAAATAATTTATTACCAAACGTTCTATTAAATTTTAATAGAAAATTGAAGGAGTCTTATTATAGAGCTGAACAATGCATTAATATTTTCTCGCCGTCCGCCTCAATCAGATGACCTGATTTTAAAATCTAATTATGAAATGTCGGGACCAGAAAATTAATTTGATTTTGAAAGCAACATACCGCGACCAGACCACCGTTGTCGCAGGGCACGTCGACGTAGTTGAAAATCACTTGGATCCTCTTGTCTGGGTCTGCTATCATGTATATGCCACACACTGAAGGCTCATCAGACGGCGATTTGAAGAAGAGCTCGCCTTCCTCAGAAGTGACGAGAAAACAATCTGTTAAAATAAAAAGTAAGTATTACTGATTGCATCGATGTACGATTTCATAGGGAACACAAGTACTAGACAAGCTAGTCTATGAACTCTATAGAACACCGTTTCACCAAGTTATTTCACGATGTGTATTTCCCTGCTAGATGGACCGATGACCTGAAGAAGGTGCCCGGTGGTGGCTGGATGCGAGAAGCGGAGGACCGTAAAAGTTGGCGCCGTCTTGGAGAGGCCTATGTCCAGCAGTGGACTGCAATAGGCTGATATGATGATTTCCACAGGTGCCATCATGTATACATAATAGTATAAGTATACTAATCATCACTGTCTAGGGACATTTTGGATATAATCATACTATGTTTTGTATATCCCTAGACAGTGTTGATGTGTGTATTATAGTGCAATACGTCACCGTCACGTTGTTGGTTTTCGTGTGTTATGTGATGTCCATTCATTAATAAATGTATTTTCTTCCTTTTTTTAATACAAAGGTGCACTCTCTGCTCCTTATATATATCATAGCTCTGAGCCGGCCACCCAACATGACCGGAGAGATCAAATCCCATAATTTTTCCATAATCAAACGTTAAAGAAGTACTTTTTGTGTGGGGTTTAATTTATCATATCTGATAGTTGATGCTACGGAGCCTTAGACCCGAGTTCACCCATTTTTAAACAGATAAAACATCGATTGATGGTTAATTTGACAGAATTCCCACACAAAATGTGTCAATTTAAAAATTAAACATGTGTTGGTGAACTCCAGAGTAAGTGTAAGCACATAGGTATGATTAATTTTGTACATTTGATTCAATGCATATTTCTCTTTCTTATATCCTATGATAAAGAGTTTAGTATCTAACATAAAAGGCCAAACCTTACAACATCAGGTAAGACGAAATTATGCATATGAAGGTTAAAAGGAATGTGTAATAAGAACCTTGAGCCCGTTTCCTTGCAAAATGTTATATAGCCTACTTAGATATGGGCAACTATATTATGGATGGAGGATAGCTGCCACGTTAAAATAAAATGGCAAACGGGCAAACGAAATTCTTCTATTACCTACCTACCAATACTTGAGAAAACGCGTTTTCAGGTCTCTGTCATCATCAATCAATTTCCGTTTATTTAATAGTAAAATACTGGTAAGGTTCCCCTGTTAACAGGGCCGCGGAGGCCAAAGGGCAGTCGCTCTACTGTAGTTACCCCATCGACCATATCCTGGATCACGGTTCAAAGCGGACCCGGGGCCCTCGCGTGTGAGTGCACAACCGGTATACCGCTAGGATGATTATGATGATGAAATAGCAAAATATTGGCCTAAATCAATTTGGAAACAGATGAGAACTGCACCCTAATTCAGAAACACTCGGAATGTTTCCGTGTCGAAATTTGAATGTCAAAACAGGTCAATACCATCTTTTCGAAAGGATCCGAAAACCCTATTCACAAACGCTGTCGGCAGGATCCGATACGATTTGACATTCGAACTCGGAAAGGATCCGACACGAAAACTTCCCGAGTGATTGTAAATCAGAGTGCTGAGCCCGTAGACAAGATGCAATCTATTCTAAAACGAAGTTCGTTATCGCTAACAAAATATATGAAACTGACATAAGCCATCGAAATATCACGTGACTTTTGCATACATTTTGTTGGCGATAGCGAAGTTCGCTATAGAAAGATTACATCTTGTCTAAGGGCCCAGGTCTGGAAACGTACCTACGGGCTTGGATCTCAAACCATATATTTCATACGTTACTCGGCGTACAGATCAAGCAATACGAATACAAAACAAAAGAAGTTTTGACTAAAAGTTCCGGCAGTAACTTTGTGCAACTTTTACATTACGTAGGTACTTACCTTCCGTGGGGTCTATAATTCGATGAGAGGGTCGCGGGATACGTCGAGCTCTGGCGAAGGAGTGGGAAAACATTGGAGAACTCTTAAGCCGACCGTACTCTTTGTCCTGTTAAGAAAAAAACACATTAACATATGCACTTTCAAATTGAAGTACGTGACACTGCACGCATGAGACGCGTAAGGAAACAGTTTTCTGCGGACCTATCGACACATCGCGTTAACCCAACGGGTACCATTTGGTTTGAGAGATTTGAATAGTATTCACATGAATAACAATCTAAAAGAATTCTAACGATTTTTGTTTCATCTGTAAAAATAGGTATTGTTATAACCAGCGCTTAAAAAAATGAATAAAATCTGTCGCATAAAATATAAATACATATCTAATACAAAAAGTTTTATAGTGCCAATGTAAAATAATAAACTCTTTTAATGTTCATGTTATTGTTACATTTCAAAATAAAGGGTACTACAGAACTTCCAAAATGATTAAGCCCCGTGTTCACCAAATTTTAAACCAGAATTCCCATATTTTACTGCTAAACCGACTGAATAAAAATTAAACACTTCCAGGCTGTAAAGCTGTAAAATTGTTACATACTTTTCAGAATGTTGACCTGAAGCTGACTCGTAGTTAGAAAGTAAAAACATTGTGATTTTGAAAGCTACGATTGACGATACAATAGTAGATTGCTATACAAGTTCAGAAAGCGACCCATTTCACTCGAGAAGTTTTGGCGCTCGAACGAAGTGAGAGCGCCAATAGCTCGAGAGTGAAATGGGTGCTTTTTCCCGAGTTAAGCATACTACTTTTCATTTCGACTGAGAGGAAAAAAACTACATTCCATTTAATAAAATAGATAGGTATATTTACAGTAATTAATTGAAATTAAAGGTAAAATTTGTGCAGTTCGAAATATTAAAATGCAGAGTTTTGCCGGGCATTTTAATGTTAGAAATTTTCTGAGAAAGCTGCGTCCCTTGTATGGTGAAAGATCCTGTTTAAACATTTTCCTCAAAAAAGTTATGACTTTGTGGCGAATCTTGTGTAACGTCTGGCTCCCGAGTTGTTGATGTTCCAGGTTGTGGAGACAGATGGCGTTCAGTATTTATATTTATACCTTCAGTTATTTTTGAGGATATTTTGCTTTTATTCTCAACTGAGTCTTAAATATATCCTTCGGCGACATTGCTGGACTTCCAACCACCATGCCGTTTCAGGATTGATATACTAGCCCCCGAATTAGATAAAATAGTAGCGGAAAAGATTGTCAACAACCGCTAGTGCCTCCACTTTTATCTCATGAGGTGTCAAATTAATGTCCAAGTCACTAGAATTACATTCTTATGCAATTACATTTTATTCTACATTTTTATGCAATAAAGACACGGTATTTATAATAATGGCGCGTTCCCACGTTTAATGAATCATAGAGCTTTTTTTTTTCTGTTGAAATCGAAGGTGCGTTCCATTTATATCCGCGATGCATCGCGGCGCATATTTTGGCGTTTTACTTAGTCCGGTAGCGGCGCCAAAGTGAGCGTGCGAACGTAGATGACGGCAAACGGAACGCACCCCGTTTTTTTTTAAAGTGTTGGTTTCACAGTTTTGAGTATAGTGGGTCCACACTTACCCCGTGACTTTCCACTCTATCCTATTCTAAGAAGGGAAAAACTATTTCCCACCCGGTTATCTACACATGAAAGTTCAACTTTCCGAACAGGAGAGATGAAAAGGTACTGTCACACTTGTAACAGTTCACTGCCCAAATGTATTTTTGCTGCTGACATATTGTTAGCACCGTATAGGATTTCTCAAAATAAATAATAAACAAGTTGGACAGCATCACATACATTGTTCAGATCCCAATGTAGCTTAAACACTTGTGCTATGGAAATCTAAAACAACGGTGGTATCAATCACAATCACAATCCCTCTCCCCTCGGACCTCTGCTCAGTTCAGACGTGTTTCTCAAAACACCTTACGTTATTAAAATTCAAAATTTCAATACGCAAATCTTAAATAAATAGGCCTACAATAATAGGAGTGCATAAATCATCGCAGCTTTGCTCAGCCCGTCCTGCCGCCGCGCTGCGGGGAGGTGAGTCATCTTTCATCAAACTAGTCTACGAGCGGCACATCGCTGCCAAACCTCTGCGCCGTAGGCACACACGCACGCATCGCGCGACATCCTCCTACTGCCTGCTGCCCGCCTGGTACGCGTAGCTGCCCCCACCACTAAGATTCCGTTAAAGCGTACACCGCCACTGACACCTACAGGCGCGCTGTCACACTGTGCCTCGGATTCTAACATCAATGACTCACTTTTGACGCATGGATCGGACTGGCATTCGGTTGATACTGAACATACTCTAAGCGACCCGAACATTACTACGAGAAAACGAAAGAGAGAAGACGAAGTAAGTCGCTCAGAGATATTGGATATGTTTTCTTTATTAAAAAAGGAACAAGATGAAAAGTTTACAGCCCTTATGAATAAGGTACAGAGCGGCATAAACACAAACACAGAACAATACAAGGACATAACATGTTCCATAGATTTTTAGGACAAAAGTATGACGAGTTGATAAAAAAAATAAAAATTTTAGAAGAAGAAAAATCTGCTGATCGCAAATATATAAATGTTTTGGAAAACCGAATTGACCAAATGGATAGAAGTCTTCGTAGTTCCTGCATTGAGATACGAAACGTTCCAAAAAACAAAAACGGCGAAACCAAGGAGGATTTACGGGATATTGTTACTAACGTGGGTCAAGCTTTAAACATTACTTTCCAGCCGACGGAAATTCGTGACGTATACAGAATCAACATTAAAAAAGAAAGGAATCAGCCTATTGTGGCTGAGCATTCAAGTGTCTTTACCAGAGACAAAATCATCACATCAGTAAAAAACTTCAACAAAAAATACCCAACGAGCAAATTCAACACCTCAAATTTAAAAATTGCAGGCCCGCCTATACCCGTTTACATATCAGAAAACCTCACCATGGCAACCAAAAAACTGTTCTATCAGTCTAGAAAGTTTGCTAAAGCAAACTGTTTCAAGTACTGCTGGACAACCCGAGGAAGAATATATTTGAGAAGAGCAGATGGAGCACCATTCGTCCGAGTCAACAACGAAGATGAGCTCAAAAATATTTTAAAACCATGACTAGAGCGCCTTGCTATTTATTTTTCGTTTTTGCTATACCTATTGTTTAACATACATAATTCAAAGAATTCTGCATTCACAAAACATTACCCTGACACCACTCACCCCTACTTATTAAACTCACACACGATTATACACATATACATTCATTATAAATATTACATACAAACACTGAACCTACATTTTTATACAAATACACCTCTCACTCATCATCCCTCATACGCACGCACTTCCTCTCTTAATATTACATTAAATACTCGACCTTTGCAACTACATTCCTGCATCAACCTAGCCAAGCGATCTGTCCAGTATACACTTATACTTAGTACAGTGTCTTATAAGATAATATATTGGACTTTTTTACTTGCTTGTATTGCTTATTAAAATGGATAATACATTAAATACTATAACAGAGCTAGATGATTTGGAAACTGCGCAAGTTATTTCTTGTACTGCCGATAGTTTTTCCAAAGTAGTAAAGATTCATAATTCAGACTTTACGATCATCACACAAAATATAAAAAGCGTTTTCTCAAACATCGACGACCTAAAATTGAACATTGCTAATTTAAAATATCATATAGATCTTATTACTCTCTGTGAATGTAGAATAAACGCAAATAAGATTATGCCACAAATAGACAACTATAAATACTATCATACAACATTGCATTTAAGTAAAGCGGGCGGGGTTGTTATGTACATGAGAGACTCACTCAAAGTTAAAGTAAAGGAAGTACATTTAATTCACGCATCATGTCTTCAAATTACAGTCTTCCCTGACATTATTATTCTAGGCATTTATAGATCACCATCAAACCTAAATGCGGACGATTTTATTAACTCCTTAAACCAATACTTAAGCACCATAACACTTAATAACAACATAATAATTACCAGTGACATTAATATTAATTTGATTTATACACAAAGAGAAACAGGTCAAGAGCGAAAAAACCGACTTAACTACTTAAATATGTTAGCAATGCATGGATTGCAACCTGGGCACTCACTTCCGACCCGGGGTTCTAATTGACTAGATCACTTCATCATAAAAACTAAGCCTACTTATAAAACTACTATTGCTATTCTAGATACTACTATCACTGATCATCTGATGATTTTCCTAAAACTATCAAACCAATTAATCGATAAAAATGAATTAAAAATAAAAACTACATTAAATTTAGAGAAAGCTTTGCTTGAAATTAAACAAATAAATCTTCAAGAAATGATCCTAACACGCTTACAAATTGTTTAATCAGCAAATTGCAATCTCTTTTATCATCAAATACATCTTCTAAGACTATACCTCAAAATGCAGACTATTAAAACCGTGGATGACAACTGGACTTCTGCGTTGTATTAGAAATCGAAACGATATGCAAAAAAAGCTTAAACTTGACCCACTTAATGAGACGCTAAAAACTACATACAAGCGCTACCGCAATTTCTGCAACCTTATTCTCAAAAAACCAAAACGTTCTTTCGATCGAGAACAGCTTCAAAAAGCGCACAAAAATCCTAAAAAAACTTGGCAGGTAATCAATTACTTAACACAGAGAAAACAAAAGTGCTCATTGAGCACAGGCTTATTAGCTTCAAAATCAACACCTCCAGAGGCAGTAGACAAGGTCAACAACTATTTCTGTTCGGTTGGCAAATCACTAGCGGACGAAATCAATCCATCAATACCACATAACCTAGTGCAAAATACAGAAGACCCAGAAACTCCTTTAGTGTCATCATTTGTTCTTTTTAACACCGATCAAGATGAGGTCAGATCTTTGCTTATGGCCTTAAAATCCGACAGTGCTCCGGGGTGGGATAAAATACCAATAAGTTTTCTTAAAGCAGCCCATGATCAAATAGTTCCCATAATTACGCATTTGTTCAATCTTTGTTTTGACCAGGGTACCTTTCCCCTTGCTTTCAAAGAAGCCATTGTTACGCTAGTGCACAAGAGTGGAGATGAAACTTCTGTGACAAACTACAGACCTATTTCGGTATTAACTTCTATTTCAAAAATATTAGAAAAATTAACAAATAAAATATTAACCTGTTTTTTAAATAAATATAACATCTTGTCTTCTTCTCAATACGGCTTCAGACAGGGTTTGAGTGCTGAGGATGCTATTCTTGGACTTACTGCTCGTATCACATGTAAAGTGAATGGTGGGGAGAGATGCTAAGCTGTCTTCCTGGACCTCAAAAAGGCATTCGACACGGTCTCAGTCGCACTAATGCTACAAAAACTGAAAATCATCGGTGTTAGGGGTACTCCACTTTCTTTGTTTAAATATTACTTATCTTTCCGTAAACAACGTGTCAAAATTGCTGAATTTACAAGTTCTGAAAAACCTTATCTTATGGTGTACCTCAGGGCAGTGTCTTGGGTCCTACATTATTTTTAATTTATATAAACTCACTTTGCAACATGAAATCGGAAGGGGGACACGTTTTCTGTTATGCAGACGATACTGCTTTGGTTTTTTCGGGTAAAACATGGGACAGCGTAAGAATCCTTGCTGAAGCAGGTCTAGCAAAGGTTGCATCTTGGCTGGATAGTAATCTTTTAACTTTAAATACCCTTAAAACTAATTACATTTGTTTCTCCATTTATGACCGAAATCAACCTTCGACAAATTTTCAAATCAAAATCCATAAATGTTTAAATATTCTTAAAACCACTTGCTCTTGCTCTGAAATTAAAAAAGTTAAAAACATAAAATACCTAAGTATAATGCTCGACCAAAGGCTATCTTGGCACGCACAGATAGAGGTAATAATGAGTAGAACGCGAAAACTGATTTGGGTTTTTAAACTATTACGACACGTTGCTTCTAGCTGTCTTTTAAATCAAGTTTATATATCTCTAGCTCAAACAGTCTTTTGCTATTGTCTCCCTGTATGGGGAGGAGCCCCAAAAATAAAATTTTTGGACTTAGAGAGCCCAACGCTCCTTGCTTAAAGTCATGTTTTTTAAGCCGTATCGATTTCCCACAAATGACCTTTACTCTCTTTCAGGACACTTGAGCGTGAGAAAACTATATATTTTACAAACTGTTCTTCGTAAACACAAGACACTCCATTTCACCCAAGATAAAACAGTACGTAGAAGAAAAAAGGACGTTGTGCCCTTTGTGGCAGCCAGGACTACTTTTGCTAAAAGACAGTACGCAAGACAGTCATCTCATCTTTACAACGCCATTAATAATGAACTCACGGTTTATCCAATGACACTTTTCAATTGTAAAAGAACACTGATCTATTGGCTTGTGGACAAAAGTTATGATTATGTAGAAAGATTAGTGCAAACTATCAATATGTAGGTATGCTACCAACATACATACACAGTCACACACACACACACACACACACGATGTAACTCTGCATTAGCAGCACACTCTTAAAAGCACGTAGATTGATTAGTTTATTTTTTATTTCTTTGCTTTCCTGTAATTAAGAAATTTCCTGTAATTATAAATTTATTCTATGGACTAAGAGAGAGCGGTTACTCCTATCACAAGCATAACCTGCTTAACAGGAGTTTCCTGTATCAAACGTGTATGTGCCATTTATAATTATATTTAAATAAAATACAAAAAAAAAAAATACAATACTCAGACCCAAGACGTTATAGAAAACTATATTGACCCGACCGGTGATCGAACCCGGGATCCCAGAGATGGCGACAACTTAGGGCAAGGCTACGGATGTTGTCTCTAAGACACAATATAATATTTTTGTGTCTTACGCAAAACAATGTATTAGGAAAACACTCAACAGTAATCCATTAACTCAAGGAACTTCCACACGCACCAAGTGATATTCCAGGCAATAAAGGACTTTATGCGGAGCCTATAAAGATGTTATTACGAGCATAATAATCATACCATCATAGGCCCTAATCTTCAAGCATAATTTTGTGTATGCGACTTGAATTAAGAAACATATTAATGTGTAGGTTTCTCATGTTACCAAACTACTAGTAAGTAACACAAATAGGCCAGTGATTATCAATCAGAGTGAATTAGTAATAACGTAGGTATTATTTATTCTTATTTTTTATTACTTAAGCAATTTGTTTGCAAGTTTTTAAGTAATCAAATTAAATTTCCCTCGCAATAATGGATCGACTGAAAAAAATGTTGCTTATCGACTGAAAAATGGATGACACATCATCAGTTGGTAAGAGCTTTCGCTAGGATAGTGAAGAGTCGTGGGTTTGTGTCCCACTGGATGACACAGTCGATTAATTTTTGTAAGCGAAATTTAATTTAATTATTACTTCTGTTTCTCCTAAGTAAGATACAATACTGAATGTTCTTAATAATGTCCTCCTAGCCGAATTTCCGACTACGGCGGCCTATCTCAACAGAGATTAGCCAACTGCGCGGGACATAATATTATAGTGCACAAGTGTGTGCGCAATAGGTACACAGGTGCACTCTCTGTTCCTTCTCTCTCATAATTCGGTGAGACGGCAGTCCGACATGACCGTAGAGAGATCAGGCGCAGGACCAACGGCTTAACGTGCGTTCCGAGGCACGGGGGAGTAACACCACCAACTTCCTGACTCCGGAGCTGCGTCTGAGTAATTTCAAGGCAGAAAAACCCAAACACTCTCGGCCCGACCCGGGATTCGAACCCGGGACCTCGTGGATGCGTGCGTGCTGACCACTAGACCAACGAGGCAGTCAAAGTCTTACAGCGATAACGTCTAACCAAACTAATAGCGTATACACAATTTAATCCAATTTATAGGTTTATAGTAATAGGGATCTCTGTGCTAGGCCGCGTACAGACAAACAAACGGACATAGGGAAAATATTTAAAGACCCTACTCCGCTGCCGAGTGGCTCTCACACCGGTTTTCAAGGTGTCGCCATCTCTGAGATCCCGAGTTAAAGCTCCGGTCGGGTCAATACAAAAATTATCATTTTTTATATTGTCCCGGGTCTGGGTATTGTGGTACCCCCGTTGTTATAGATTTCCATTATCACAAATGTTTAAGCTACTAACTTTGGGATCTGAGAAATGTATGTAATGTTGCCCAATATAAAAAAAACTATGCTAAAATGATGAACGATACGTGAAAGGTAAACCAGTGGCTCGTCTTCAAAATTAGACCTTATAATTCGATTGCATGCACTATGCGATTGTTGAGGAGATAAGTAAGTACCTTTCAACTAAACTTGGAGTTGTATAAAGGGATTTTAAGTGAACTGAGCTTGTGTACGTAACTAACTATCATCAAATTCATCAAGAAACTAGATAATTGTAGTTCGGTTCCATTGAAGAGAGATTAAGACGCCACTGAATACAAAGTTTGATTAATAATTACTTACATAATATTATACTCTTGTACGCATTACACTAATGAAGTACTTAAAACGGAATATTAATGAATATCACAGATTTTCCGATGGAACATATTTATTAAGTAGGTACTTGTATGTCCAAATGCGTGTTAAACTATAATATATAGGTGCTTGGTGATTTTAAAAATTAAATGGTATTCTAAAAGTTGATTCTGTTAGCCTGGATAGTTCTAATTATTTTTTGGATTCATTGATTAATTATTACTTCACTTTGCTTTTACTCAGTTTGCTTTTAACTTGATGAATATTTCCAATTGTTTTGCTTGGACGATAGTAACACGTCAGTTACCTTTTGTTTACGTAGGCAGCAATATATTGTTTTCTTTTACCCGTAAAAGGCCTTACCATCAACATTACTTAATAATATTTCGTAGAACATAATAATACCTACTGATTATCGTAATGGCGTTTCTGGGCCGTGTAAAAGAACCCCTATTGAAAAGTTTTATAAAAAATACCTTGACAATTGGGGATAACTTCCATAGTAATGTGGTACTTATTAAATTTAATTGTTTATATCTATCCCACGAAAAAAGGGTATTTTTTATAGTAAATAACGTGATTTACCCAAAAAAACCGGGCAATTGCTAATTAGAGTCGCGCACTGCTGTTTCCGTACAAATAACACCAAATTATATTAACATTTCTTTTTTTAAGGTTTTCTACGTTTAGTGATATCATGAGCTAGGTTTCTTCGTGTTTAATAGCAGTTTCCTACGACTTCGCCCGCGCCTCTTCACCCTCTTGATGTTTTTTTATCGCAACAAAAACTAGGCTATGTTTCCAGGATCTCAAACTATCTCTGTACCTAATTTCATTTCAATCGGTCCAGTAATTTCGGAGCCTATTTAATACAAACAAACAATCAAATATTTTCTCCTTATAATATTAGTGTATATAAAAATATATGTGAGTAAGTTTACTGCTGGTTTACTCGTATGTCAAAGAGACTCACTTAAGTCTTTTACCAGAAACGTATTTCAGTGTGGGAGTTTTGTCATTGGTAAGTGATTGAAAGTGACACGATGCAAAAGTTTGGTACGAGTAGTGTTATTAAGTTACACAAAAGATCTTATCGCGAGCCTTGGCTCTTAGAAACATCAAAATAAATGTTGGAAAGCTTTGAAATAAGTACCTTAGTACCATAACATATTTCATTATAAGGTATATAAGGTTATATACCTTAATGAAATTATACAATTTGGAGGAGATTTAAAGAAGGAGAAAAATGTATTCTTTTGTAAAATGTAGTTTTTAACGATGTATTATTAATAACTCAGTATGTAGCAAGTATGTGGAGATGCCGATGGGCTGAAAAACTCGCTGACGGCGTCACACTGAAGCCTGAATGAATATCTAATGAAGTTAGGGGCACTAAACTAGGCGTCGCCTACTAAATCAAATCAAACTTTTTTGGAGTCGTCTTATCCCCTTTAAAAAGTGACAGAGTTATAGGTACCAATAATAATACAATTTATTTATTTCAAATAACGGATTATAGACGTAAAACAGACTCATGAAACAAATATCTTACAGACTAACATGCATTTATGGCATGTGCGCGGTGTCGGCTGACAGCTATCTCCGGAACTTCTGAAACATGACTCCCTGTGGCCAAAGGTCTTATTTTAAGAAGGTCGCCAGATGGTGGGTTGTTACACTCACAAACGAATTAAAATCCACCCTGTGCCGAGATTCCAGCTGTTCGACCCTCAGGGTGAAGTTCGACTTCTTTCGTACATGGTCTATCTACGAAAACCATTACCTTCGTAGACCAGTCCAAGCGGGACACATACTAACTCGAGCGTACTTTGAGACGCAATGAAAGTTCGGGTCCGGTTGGTGCGGTGTCATTGTGATTATATGGTTGGCGGGCAGGAGGAGGACCTCCTCCTTCCTTCAACTTTTGATAAGCCTTGCTTTTTGAACCGATGAATACGGTGACGGTGTCGACTTTTTACTCGTAGTAGATTTCCCCGATGGTTTAAGCTGGCGAGTGATTAATTGTCAAGAGGTAGATTATAACGTAAATTGTACACACGCCCGCTCGTCAGACTACCCTACTTTGAACTTGATGCCGCTTCTACTCCCTACGTAATAAAAGCTGATTTCGTAATTCACGTGGATAACCCGACGTGCTGCCGACCGTACCTTAAAATCATTTTCTCAGCAACGATATTTGATCAAGTCAAGTTTAGAAAACAAACTTTTGGGGAACATCGACAAATAAAAGAAGAAAGGGAAAACAAAAATGTGTTTGTTAGTAAAGTTGTATATAAGATTTTATTAAGAATGAAATGCGATTTTCCTTAACTGTTCACAAAACGGTAAGTCAATGAAATTGGTATGTCTTACATTCTTACGTAAGAACATCACTTGTTAGGTAGAATCACAGATAAAAGTGTCATTTAAAGATTTTTTAGCAACTTACCTTTCCGGACATTCGAAAGGATAAAAAAGAAAGAAATAATAAAAAGGCAATTGTGTTTATTATGAATATTCCTGAATTTTTTTTGGCATAAGCTGTATTTTTTAATTAAATATTACTTATACGAGGGTCAAACTGAAAGTTCTTAGAAAATCAAAAACTGATTACATTAGCCAGTTATTAGTTTTATTATATCTTTTCAAAATATTGTCCATTGACGTCAATACACCGCTGCATGCGATGGAACCACTGGGAAAAGCACTTTGCCCACTCGTCCTTAGGGGTCTCTTCAATGGCATCGCGATACGCAGCCACCGCTTCTTCAGCATTCATAAACCGCTTTCCTTTAAGTTTTTCTTTAATTTTTGGAAATAAATAAAAATCACAAGGCGCGAGGTCGGGGCTATACGGCGGGTGACCCAGTAATTCAACGTTTGATGTCGCCAAATAGTCGATCGTTCGCTTGGCGGTGTGCGACGAGGCGTTGTCGTGGTGAAGGAGGATCCTACTGCGAGGTCGTTTCTCTCGAACTTTTTCCAAGACAAGTGGCAAACAATTGGTAGTGTACCATTCTGCAGAAACTGTTTTTTGATCCTCTAACACAATTGTTGCGAAATGACCTATCCTTCCAAAGAACGAGGCCACCATTTTTTTTCCCGCACTTCGATCTCTCTTCACTTTAGTTGGCAACTCCTCGAAAGGAAACACCCACTGAGCAGATTGTCTTTTGGTTTCAGGATCTTAACAGTAAATCCAGCTTTCGTCACCTGTTAGTATGTCGAACACAGCATTTGAGTCACCTCCGTTAAATCTTTCAATCATTTTACGGCACCAATCCACACGATGGAGTTTTTGAGCCTTAGTCAAATTATGAGGTATCCACCGGGCGCAAAGCTTCCTGACCGCTAAATGTTCGTGGAGGATTTTGTGCACTTGACTCATACCGATGCCTAAGCTTGTCCGAATCTGCTGATAGGTCACTCTTTTGTCAGTCTCTATCATACGCCGCACAACACAGATGTTATTTTCAGTCGTCGCCGTAGAAGGCCGTCCCTCACGTACATCATCAGTGAGATTAGTGCGACCACGTTTAAACTCATTAAACCAGTTGTAAACAGTCGCACGAGATGGGGCTTCATTGTGAAAGGCCAATCGTAGTCTATCATAACTTTCTTGTTGACTTAAATGACATCGAAAGTCATAAAAAATCATTGCACGAAAATTTTCTCGTGTTAAATTCATTTTGACGTGACACAGACAATTTTCAATTTGCCGCCAAGTCGTAAAACAAATGACAAATAATTGAAATATATACTCAGTAATATTGGCAAAGAGTTCTATTTTCAAATTTTAGAATATTTTTTTTATTATATTGTTTATAAGTGGCCAGTTCTAAGAACTTTCAGTTTGACCCTCGTACTTATTATGACCGTGTTTTCTAAGGGTGATTTATGTCTTACGTTTTGAGTCATAGGCAAACTTATATTTCAATGTTTTATAATAGAACCTATTCTAGAAATAAGGAAGGATGCATCTAAGGTGTAAACTAACTTTACAACAGTCCCAACTTTGGCCCTGATAATGTTTAATTAAGTCGCGGTCGTAAAACTTTGAAACAAGGAGCTTGTTATTATATAATCTGTGGTAAAACTTTGAAAACTTCTTTTGTTAAGATTCGATGCAACCATGATTCGGCAATGCTAAAGGTGAGTAAAATTGCAATAAATAATACTAGTGTTTACTAAGTCTTATATATATATTAGTTACCAGTGTTTTTGAAGTAAATTAAATTGAATTTCTGTAAAATCTCATAATCCAATGTATTTTAAAGGACTTGGAAAATGAAATAGCTTGCAAAATAGGTTTATATTGACGAAGCATTATTAATAAAATGCGTGTTCAATACCTACGCCGTGTGCATGCACGTATTCGGCTGTGTAATTCAATTGGACAAATCATATTCGACTCAACAAATCTGGCACGAGCACATAATATGTGGCAATTTAGTGGCAACAAAAGTTACAGTAGTATTGTCACAGTAGTACGATCTCGTTTTTAGGGTTCCGTACCCAAAGGGTAAAAACGGGACCCTGTTACTAAGCCTCCGCTGTCTGTCTGTCCCTCTGTCTGTCACCAGGCTGTACATATCTCATGAACCGTAAAAGCTAGACAGTTGAAATTTTCAAGGATTATGTATTTCTGTTGCCGCTATAACAACAAATACTAAAAACAAAATAAAAATAATATTTGTGGGGGCTTCCATACAACAAACGTAATTTTTTGGCGGTTTGTGCTCTACATTAATAAAGGCAACAGATAGATGCTTGAAATATTCACAGAATATCAATATGAGTATAAACTTTAAAAAGAAATTACTTAATTTAATTAAAAATAATATTTAAGGGTGCCATAATACAACAAACGTGTTTTTTAAATCGGTTTTTGGTCGATATAAATAAACGGCAACACGCAGACGCTTGAAATATTCACATAATATTAAGTTTATAGAACATTAAAAATTAATAATATAGATATTAATTATTAAATTAATAATATAGATATTTAAGGGGCGCTCCCATACAAACGTATTTTTTTTACCGTTTAAAAACTAAGAAATGGTTACATAGGTACGGAACCCTTCGTGCGCGAGTCCGACTTGCACTTGGCCAATTTTTTGTACGAGATGTTTTCTGATTATGGCTCTTGTCGGTAAATGGACGTTCAATTTTTCGTAAAAGTATTCTAAGTGATTTTTCGATTGACGGGACCTCGTCTTGGCCCGATGTATTGAACGGCAAATGGATTGGATGATCCAAATTTGATGGGACTTGAGACTGACCTTTTCTCGCTTAAAGAGGCTATTTTGGGAGTTTCATTATAAACTTAGCTTTATTACCAAATCGTCAGTCAATCGCAAATTCACGAGGATAGACTTAAATACCTTCACCAATTAACCCTTTGAGGATCATAAGACCGCCGGCGGTCTTATGACAGTTAATTTTCTATTCTGTCTGGAAATATGATCTCTGAAGTATTCAATATATAATTTATTTTATTTTTAGTATTTGTTGTTTTAGCGGCAACAGAAATACATCATCTGAGAAAGTTTGAACTGTCTAGTAAAAAAGTCCCGTTTTTCCCGTTGCGTAAGGAACCCTAAAATTGAATAAAGCTGAAAACTAGGGACTTAAACAATTGCAGTCTTATTACGAAAAATCACCCAGGAAATTATAACCTTGTCTTAATATAAGCCGGTCATTTTGGACTAACCGACACATGGTTGACATAACAATGAACACATCGGTTGGTAAACACTTGGCTTACTCGTTTTCTGGTTCAGTAACCATACCTTTACATTTGTTTTTAATCTTTTCCTACAAAAGGCACACCTTTTCTCAAAACAGCTGAGAGGTCTTTACTGAAGAGTGGTACGCCACGTCATTGTGCGATTATCTTTTTCCGCATGGCTTATTATTTGAATGAAAGCGGCGTTGAAAATAAAAGATTTGACACCAAGGGAATCATACGTCATCAATCATGAATACTCGGACTCGGGGTCTGATTCTGACCGGTTCAACGAACTTGATTCGCATTAGTATTTCGCCATCGCCGATAAATTTAACACGCAAGTCTAAAATATTGTAGGTAACCTGTCGCATTGCAAATAAGATGACTGGCATTCTGAGAACATTTTGGCAAAATTGCCAAAAAGTTATGAAGCAAATGTAAATGATGTATGTAAAAAGATTCAGCATGAACTGCAGAATGGTTCGGGAAGCCTTCGCAAGATCCTAAATGAGCACCTTCGCGTGAGGAAGATAATTTGGCGCTGGGTGCTACATAACCTGACCAAAGCTCAGAAGCAGGCCCGCGTGGAATTGTTCCGTGTTATGATTAGTTCATTTCAAGAAGTCTCATCTCGGCACTTTAACAACATTGTGACGACGAATCCTGGATTTATTCATAAAATAAAAAACCTACTAAAAGGGATAACAGTTTTTACTGCCGGAAGACGAGGTATCTGCGGCGGACTGAAAAAAGTGCTTTGAAAATTGGACGCATTAAATTTTAAAAGAAAAGATTTTATAAAAATTCAATACTTAAAAAAATCAAAAAGTCAATAATAGCGGAATGAATGACGCATATTTTGCAGGTGACACTTTGTTTAATTCACATAAACCTTTCTACATATAGTAAGAAATTAAAATCAGTCTGTTACTACCTAAACTTCATACCATATCTTTAATGAAATGTATCAACTGTAATCAAGATAACATGATCATTTTTAAATAGTGTTGTCAAGCCAAAAAGTAGGAGTGTATTAAGTGGGAAAGGAATGATTACTCCGACAACTTTTGACATGGGTAATGTTACGGCGCAGAAAGTTGTCAGGAAAAGTCTTGTCATGCGTTCTGCCTAGGCTTCGTCGAATCGAAATAGTTTCTTTCATTTTTATTTATTTTACAAAATTACGGTTCGAAAGTAAATTTTGCACACAAAAATTGGCCGACCATGTCGCCCGGTTGGACAGGTCGATCAATTTTGGTGTGCAAAATTGACTAAGTTTAAGTTTTGTAGAAATTGCTTTCAGCAATAAGACCGGCTAAATTGTACCATTCTCTATGAACATTTATGTAAATTGATACTGTGTGTGGTGTGCAATAAAGATTATCAGATAGATACTCTTTATTGCGATAAAGAGTATCTATCTATCTAACTTACAAAGAAATTGCAAATAAAAAAAATATAAATAACGGAATGTACTTTTGTCGATATTAATAATACACATCATTTTGTCTGTTTGATTAACACATTGTTACTAACTTTATGGGCCAAAAGTCTGACCCAAGACTTTTGGCCCATAAACGTGCCACTTTTGAATTGAATCGTAAGGATGAGTCAAGTCTCCCACCTGTTCAAGCCTCCCAGACTCCCCTACTTTAAAACCTGTAGGTAAGTGGTTTGTCAAGACACTATTATCGAACTTTTAGTGAACCGGAATGCCATTAAGGTAGGAGCTTATATTACTAGGACCGAAAATAAAAATTAATTTTATCGTGGTTTAAAAAGCCCTGTATATTCTAAATATAAGTATGTCTAGGTATATCTATTCGTGTTGACAAGGTGATCGCAAATTACACAAAAGCGTCACAATGAGATGTGACGCGTATTATTATTATTTAGAGAACAAAAGCTAATCAAATAAATGTTTTATTTAACCACTCATTTGTTCAGAACATTATTGCTTTTACTTTTGACAGAAGTACTTATAATTTTAATTGGTAATACATACTAGTAAGTATTTAGGATATTACATGTTAACAAAACAGTTCATGATGTAGGTAGAAACACGGTTTAATATTACGTCACGGGTAAAAGCAGTAGTATTATTATTTGAAGTTAAAATTATCGGAAAGAAATACTTAAAAAAATTATAGGCATTACGTTATTTGTCAAAATTTACAAAAAAAAAATTGTGTGAGTTTATAACTTTGCTATTGTCATTTTTATACTGATCTTATAAACATATTGCACTCAGAATCATAATAGATGTATGTAAATTAATAAACTCATTTAGCGTGGGTAATTTACATCGTTCGTAGAAAAATACGCAGCACGATACTTGCTTATACAATTAACCGAAAAGTGCAATACATTAACTCTTAGAATTACGGCGGGCGATAGGCGTTATATCTCTATTACTATGTTTTTTTAAGTATAAAAATAAAGTAATAGAGATAGAAAAAGAAAAGAAAGTATAGATTTCATTCGAATATAGTCGTTACTTTATATTTTTCTCTAGTTTTTTCTCTATTATAACTCTCTCTCTCTCTCTCTTATTTATAAAATTTGGCACCTGACTGAAAAGTAGGTAACCGTGTATTATGCCAAATCTAAAGCTACGATTTAATTAATGAATCGGGATCATAGGGCTAATGTGTTGTTAAGAGACAGAGATTAATCCAAAATAACGACGTCACAAAGGCACAAAAGCCCCTTAATGAAGTAATTAGGACAAAGGCCGATATTTGGCACTAATCGCCCCCCATTCACCATTGCTTATGTGAATTTAAGCATGTTGTTCAAAGCCAAAATAATGATTACCTACCTACACACGCGTTTTAACTAACGGTAGGTGTATTAGGTAAACCATTGTTTGATATATTATTATGATCAATCCCGTTAAATTTAATTTTGTGACGGTTCATCTTCTTCTTAGCATAGATTCATTCAAACAGGAGTTATTTTATCTTGTGGTCTATATTAATTAAGCCTCGTTTATTATTCGTCACAAGCAATGCAAGGCAAAGCGCATCAAACAAACAAGGATGCTGTAGGGGTTGGTACACACGGCCGCACGTCAGATTACCCCACTTTGACCTTGAAACCGCCTCTATTCCCTACGTAATAAAAGCTGTTTTCATAGTACAAATGGGTAACCTGACGTGCTGCTGAGTGTGCATCCTTTTCTGTTTTTATTGTTTTTGGAAATTAAAAGCGTTTTCTTCCTGAAAATTGATTTATTGTATGAATTAAAATGTTCACAATAGTCAGTCACTCAGCTTACTTAGTAGCTGCTTTTTTCCGTAGAAGGCTTTGCATTTTATATTTGCCCTTTATATACGATCACTGATTGATAGCATATTTAGCTAATAACATTGTGTTAAAATCGCATTAGGTAATTTGACAGCATTTATAGTGACAAGCTATTAATAAACTGTTAAACTGTTCTTCTTCCATAGATTGTGTAAGGTTGGTAAATCTGTGATTTTGCTGTACACACACTTTGTATTTTAGGTTGAGGCAAATTTAAATAATGTCCGCTTTTGTTCCCTTAAAATCGTGAGCACATTTTTGCATTACTTTTTATACAGCTTTACAAATTCCACATTTAACAATAAACTTTTAAGTCCTTGAGTCCATACTCAACTTAGAAATAAAATATAAATTTAACTTTGTCGCCGGCTCCTCGTTACTTTTTGGGCAGCTCTTGAACTTTCGTTCAAACATAAATACACGAAATTACTTCGAAGCAACAAAGAACAGCATAATGAATTGTCATTTTTGTCATTAATATTAATCAATCGAATTTAAAAATATATATCGTTGTGTATATTTGAACTTTGGAGTGGGACGACATTTTAGTTGAATTATTTTTTAAAAAGTCAGCCTACACAGTTCTAAATTCTGACTCATCACTGCTGAACGTGGGTGGGTTATTAAGAACTTATAAAGCAGTAATTATATGTTCACACGAACTGTTGCGCCTACAAAATTTCACTTATACCTTCACATGTAGCTAAGAAGTTCAGACCATAGTAGTAGATTATTCACCAAGGGGGTAAAGTGATGTCTTACGTCACGGGCTTCATCTTGAATCTGGAGCGTACCAAAGGATTCGAGAGTTTAGTGTTTACTCCCGAGCATAGCGAGGAAGTTAAAAGTAGAATCCTGAGTGGAGCGAGGGATTTAAGCTCGCCCAAGACGAAGACATCTTTATCTCCGAGGAGAATACTCTGCTTTTAACACTTCATACGTAGCAATATAAAATGTACAACAAAACACTTATTTTATCTATAAGTATATATACTTTGACTTTTCTGGCAGTAAATTATTATTATTAACAATACCATACTCTTTATAATTTGTGAACAATACCAGCAGCTTTACATCTAATGGACTCTGGTGACATAAACTTCGCAACTCGACAGTTTTACGAAAACATTGTTTGTATTTCTTAAAATACATAGGTTTTTTTTTCATTCCATTCGTGCTAAAATTCTTGGCTGCCAGGTTCAAATTTCAAATATGTTCTCTTTGGTGTGGGACGGGCTAGTGTGATCATGCCTATGAACGCTTATTCGAAATTCAAATCACTTTGCCTCCCTAGGGGCGTAATGAAATTTCATACAACATTACGTCCCTAGGGATGCAATGACCCACTTTGAGTCAGGTTTACTTGTTGTGGTGTAATTGAACATTGCCGAGTAGGTAGTGTGAAAATCTTATATTGCCCCATTCCTGTTTTAGGCGGACGGATTGTCAAATGGCTATCAGCAAAAAGACTGGCATTACTGTAGAATTCCTAAATGGCCACACAGTTAGCACTACTTTTAATGACATTGGACTTTTTTCTCTATCGTCAGTGTAAAACACAGCACGTTTTACGTTTAGTAATCTTAAGTAAAAAAAAAACTTTTATAATTAAAGCAATTTCTTTGCAAGTTTTTACGAAAATACATTTTCCACAAAAAAATGATCGAACGTGTCATCCGGTGGGACTTTTTTTGGGTTGGGATTCTATTCCCACCGGAGGACACTTTTTACATGACATTCATTTACTTTCTTAAAGTAATTTTACAGCTATCAAAAAAAAACGTGATTAGAATTTATTACTTACTCAGTCATTCATTTTAAAATTTCTCAAACTTGAATAGGATTAATAGTCATCAGCAGGAATACTAATGAGAAAGACCCATAATACGAGTTCGCAGAATGTTCCCAGGAAAACGCATTGATATTAAAATGTACATCGACGCCGGCTCCGGGAAGTTGCCGTTCAGGATGCGACGAACTGAAATCGTTTTGTTTCTTTGAATTCAAAGGTGCCTTCAGAAGTATATGATGAATAATGAAAAAAATTTTTACAAACAATATTTTTTTATCATTTTTAGTTGCCGTTTTCAAAGTATTTCCTTTATAGGGTTCCGTACCCAAAGAGTCTGTGTGTCTATCTGTCAAGAGGCTGTATGTCATGAACCGTGATAGCTAGATAGTTGAAATTTTCACAGATGATGTATTTTTGTTGCCGCTACAACAACAAATACAAAAAACATTTTTAGGGGATACAAACGTGACATTTTTAGTATCAAGCAAAAAACAGCGAAGAAATCACGCCTGTTGTATAAACTTTAAAAATAAATCATAAAATTAAAATAAAAATATATTTAAGGGATGCTCCCAGACAACAGACGTGATTTCTTCGCTATTTTTTGCTTGATATTAATAATGGCAAAAGGCAGACGCCCATACAAACGTGTTTTTTTATAAAAGTCATAATATAGCATTTAATGTTGTATAGATAATGGTACGGAACCATTTGTGCGCGACCTGACTCGCACTTGGTCGGGTTTTTCGTATTTTATGCTTTTGCAATATTAAAAATTACTTACCTAAATAAAAAATAATGATTTAACTATATATATTTTTTTTTCGGATAATAAAGATGTTAAAAAGATTGGGTAGCTGGATGAATGCAATCGTAAATGGCTTATTCAATTCCTAATCCTAATTCCCTAATTGTACATCTATAAATTATATATCCATGTAATCCTAATTCCGTATTAGTCCTAGCATATAAAATATACGAAAACGGGGGTGAAAATGGGGGTGGAAGTTTGTGTAGAAAAAATTCGACACTTGCACGGACGAAGTCGCAAGCAATCGCTAGTTACCCGTAATTTTATATCTAAAAATAACTCTATTCAAATTCAAACGACCGAAATGCCAGTGGATGAAACAATATACCTGTTGTTTGGTGCATCTGACAATTAAATTCAAATGAACTTAATGTGTTAAAAATTCTAATTATTTTTACTTCTTACAGCAACAATTTATAGATCTCAGTGCAGCAGAGGGGTTATAATGCAGGACCTGACACTTTCTTGTAAAATAGACTAGTAGTGCGCCCTCGGGTTGTTTGAACTTTACAATGCAACGTAGGATACTGCTGCAAAGATGCATGAATAGAAAGCAACAAAAGAAACTCCGTTGTATTTATTCCAGGATAAGTAGAAAAGAAAATAATCTTTATTTATTACCAAAACTTGCTTAAACAATTTCGTAAAATTAAAAAATCTGAGTAAATTCTTGAAAGTTTGGTACCTAGTTAAGAAACATTGCAAACTCAAATATTTTTGGCCATTTAACTTAAACTATTGTTAACACTCTATTGTTTTTAAAATACAATAGTCATAGCTTACAAGAAAGCAATGATCGTTTCCAAACTAGCGTCAGATTAGCAATTATAGCTGTCAAATTAATAAAAAAAACATCTGTCATGATAGCAATCGCGAAAGCTTTCAAGTTAGTCAGTAGGCCTGCTAGCTGTTTATTAATTCGCTATTTAAACATTGATCATATTGTAAAGGTAGTAAGTACCAATCTTTGTAAGTAGGAAATCCACTTCCATTAATGTAGAATATTGAGGAAACTCACAGGAGCTAGAGTTCGACCGCTTATTTGGTTCCTCGCCTATGGGGTTGAGGAGTCTGATTGGTTGATTTGAAAAAAAAAAATTGCCTTTCTAATTAAAAAAATCAAAATTCAAATCACCCAATCAAATCACAAGCGCTCCGCCCGCACCGCTCATGGACCCCGTTCTCGTCTACCCCCGCACCCCTGTACCCCGCAGACGAGAACTCAGATAAGCGGTCGGACTTTAGCGTATTTCTTTTTCTCAAGCTTCTTCTCAGCACTAGCCCACAATTTGTCCCGAAGAAGTGGTAGGGCTTAAAAATATGTTGGGACGTGTCGTGTATAAGTGTCCCAGTGGGTCTACATACATAAATAAATTACTTTTATGACACGTATCCAATGTGATATGCTACGAAGTTCTTATATTCAAGTAACGTATTTAGAAGTGAATCAACAACAACTTTTATTAATCAAAAAACCTTAATTCATTTAATTCATTTCTTACATAAAGTTAGTCTAATTACATATTTCGTGGTAAGAACTCCCTTTTAGGCATAACACAGCCTGTGTTAGGGAGAACCGCTCCTCTATACAAATAACAACAAGACCTACTTCGAAATCCTAAAAAAATATATTACTATTAATAATGTCGTAGAGGTAAATAAGTACCGCATATTTGAGCATGAAAACGCATTTGATTCTAGGAATTAAAGTTAAAGTTTTATTACTAATAAAAGTTTTGTAATATCGCTTTTAAACACGTTTCTATAATATTAAACTTCGTAACATACTCGTATCACATTGTATAGCCCGGCGTCGAGGAAGTTACAGTATTACATGCTACATGTAGGTAGAGCTAGTTAGTGATACTCGAACAGAACTTAATCCTTAGTTTTTTTGATGATATATTATTACGAGTATAGTTGGATAGATTTATTTATTTCGGGCAGTAACCATAACGAGTTAGTAACAAAGGTCTTATTAACACTATGCTAGTAAATACAGGCAAAATATAATTAAAAATGAAAATAATTTATTCTAGTGTCTTTGGTGAGGTGGAAGCGCGTTATGCTTCATAATAGCACTGATATATCGCTACATGACCTATTTTATAAACTTTGTTGTAGATTTGTAAAGTTTTTTATAGATCTGATGTTAGCAAAATGTATTATATTTAGGACTATGCTATTACCAACTAACTGAATATCTAAAAATATGTTATACCAATAAAAAAACTTACCTTTTTTAAACATGTACCTATATGAAAGTTATACGTGATAAAAGTGATAGTTTTTAATCAAAAGTTTTAAACGTATTCTCCTTTTACAGCGCCGCGAAAGTTCGCCTACTTTGACAATTACTAGAAAAAACTTTTCAACTTACCGGCAAAAGCAGTCCATTGATGCCTTCACCCGCCACCAGTGCCACAGCGAGAAACAGTAACGCTTTCATTACGTGACACAAATGCACTCACAAAAGTTCAATGGAAAGCTCTCCAGCGGGCTACGGCGGCGCTGGGATACTTCTGAATGGCGCGACCAACCCCCATCCCTTTATAAGGGTACGAAACGTTACTGCGCACCCGACTCCGCGCTTTGTATGAGTAGCTCACACTCCCCACTCGCAACACTTCCGTGTCGGAAACTTAACGCACAAAGTCACATTTTTGTGGAACAATAAAGACAAAATTAAAAAAAACACTGATACAATTATCCGATCCTAAGTAAAAAAAGTTAGTTGAAACTTAATTTTCTTCGTGCGGCACTTGGCACATCAGCGCCGTTCTAGTGCTGACTTAAACCAAAGATCTCTCTACTAAAAAGTCACCGAAAAATTAATGAATCCAAAATAAATCTCAGTGCATTTTCTGCTCTAATATTTTACTACTGTATGATAACGTCTAACGTAAAGGTAGAACGTAATTTTAATGCCAGTCGTAAAGTACCTAGTGTATGTGAAGAAATTCGAGAGAATGTTATCTGTAGCACGAGCGTAATGTTATCAGTATTTGTTCGGCAAATATTTTGTCCGACAGATTGCGACGTGTTAATTGAATCGCTTATATGGCATTAATTGTAATTTCTATAAATACCATTAGACAGCGTAACTGGCAAATGAGTCTAAAATTACGTACTTAGTAGGGTACTATTCCAGTGCCCCTAGTCAATCCATACTTTAATATTATAAATGCGAAAGTGTGTCTGTCGGTCTGTCTGTCTGTTACCTCTTGACGCTTAAACCACTGAACCGATTGAGATGAAATTTGGTATGGAGACAGTTCGAGACCCTGGAAAGGACATAGGGTACATTTTGTCGTGATATAAAAACATTAAAGTTTATATGGAAAATCCAACTCTTGCGGGCGAAGTCGCGGGGAACCACTAGTAATATTATAAATGCCAAAGTGTGTCTGTCGGTCTGTCTGTCTGTTACCTCTTGACGCTTAAACCACTGAACCGATTGAGATAGAATTTGGTATGGAGACAGTTCGAGACTCTGGAAAGGGCATAGACTACAGTTTGTCGCAATATAAAAACATTAAGGGGGTGAAATGGGAGATGAAAGTTTATGTGGAAAATCCAACTCTTGCAGGCAAAGTCGTGGGGAACCACTAGTATACAATAATATTCTACTAGCGAAGTTCCAATTTGACTTACAATCCGATTTATATTTTTAAATAGTGAACAACAGCACATACATTGCTCTGATCCCAAAGTAAGTAGTTCAAGCACTTGTGTTATGAAAATCGGAAACAACGGTGGTACCACAGCACCCAGACCCGAGACAATATAGTAAATATGGATTTCTATATTGACTCGAACGGGGATCGAATCGGGACTTCAGAGGTGGTGCCACCCTGAAAATCGGTGTGCCAGCCACTCGGCTACGTAGGTCGCCAACTTCGCTATTGCTAACAAAGTGTATGAAACTGACTAAACCATCGTATCATCAGTGATGGCCAGTATAACGCTAAGGGCACTTAGACACTAAGGTGCACTTATGCAATATTAGGCTCGGCGCCGACAGAGTTGCCCAAAATGTTGAATATTAGCGTAAACTCCTACAAAATCTCGTTTTATACCTCGTTGTCTAGGCTATGCGTTGCCTGCCGGTCGTAGTACTTTTTCGAAGTAATTTTAAGGGTTGCTTTTTTACATTTTGGTTCTACCTTCGTCATATTATTTCTGAAAAATATGCAGATATTCCACAAATCCCTTTTTGTCTTAAATTTAAATAATATTTGTTATCGTTCCTTGACCACATTATAATAGCCACCTACTCTTATAAAGTCCAGAATTTAAGAAAACTTAGTTAATTGCATATTATAATCTTCATTTCCAGGTTTGTTAATGTCCTCGACACGTCTATCTGTTAGTCGCAACCACGTTGCATATACCTAATATCCGGGAATTCTCCCGGAAATGATTGCACGATTGCTCATTGTCGAGGTCAGATTTTGATACAGTTAATCTCAGCTTTTAAAAATACTGTTAACATTTATTTGTTTCTTACATTTACGCGAATATTCGAACTCATTAAAACAGAATTTACGGATTACTTCGCGATTTTTTTAAAACGTGACGTTTATTATTATCTGAGTTGAAAGCCCTCTAGCGCAAATCTAGATTAGCTAATCCGAAATATCTACTTACGACTGCCTGGATTAGCTAATCCAGACTTGTGCAAATGGGCTTTCAACTCAGATAATAAGCATTGAACAAGTACGGATTAGTATTCAAAGTAAGCTTTACCCTTCATCTCATCCGAGAAATCGACAGTCAAACAATATCAAAATTCCCTTATCCACAAACGAAGCTCAAGATAACTTTGTTAGTTCAGTATATTGTGAACTCGGGCGGTTAGCAAAGTTTTGTTGGTTATTAAGAAAACCAACAAATGGTTGTAGTCACTTTTAGATATCTTGAAATATCATGTATTTGTAGTTATAACTTCTTATCACATATCCTGCAATGTACCTAGATATAGGTTGAACAAGTAAAATTGTTTTACTACACGTCAAAATGTTTGCAGAGTTTTGGCCAGAACATTTAATCTTCAGCACAGTAAACCTTTTCTAGGAAACTTAACTCCATTTACTCCATTGTCTCGGTCTCGTAGAAAAAGTTAATAAAGAACTGATTATGAAGGTTTATAGCCTTGATACTCATTACTAAATAAAACAGAACATGTTATTACTATTATTATTTTTTGCTTTTCAACGTTATTAAAGATTGAAGATACTGCACCAACTAACTTTAGCTAGCTGTATTGACGACCGTCTCAGTATAGTGGTTCGCGCCCTGGACTACTGAACCAGGCGGTTGTGGGCTCCAATCAAGCAAGGGACAAAAGTTTGTGTGATGAGCACGAGCATTTGTACCTAAGCCATGGATGTTTATAAATGTATATTAGTATATTTATCCGTTATCCTAGTCCCCATAACACAAGCTCACACAGTGTGGAGTTTTTAATTTATTATTTATTTGCTAGCTTACTTAAATACTTGATAAGTTGCAAAGGCATTGCAACTGTAAATTATTTAAACACCAAATTGCACATGTCGAGAATAACAAACTTAGGAACTGCAAAATGTATCTCTAAGAACCTACCTACTTTGAAATAACAACCTTATTATAAACGAAGGTTCTCTAAGTACGAATAGAGTTTGGTCTGCAATTTTCAAGTTGCAAAAATTTATGGCTATAAACCACTATGCTCTATGGCTATTTCCTGTCATGTATAGATACATGACAGGAAATAGCCATAGAGCATAGTGGTTTATAGCCATACATTTTTAAACGTATCTACTGAGATGACAAGACGTGGCAATTTTTCCGTTGGCCTAAATAAAACAAGGACACTTCCTATTATTGTTCTCATTTCTCCAATAACATTATCTGAGAAATTTATGCCATATTAACCGAAGCTTGATTTCGTTACTTGTAAATAGTAAAATATAGCTTATTGATGTTAAGTTTTGTTTGTTAGATTTTAACATCAGTTTGTTACAAAGCTAATGTAACATTTTAAAAGAATAAAATGTCCATTGACGACGTATGACGTTGTGAAGCTATAAAAATAAAACAATCTCAGGCCATAAACGTGACTATAAACATAATGTCATTCAATTAACACTAGCCTTTGAAAGGCTTTCAACGTATTTTTCAATTTTACGACTTTTGTCTGACTCAAGAGAAGAGGGCACAAAATTCTAGTATAGTCGATCAATAAAAAATACATATAAGTCTCGATTTTGAAATATGATATAAAAGTTAAACTGTTTCATTTACTTACGGACACGTTTTTGTAACGAATGCAAAAATAAAACAAAAATCCAGACACATTTTATTCAATTTATTTGCTAATCTATAAGCCATTAATAATACGACGAGTAAAAAACATGCCTTTGAGGATATAGCACTTGAGATATATATGAGTAAATGCCGGTCACAACGCTATACAAAGCACGAAATAGTTGCATGAGTACATCAAGCTGAAACGACAGTAGTGGGACTTTGAAAACGGAGTCCATTATAAGGCAGTTCCAAGGCATAGTCCGCTTGAACCTCTCCTGGCCTAGTTGTCAAGTCTGCTAAAGAGATGGGCGCGTCGATCGAAGTAAATATGGGCGGTGTTCCATCAGGACCAGGATAGACTGGGTAGAGCCGTGCTTCTGCATCTTGCTTGACAGCTTTCGGCAGTTCGGGCTTCCACGTCACTACATCTGTGTATTTGAAATCTTTCGCATTTTCGTTTGATCTGTCGATTTTAACTACTGGGCTGTTAGGGTTAGGCCAAGGGTTCTGAACCGACATTGAAGGAGGTGGTGTTGCGGGCATCAGTCCCGGTTGGGGCCAGTCGTCTCGGCTCCTCTTCTCGTAGTATGGATCGTATGGATGGGAGTGGTAAAAACCGTAGTTCACCGGACTTGAAGCAATCTGGAACAGAACATCTGTTAACAGGTTATCGACGGAATATTTAGTAATGTGCTGTAAGCCTAGCGTGCGACTCTATGGTAAAATGTTATTAATCTTCTGTCAAGTTTCTTTGAACTTTTAAGTTATTCTGGTTATTCGAATTTGTTAAACTTTTATGATATAGGAAGAAATGAAATAGTCTGATTAAGTGAATTCATACCTTCCCTCTCTCATGATACCCATCATAATCTACCTAGAAGAGAATGTTAACTTCGAGGTTAGTATGTGAAATTAATATTATCCTGTAATAAGGGCGTGCTAATTATAATCTAAGCATGTACAAAACCATTTTCTTTACAAGTTACTTTGGGAGATTTAATTAATTCAGTGCCTTACACAGTTTGTTAATTTGAAACTTATTTCAAAAACGTTTATAATAAAGGATATGAAACAATGGGGAAACAGAATAAAAGACTCGTTAATATATGTATGAAACGAACTAGAGAGGGTGTGCGCGATGTAGGGGAATTCGGAGGATAAATTATAAACTTTGGGTAATATTTGTAAAAAATCAATGTAATTCGTGTGAAGTAAAAGAAACAACTGGTAAAATAGTAAAAACGTCAAAAAGAGGGAAATTGAAACATTAAAAAAAGTATAAAAACAGAAAGAGTTCGGTCTGCCACAGAGGGCATTGTTTAGCAAGTATTTTATGATTTTAGTATTTCAACTGCATTTTTTCATTCTTAGTAGTTAGTAGGTATTAAGAATGTTACTGACATGTTTTGTATGTGACTATAAAATATTTAAATAATGCTTACCTTCTTGAGTCCTTGTATCGATGCAAGGATAAGAGCCATTTTGGCTAGCAACAAGGCTTTCCCGCCAAGTACGGCGAGGAATTGGAAGCCCATGGGAATTAGCACCATGCCGATGGACACAATGCCAAACATCATCATGGTCATCATTTGGTGACGGCGTCTACCGCGGTACTCCACTGTGTATCAGAAAATAAAAACATTTAGTTACAACTTATTATTGCTTAGGGCTGAAACTAAGTTCAGTCCGCTCGGTGCAGTTGCGGTCCTAAATCTAGTATCGAAATATATAGTTAATTTTAAAATAATTGTGTGTATATCATTTTTATCATACGAGTATAGGCTCAGTAGCAAATAATATAGTCTTAATTACTGCGATGTCTTGGTGTAGAATTTGTCGACAGGTGCTTCCTTCTCTATTATGTAATTCATATTAAATATCTAGTACCATACACCGTCATTCGCTATAGAAATTCTTAGTGAATGTTACTATTAAAACACATTTATCACTGCACGTAATATTTTAACCTTGTGACATGCGACAACTTTTGGGAATCCTCATGCGGTAACCCAAATGAATATTTGTATATCCAAATGACAGTAGCAAATGTCAACGAACAAGTGTGTCACAACCACAACTCAATTAAATATAAATTAACGCGTCTGAACACCTCAGGCCCGGTTTTTGAGGTTCCTGCTTTGACATGGGAAATCTTCTGAGAATATTTTTACAAGAAGTGGTTTCACACGACCCTGCGTAGACATAATAATAAAAATGACTCGTACCTACTCCTGTCGCCGTCCAGTAGGTAATCATGACCTCTTATTTGTACTGAGTCGTATGACGAAGAGAGGTCACCCTGTGTCTCAGAATGTACTTACCCTATTGAGATAAAACATAACTTAGATTGTGCATTGGGTTATACATGCGCATTAAAATTGATTCAGCAGATTTCAAACTACAAGGTACTAACAATTATACATACATAGGTATACAAAAATTACAAAAACGTATATTTCTAATCTAATGACCTAAACTAAGCCCGGGAGGTTATTATTTTGACATTAAAATTCAAGTTTCTAAAGTTATAATAAATGTTTTACAGATATTCAAGATGAACCGCTGCTAAGGTGTCTTAAAAAAACTGGGCAGCTGTAGATAGACGTACAATACTGTGGAGTCAGCAGAAAATACAGTGTCAAGTCAAACCTTTTTCGAGAGTCTTCCCGTCTTCAAAATCGAACTTGATGACATGCGTTCGAAGAACTTTTGCCATCCTTTGTAAGGCCAGTGTCCTCCATTCACCTTCTTCTAATTCTTTCTCGGTCCAAGAACTGGTAAAGAAACAAAAAATATAGTATAGGCAATTAATTAATTAACTAAGACAGTTTTCTTTCTGGCTCAATGAAGTCGTTTATATAGTTCGTACGAGTTACACATTGTTTTCACGTTGTCTATTCTACAATAGAACTTATCCCCGCTAATAGGTACGTACTATTTTTTGCATGACATTCCGATGATTTATTTATGGGTACTTCTTTAAAATAACAAATAATTTGAAGTATTGTAATACGTAGTAAATGCGTAGTATTAGGCAAGGATATTGCAGTTCTTTTTATTTATGGGTTGCTCAAGTTTGTGTCCAAAAATAACTCTACTACGCCACTTAAAAAGCCCACGCAAGGGTGGTTTTATTTTGAGAATAATGCCAGCCTTGCAAATAAACTCAAAGCGCTTCATAAAACTTATCCCTAAGGATGCTAGTGCATAACTTTTATGTCTGTAAACCGCACCAATTTTTAAGCGTTTACAGCTGTTTACGCTCTTTGAAATCAGTTTTCTTTTTCGTTTGCTTAAAATGTAAAACTAGAGGAAACTTAATTTCTTTAAGTTTTTCTTATTTGCTTTTTTCTACATAAAACTGTGAGTAAGTATGGTTCCCAATTTTTTACTGTAATGTCTCATTGACATCCTGACCACATTATTAATTGAACAGCTTTGTAGCACGTTATACTTTCACCGCATGATTTATTCAAGTATCCATAATTTAAATCAATTCCAATCAACACCCTCTGTGAACAAGATGAAAAAAAAAAGTTGTTTGCACATGGTATACATACTTCCTTTATGCATTATTATAGTGCAATGAAGTCAATAATCGGACGACTTAATAAAGTTCGGGAAACATGATTTTTATACTATTTGTTCTACTACAAAAGTATTAGGATGAAAACTCTGATGATTATGTTATTAAAAAATATTAAAGCTATGTAACTTTTTCATGTTACGAGTGTACGCGCGGTGTGGAAACATCAGTTAAATAAAATAAGGATACTCCTCTCTGGAGCTACACAAATCCTAGTTGTTCTGTTTTATTGCCTTAGGGCTCAATATTTTAATTAGGCATTGAGAATATACCTCGTATGTGCTATTAACTTTTGTAGGTAGGTTCTTCTTACCGTGTTCGGTAGGTATGTGCTGAGTTCCCATTTGAACAATACGCTTTGATTATCGTTTCGCAATTATTGACACTACTGCATATTATAACGAGGCCTACTTCTCTACCTACCTACTAAAAATATTTATTTCTGCTATTCAGTGGCGTAAATTATGTTGCACTTGGTCTAGTCGTTGATCTATTGTTTAATTTATTTCTATTATTCGAAAAGTAGGTATAATTTAATGTGTAAAAAATAAGTAACTTAGGTACAGAAAATAAACTTATTCTTGTAACGAATCCATACTAATATTATAAATGCGAAAGTGTGTTTGTCAGTCTGTCTGTTACATCTTGACGCTTAAACCACTGCACCGTTTCATATGAAATTTGGTATGGAGACAATTCGAGACCCTGGAAAGGACATAGGCTACATTTTGTCGCGATATAAAAATTTAGGGGGGTGAAATAGGGGATGAAAGTTCATATGGAAAATCCAACTCTTGCGGGCGAAGTCGCGGGGAACCACTAGTCATTTATAAAGTAATTATATACATATAACCTATTATACTTACAATCGTAGGACACGTTTAAAATGTAGGTATGTACCTGTCGCAACGAATCATCCAGTGGATACTGGCTGAATAATCTGTACAAATAGGATGGATGGTATGTAAAAATATTATCCAGCCTTTTATTTTTCGAAAAGAGATATTCAATATCGCATTCAAAAATATAGAAAGAGTTTGAATCCGTATTTATCTAATTCCGAATATAATAATTACCATGTGTAATACTCTCGTAAATATCTTTTTGATCTTGTTCAGAAAGGGTTTTGACTGGAATGGATTTAAATTATGGATACATAAATAAATCATGCGGTGAAATCATTACGTGCTACAAACCACCCATCCTTACATTCGCGTTATCTCAATATGTATTTTACTGGCATTAATGGGTTTGGTAACCCACCCAAATATAATTAACTCATAGATTTTTGGTATTGAGAACCAATCGATTGGGTCCTATTGTTTTTTAAGATTACGAATTATTGCATGATTAAAGAATATCTATACTAATAATATACAGCTAAAAAGTGTATTTGTCTGATTGGTTGTATGCGGTAATTTCTGTAATAACAAAAAAACAATTTTTCGTGTTAAAAATGTCGGGAAAATGAAAAAAAATGGAGGCACTCGATTTCACGGCGTCACACACCGGGAGCCTAACACACGAACAGTGCCACAGGCGGGAATCGAACTCACGACTCTCGCCTTACCTAGTCACAACCACTGAATAAGTACTAGTACTTTGTACAGAACTTTGACTTTGCAATGAAATTCAAATAAATATTTACTCAATGTCGTTAAGAATATGGTGTAATTTAGTTCGCCTCAGAGTCAAGCACATTTTTGTTTAGACACCTACATAAATACATTGCAAGATAATTTTCTTCTTATAACTCTGGAATATGATTTATAATACACTAAATCTACTCAGTGACGTACTATCATGCGACACGATAGATTTGACTGCTACATGAAGCTACCAACGCCATCTAGCGAACCTTTATAGAACTTTATTCATTCTCGTCCAGCCAGCAACGTAGTGCCGCGCGCTGCCGGTGAATAAAACGCGTGTCTCTATTCGCTCGCGACACCCAACTTGGTTAACCCACCACGGTGGGTCTCCGCGCGTTTTGCCACCTCCTCGGGGAGGTACACAGGCCTGTCACAACTTACCTAGTCTCATTTTCCGGCATAATGTTTCCGGAGCGGTCAACCATCTCGAACCGCACCAAGTTGACTCCGTCCGCGATAGGCACTATGTCGGGGCTCAGAGACCGGTCGAGGGCCCTCAGCGTTTTACGCTTCATGCACCGGAGGAACTTCGGGAAGTACTCCTTGTGGTCTATCACGTCCTTCACGTCGACCAACTGAAATGTTTTGTGGGATAAATATTGTTAAAAAGGCATTCTTTTCAACGAAAATTCATTAAATAGATTTTCTTTTTAATGAATAATTAGAGCATTTTGGGGTTTCTTGTGAAACGATGCTTGTGAACGAAGTTATAGTGTTTGAAAATTATCTATTTAACGCCAATGTAAAGATGAATATTACTATACGATAGTTGTCATTTATTTTTATTTTGACTAAATTCCTATATTTTTTGTGGCTTCCACATTCGTTGACAAAAAAGTGTCATTTATTTCTCAGTCTTCAACTTTAAACAACGCTTAAACACTGTTTTTTGTAATAACAGTTTTACGTTGTAGTAATTTAATTTTTAATTTCACTCAGAAATCCATTTTGTATCCACCGTAACCGTAACTATTAACTAAAAAAAAAGGTATAAATAATAAACACTCCTCTGGTATGTTATGAAAGTATACTATTATTCCTATTAAGTCAAAAAAAGTTTGTAAGTTTAGGTTAAGATTCGTTTATTATTCAATATTTCATTAACATGAAACTTAGTCTTGTTTCAGCTTTGTGACAGTTGAAAAGAATTTTGGAATCGAATAACTTGATTGTCTTTTCTGTACTGTATAAACTCAGTGCTGATTTCATAGTTTTAAATAACAGTTAAAAAAGGTTTTGAAATCATTCTTCGTGTCAGAAGAACGACAGTTTTATTCTCGTCTAAAGAAGAGTTTTAATTAAGTTATTTAGTGCCCTTATTTCTGAGGTACTTTGATAGCAGTTTTGTATGTAGTTTGAGGACTGACAAACTGACAAACCACTGTCAGTGTACCTTAAAAACCGGGAATCCAGTTAAAAATGTCGCAATCGGTACTTAAGTAAAACACAAACTTTTTTCGAGCAGTCCCGCCAAATTATTTTGATGACGTCAGCTCCTTCCAGCCACAAATCGGCGACAAACCGGCTAAGATACGCGTCAGTGTCATCTTTCTGGTCTCCATGGCAACCGGAGATTAGGGTCACCGCGAAAAAATACACCACCACAAGTCTCATGTCGAGTTGAGAGCGCATTATACGACTCATATCTTTATAAGTTCCATTTCTCGTACGTGTTAGTTACGTGAGCTGGAACAGAAGAAAGCTTTATAGCGTTGTCTTTGTTGGAAAAACAATAAAATAGGGAATTTTTCATTATAAAGAAGTTATTGTGCATCTACTGAAATCGGACGTGATACTTTTTTTGTTTCAACGACCATAAAGATTTTTTTTACGTATTTACGTGTTAAATTGTTCGTATCGATTTTAACTTATTTAAGTTAAAATCGATACGAACATTTTGAAATCAAAATAAAATTTTCCCTTTCTTCGTGAAAAACTGTAATTGGATTAAGTAATATGAAAATGCTTTGGTAGGAAAGACAAAAGTAGCTATAAGCTATCATGCCAGCCCTTGATGATAGATTATAAAAATGCCCGAGCTGTCTGAAAAGAGCACACAAACTCAACATTTAAATGGGAAAAAAACATTTTTGAACTCTTCATTTTCTCCTATATTAAGATTGAATCAAGGAGGAGCAAAACCAATAAACTGAAAATAATAAACAGCGATATAACATTATTGATATTGAAGATATTTTTATGAGACTTTTTCCCTTTCAGCACTCGGGTCCATAATCTCATTTGCAATACTTTTACCACGTTTACCCAGACGCAGGGAACTTGCTATGTACCTACTTGGTGGCAGGTAAACCATGTAATGAAAATAGTTTTGTGAAAAAAGAGGACGAAGGTGAGAGTACGGTTTACGAAAGGTTTTCAAACTATCCGTTTCGTACCTACTTAGCTTTTCGGGGCTTTCCACACGTGTTGTACCACATGACTTAGGTCGATCCTTAAACTTATTACAATAATGTACTCGTACCTATGTTAAAAGTAGCTTTTTTAAATAATTATAATTTGTTTTCCGTGGAACATGCAAGTACACTCAAAATTTAACAACGTCCAGGCTCTGATAGTGTTGTACTTCATCTCAGTTTGAATATCGTACGTCATACAAGTTTGACGCACAGTATTTAAGCAAAATAAGAACTAACTTACCTGAATTTGTATATTTTTTACAAAAAACACAGGATTCAAAAAACCACAGCACCACAATACACGGTCAAGGTCGAACCAAGAATGGAAAATTCTTAGTGACCCCTTTACATTATATGCATGGTGGAAAGCGAATGATTTCCACGCAGCCATAGACCAAATCATGTTAATGAACGGCCACGCATTGCTTGCTGTTAACCCCCGTGACGGCGACATTCATTGTGCACCGGTACAGCTTACACTATAATTTCTGGATAAAATATCGGCCACTGCCCAGTGCCCACACTATGAACTATCAATCTTACCCACCCCGCCTGTCAAAGATTGTTTTACTATTACACTTACGAGTGTTCGCGGCTTTCTCGATCTGAAAACGAGTTGCCAAGTTTCTGTGGAACTGTTATAACTTATATCTATATATTATTATACTCTAGCAATTCATATTCGAACAAAATCCTGCGAAATCAGGGCCCTTAGACAAGATGATGATGCCCTTACGTATTCTATAGTGAACTTCGCTATCGTTTCGTATTGGCTAGGTAGGGTACAGATAATAAGGGGAATAAAAGGTGGGTCAAAATATATAAGTAACAAAACCATGTGATGTTTCTATAGCTTTTTCGTCGCCGAACATCATTTTCATACATTTTGCTAACGATGGCGAACTTCGCTTGAGAATCATCTTGTCTTCAGGCTCAGGTAATTGTTTGAAACTTGCGAATTTCTCAATTTCTTAATTAAATAGGTACATATGTTTTAAGAAAAGAATGAAAATCCCTAATTTATGTACCGTATAAAAGGCAAAAAATATAAAATAAGGAAAACATAGGTAGGTCCTATTATTTACACTTTACTTTTCGGTGAAATATTAAATACTGCCATAATTTTTAAATAAATAATGGTTAATGTCAGGAGTACGTTTTTATTTTAGAATTCACAGCAAAATTGTACTGTTTATGGCTGTAGAAAACGTTTCAAATAGTCAAAATACGGCCCGGGCAGTTCAAACTGACTGGCTAATAAGAGCGCTTTGTGATGCAAATTGTCTCTACATGTCCCTCCTAATGATTTTATATCTAGTACCTTTGCGAGAAAACTCTTTGATCTCAGGTTTTCAAGACCACTGAATTTTATTTTTATTGAGGTTAGCCAACGAGAATGTTATTTCGATGAGTTGCTAAAAATTTAAAATATTTTTGCAGACTCTATCAATGCTTTATGACGGTACAACAAAATAACCAATCATGATATCGAATGAGCTTAAAATTTAACTTAAATTTAGGTAGGCTATTGTTTGAATAGGCTAGGACCAGTACATCTTAAGTATTGTCTCGCCACAGCGCACACAGTGAGATGGCAAGGATCAAAACCAATTAACTAATGAAACATGAGCTCCTTCGGCGCTAATTGATTTGTTCTATGCAACCGCGCCTTCAATGTGTGCCTAGTCTTACGTCATGCCACTAAGTAAGTATATTCGAGAAGAGGTAGGTACTATGTACCTACCTCTTCTCGAATATACTGCAATGCAATGCAATATGTTGCATAGGATGGATTTGTCGAATATCACACGAAAAAGAAATTAGATTCAAATACTACGGTTCCTTTCGCTTCCGTAACATTTCAGTTCGCCAAATATTGATTAGTTAAAATTTTATCGTATTGCTTTTACCACTACAAGAGAGCGTAAAAATATATTCAAAATATAAATGCTAAGCTGTTGGTTTGCACGTAGTTTTGATTTTCTCTATGGCTTTGCATTTTTCCTTAAAATAGATAATACCAATAATCTCCTTCCTGCAAGCAATATACAATCAATTTTACTAGAAGGCTTAGATTAAATATTTCCTACCGTCACCTTAATATTGGGCTAAAACTGATTACGCAATAGCTTTGTACAATAGAATTCGTGGTTGAAACAATGCATGAACATTTCGACATAAGTTATATCAGGTCATCGACGTACTAAAATTTTTCGATGACCAAGATAAGGTACAGTCCACAAAGAGTGATAAAGATAATTTTATTAAATATTTATTTATTTGTATTTGGGACAACAACAGCTTAAACTGTCTGTCATTTTACATGGGTTGGATACTTGATTAGCCAATAATAATAGTTGACCATGATATTCTTATTAGTGGTGGACATGTAGATTGTGGTAAGCAGACTAGAATTATCTAAATTATACAATATTAAATACAATATTAATTAAATATGTAATTTTTGTCCTAATAGAATTAATATTGATCACGAATGGAATATAGGTTGAATTTAACAGATATTGTGGCCTACTCATAATATTAATTTATGACAAATTAAAAGCTTAAATAATATAATTCCATAATTTTTATTTTTTTTATAAAATCAGACAACGCAGGTCCATTACGTTAGTAGAAATTAATTTGACTTAATTACTGCAAGTACAAAGGTAGTTTGAGACCCTGGAAAGGACACAAGCTACTTTTTGTAGCGATATAAAATCATCAGGGGGGTGAATTGGGGAATGAAAGTTTGTATTGAAAATCCGTCTTTTAGCGCAGGCGAAGTCGCGGAGAACTGCTAGTGGTTAATATTTTGGAAATTGTTAATTTACAAAAATAACTAAAATACATAACTACGTACTACTACAATAATAATGGGAATTCTCTCTCATTTCTTAACTCTTCTTTGTCGATATTGCAGTGCGTAAGAAAATGTGTGCGTGTAAAAATACTAACTGCCGCACTCAGAGTCGTCAATTAATTTTTATCTTTGATTAAGTCTCATTCTGTCACTTTCTTTGCCAATGAAATAGAAAATGACAGCATGAGACTTAATGAAGGATTAATATTAATTGACGTCTTTGAGTACGGCAGTAAGTCTATTTCTGATATTAACTTTAACGTAACAAAGCTACTTAGGTTTTCCCTGACGAATACTGGAGAGGAATTAGAGTGCGGATAGTTAATTACATAAAAGCTACGGAACCTTATAAATGTATGTCTGCCACTCGAGACTTATAGAGCAAGTATCTGCTTATTGTTTATTAAAAGCTTTTGCTGGTAAAAGCCATTGGGCGTTTATCGATTATAAGTGTACCGAATTTTTGTTTTATCTGTGTGCAATAATTATTCCTTTCCTGTACCCAATCTCGTCCAGAAGAGATCGCTCTTAACATTAAAACCGTCTGCTTTGTACATCTTTCTGTGTAAATTGCATTTTCTTTTATTGTGTACAAATACAGGGTCTCCCAGGAAACCTGTACCAGCGAAGGTCAATGGTTGGGGGATACTTAAACCTATCTATTGAACCCCCATGTATGTTCAGCGATTCTTGGTAGTTTTCGAGTATTTGCAAACAAAATTTCCTTGCAAAATGTACGGGAAATGTTTAAAATTTTAACAAAAGTAAGCATTTTATTACTGTTTGTACATAATACACTAGATTTCACCTCAAACTGAATAGTATGTAGAGTCAAAATAAATCAACCGATTTTTATTAGCACTTTGATTATTTTTTCATACATTTTTTTATTGCAAATATCTCGATAACTATAAAAAATCGCGAAACATAGATTGGGGTCTAATGGATAGGTCAAGTGTCCCCCGACCATAGACCTTCTCTGGTACAGGTTTCCTGGGACACCCTGTATAGTTTTATTTATTCTCTATCAGTCGACCATTGAGCTTTTCTAATTAGTTTTTTACATGACACTATTGTCTTTTTCAAATCTATTAATTATTTTTTCCCTTATACACCTAAAACAATGGTTGTAAGTATTTTGCTTTGAGCAGAATACATATATCTTTATTATAAAAATATTAAACAACTATATTATATATAGACGACCGTCTTGGTGTAGTGGCTTACGCCACGGACTTCTAAACCAGGCGGTTGCGGGTTCGAATCCCGCAAGGGGCAAATGTTTGTGTGATGAGCACGAGCATTTGAACCCAGGTCATGGATGTTTATAAATGTATATAAGTATGTCTATCCGTTATCCTAGTCACCATACCACAAGCTCACGCTTAGTTTGGGGCTAGGTAATTGGTGTGTTTCTTGAAACAATTTATTATTATTATTTATTATATTTACTTTTTAACTACTACGAATAAACTTGTGAAATGATGCAGTGCAAACGTTTCTTTATATGAAAAGCACTGACTCAAGAAGACACCCGACTCTTGAGAGTTCAGCAAAATTGGAACAAGCGACCCAGTGCATCGGTGTAAGTGGTATCGTAAACATCATAACATTATGACGATGATGTAGATTTTGGAATATCTAAGTGGTTTGAAGTCGTTGAAATCATTTCATCAATGTAAGTTCCATTTTCGCATGATTACCTATAAAAAGTATTTTTGCTTGAAAAGCGTACCATGTTAAAGAAAATATGTTTTATAAAACACGAACTACGATTAGGTTTGACCTGTAGTTATTGTAATTAAAGTGTGAGAGTACATTACTAAACCTAAACACAACTTTTAAATTAATAATCATTATTATTTTCATTACGAAAAAACTTTCAGATGATCTCGTATTTCTTGGTGTTCGTAAACGCGTACTTACATTAACGTAGATAGGAAGATACCCAATAAAATTGGGGAGCTATAATTTACGTCTCTATCCCTTATATTAGACCAAGCCCATTTGCCAAGATGATCATTGCGATCGGGTCTGGTAAATGGCAATAAATTATAAAGATGAAGTGACGTTATAAATGTTTAATGTTGGAAACGCAAGATGAGCATGACCTCTACATAGGACTTAACTCGCAAATAATGTCGTAGTTATTTTCTTCTAATTTCTACTAATTGTATTTTTTAAATACAAATACATAAATGAATTGTTTTAACAAACTTCTAAATAATTGTTTCTTCCATTCTGTTTTTAGAAAATGAAAGGCAATATAAAAATGGAGAAAGATTTAAACCAACTTGGTCTACCACCAATGACACTGGCTGAATCAAAAGGTAATCTTATATCTGCTTGATATTTGTTGACAACAAAATCATATTTCTAACTTGTTTTCGCTTTGCCCTTTTTAGAAAGCAACCGTAGAAGAAAAGATATTTTAATTTACAACATAGTAAGAAAAACTTGCATATTTTTACTACTTCTCGTAATCTTTGCCGGAGCTCTGATTATAATGACGAGACTTCTAGAAAATTATGGTGAGTTTTAAATGCATATAAACAAAGATGCGGAACCCTTGGCTTGTAAAGAGTAACAGCATATTTTTTACATGCTATATTTTTTTTAAAAAGGCACTTATTCTATTAGTCTTGCAGTATATTTTTATTAAAGTACCTTTGTATTTGTATATTTTTAGGGGGCTTTCGCACAACTGAAATCTTCTTCATAACCAGCGTCGCAAAAAACGCAAATGTAACATTAGGACAGGACGGCCTTGAAATATCATTCCGTTTAAAAAACAAAACTGATGCTGTACTGAAAAGAAAGAAAAGAGATATTCCTGAAGATACCACTGACACTGATAAAATTATAGCAAACTTGAAAAATGAAGATTATCAAAAAGCAAGAGATATTATTATGAATCATAACGTACTTTGCAATACTGAAAACAAAAATGATATTTGTAAAGATCTTGTTAAAAGGTTAAAATCTATTACTGATGGAGAATTAAATACTGATAATGACAAGAAAAAAACAAAAGATAACAGAGATCTAGCCAATCAACATGTTAAATTCCGTAGCATCCCAATGGATATGGCAAAACGCGAAGTATTTCCGTTGCCTATTACCGAGGAATTGACTGGAATTTCAAATCGGGATGCGTTTGGATACGGTGTAGATCCATATCAGCATGTTCCTCCTTATTTGCCACCTTACTCACATCAGCCTCATCTACCCGATACATGTTTGCTAGCTCGCCTTCTGAAGCATGGACACGCTCAGCATTTTGGTAAGTTATATTTTTTTTAGTAACTTATAATTTCTTTGATTTTTGCAAGTTATTACGAAGTTTTATTGCTTTGAGTTTCAAAAGGTAAAAACGGGACTAGGCTGTATCTCTTGAACCGTGATAGCTACATAGTTGAAATTTTCACAGATGATGTATTTCTGTTGCTGCTATAACAACTAATACCAAAAACAAAAAAGTTTTTTGGGCGTTTTTTACTCTATATTTATAAAGGTAGACGCTTAAAATATTCATATTCATTCATATTAAGTTGTATATTCACACCAAAATTAATAATTAAATTAAAATAAAATAAATAAGGGAGGCTCCTATACCAACGTGGTTTTTTAAGTTATAATAGTGTCTTATATTGTATAAATAATGGTACGGAAGCCTTCGTGCGTGAGTCCGACTCGCACCTATTTTATTATCTTTCTTTTATCGTTTTTCTGAACAGGTGGATACGAAAGTCCTGCACCTGAATATGCTGAAAGTCAAGCTTATCCCCATTATTCTCAGCCAGTACCAGGAATATCCAGCAAGTATGTATCTCTGCCAATGAATGCCTGAAACTCATGAATTTTGGCTCTTAAGTATGTAATAATAATTTCCTCTTAGCCGAATTTTGACTACAGTGGCCTATTTCAACAGAGATTAGCTACCTGCGCGGGAGATAATATTATAGTGCACAAGTATGTACTGATATAAAAAAAATATTTTATTATGAAAAATATTTTCAGACTATATCGTGAACCTGAAGACCATGACGCTGAGCCAAAACATCGGGAAATACACCCACAAGACGCGGAAATATTTAGAAAGTTCCTAGCGCAGTACACAAAGTAAGATATTGCTTTATTAACTTTTTTACAAAGTAGTAGGTATTATACTCGTAATATATCCTAAAGGTGTAATGGAAATGCAAACAAACATATAATATAATGTTGTAACCGCCATTTTATTTGGGTAGTAACAGTTGGGTAGGTCCTACAAGCGTTAATTTGTATACCTGTATTTAAAATGATTTTCTGTTGGGAAAATTGTAGCTCTGGGAATACTCAGTCATTAAGTCTGTAGGTTAAATAATAATAAAACCCCTACGCATATTACCACAGCCTAAATAAATAAAGAGGTTTTATTGCTTATTACTTTCCAAGATACGAATCCCTGTGGTCTTCCAAAAGCTCTTTGTTGCGGAAACTCAATTAATCCCACATGTTTCAATACACATTCCCATGACCATAAAGTTATTTACTTAGTGCTTCACATCGTATAATTTGATTTCGTGCTCATTTTACTCTTGTTCTTGAAGTAGGAATATTATTAACATTTGCGGACACAGTAAGAGTAATACTATATTTCAGCGCTGACATGCCAAAGCCTTCGACGAATTCAACAGAATTTCGCGACGCTCAATGTCCTGAAGGTTCGGTACCTTGCTTCAACGGAGAATGTGTCCAGGAAAGTCAATGGTGCAATGGACATGTGGACTGTGCCGATGTCAGTGACGAAGCCAAGTGCAGTTGCAAATCTAGGGTCGACAAGTCGAGACTGTGTGATGGGTACTTCGATTGCCCTTTTGGTGAAGACGAGATGGGTTGCTTTGGTTTGTACTGCATCTTAATGCTCAATATTTTGTTGTTCTGTAAATGTAGGTGTACAGTAGGGTGTAATGTGGTGTAAATACTTAGAGAGTTCAATTTTAGAGGTTAGTCATTATTATGTACACTGTCAGGCATTGCAAAAAAGTGTTGCATAGTCTTTACCCGATATGCACGTATGTAAGTATGTATGTATGCCCATTTCTTTGGCACGCCCTATAGCCCAAACGTACAAACGGTTTTTGACTTAGTGAGCTATCGTTGAATTCGTCAAAATTATGGTAGTCACATAAATAATGAAAATAGCGCCCACAAATAAAATAAAAAGGGGAGGGAATAGTTTTTTTACCATAAAAATAAATTGGGTTTTTGTTTCATAATAATTATTTATTGTTTAGTTAACTTGTTGTTACATTTAATTAAAATTTGACTTTTTAATAATATAGTGTTATCTTGTATTTTCACGAATTACGATCTTGTATATAAAATTTATATCTATCATTTTTAGGCTGTGACGAAAACTCCTTTAGTTGTGAAGACTTGGACATCAACTCTAAAAGCAGTTGTTTCTCAAAAGAACAGAGGTGTAATAACATAATGGACTGTCCGAACAACAGGGACGAGATTGATTGTAACATGCTTTCGCCGAGCCTTCACAATAATCCCGTAAGTGTTACCAAATATGCTCTTTGTCCAACGCTATCCATTTGTACCCGACTGCGGAAGGAGGGTTATGTTTTTCGGGAGTATGTATGTATGTATAATTGTTTAACACGCCCTTCAGGCCAAACGGCTACAGTTTTTGACATATGAGGTGTCGTTGAATATGTCAAAATGTGATAGTGACATAGGCTATACACATTAAAAATTGCGCCTGCAAATGGGTATAAAAGGGGGAGGGGGAATATTTTTTTTCCTTACTATAGCAATATGGGTATCAAATGAAAGCCATTAAAAAGACCATTCCAAAAATAAAATGTTTTTGCAGTCGGGTGTTTTGTTTTTTCAATAATTATGTTTGCTTGTTTAAAATACGCACTCGTATAAGAAGACCCAAATCTTGTTGACAGGTAAGCAATTATGTATTTTAGTTTCTGCGAATGAGTTCCAAACATTGTCAACGGGTAATTTCCTTACATTTAAGAACGTATCTCCAGTTAACAATCTAATTTCGTCTCAATTTGTTTAGAGTTAAGTTACTGAAATAATTAAATGGAAGGGGAATTTGTTGAACAGTTTGAAAGCCAATTCATGTCGAGAAACAAACTTGTCAGTGTACTTTACACTGGTGAACTTTTCCCTTTTCTTTACCTTCAGAAGCCAATAGATTTGATCAAAGAATAACATAGTTCAAAGTTCTTCTGCCAGAATTTAGGATCATCTTGTTTCAAAATGAAAATCTATGAAGACCTCTGTGGTCGAGTGGCTTTCGCCGGTTTACATGGTGTTGCAATCTTTGAGGTCCTGGGTTCGATCCCCGGTCGGGTCAATTCATTATCATCATCCTAGCGTTATCTCGGTTGTGCACTCGCACGTGAGGGCCCAGGGTCCGCTGACCATAATCTAGGATGTGGCAAATCAGGTAATTACAGTGGAGCGACTGCCATCTGTTAAAAAAACATATTTTCTATATTGTCTCGGGTTTTTATACCGTATTTACTCCTTTTCATAACATAAGCAACTTAGTTTGGAATCAGACCAATGATGCTATCCAATGTTTATTAGAAAGCAAAAAATAATTTAACTTAAAATAGTTAGTATTTTTTTAATATTGCTTTAAAAGAAATTTTGAACCTGAAATTGGTGGTTTTGTAATTATTTTTTCACAAACAAATGGATGATGATGACCTACTGATTCTTTTCAATTCAATACAACTAATACAAGTAATATTAGTGCAACATTCAACTAATTTACTTTATTGTATTCTGTCTAATTATAAGCCTAATGCAGTATTCTGATTCAAAGTGCATCCTTTTAAATATTTCCAGTTGTTCGCAATCTCCAATACTGAAGGATTTTTGCAACGCAATTTCAAAGGAGACTGGTATGCCGTGTGTAAGAACCCCTACATGTGGGCGCACGACGCTTGCCGGAGGGAGACTGGACTCATAATAAGGTTTGCCTGATTGGAAATGCTCTTATAGTTTTAGCGCATTTGCGTGAATGAGCCATAGAATGAGAAACTTGAGTAGGCGTAGAGTGATTGGAACGTATTGTTGTTTCTTTAGATAAACATGTAAAATTCTACCGGAAAAGTATGAATCTGAATAATTAAAAATCTAAACCTATTTTCTATCACAGATTTAACGAAAACTTTGTCTTTATTTTCAACAGACCACCTTTTATTCAAATTGTGCCAGTCGATCCACTATTGAGGCTCAACTATTTGAACACGGGTCCAGAGGGATTACTTCAAACAAGTAATACATGTTTCAACTCTTCCGCAATATACGTCACTTGTCCTGAAATACTTTGCGGTACAAGAATTTTAACAACTCCTCAATTACTGAAAGAGGTAATTACTTTAAAGTTTAACGTCATTGGTTCTAAGACAAAGTCCCGTTCATGCTATTGACATTTTAATCTTCTTACAGAATTCAGCGATCGAAAATCACCTCTTTGGAAGAAACAAGCGCTTCCTATTGAATGGCCGACCATACCCTGTCACATTTTATGATCCCTCAAAGAGGATGCCTAGAAATAGTCCAGTTGTTAGTGCGAGTATATCCGATAAGGTCGGTAAGAAGGTTTCGATCAAGATGAGAAGGGCACAAAGCAGGGTAGTGGGTGGAAGGCCAAGTAAACCAGCTGCTTGGCCTTGGATGGCAGCATTGTATCGCAACGGCATGTTCCATTGTGGTGGCGTCATCGTCACACAGCATTGGGTTCTTTCGGCTGCTCATTGCGTGCACGAGTAAGTTCAGGACAATTTGAAGACCTTTCTAAAATACTTTATAAAAAATAACACCCTGAAAATTTGTTTGCGAGCACTTTTACATAAAATACACACACCCTACATAAATTTAAATAAAATTGCTTTAAAGTTGAGAAGTAAGACCCTTTAGGCAAGTGAGTTTACCCGGGCAAAAGTTTACTGAAATATGTTTGTTTTAAAAATGCTAAATTGGGGTTTTCTGAATTCGTTTTAGTTTGCAGCAATTCCAATTTTACAGCTATTGATTAATTTCAGATTTTGGAATCATTATTTTGAAGTGCAAGTAGGCATGCTTCGTCGGTTCTCGTTTTCGCCCCAAGAGCAAAATCACCGTATCTCCCACATCATAGTGAACCAGCGTTACAGTCAAGCAGATATGAAAAATGACCTGTCCCTTCTGAGGGTGAAGTCATCTATACAATTTAGTCGTTGGGTCCGGCCTATATGCTTGCCAGGACCAAACACTGCTGGACCTGAATGGCTCTGGGGTCCTCCCCCTGGCACTAGCTGTACGGCAGTTGGATGGGGTGCCACTGTAGAACATGGACCAGATCGTAAGTTGGATTAGTGTTGCCTATCGATAGTCAACTATCGCTAAGCAATCGATAGTCTATCGATAGTGTAATACAACAGGGCAATAGTATTGATAGCCATCAATAGTATCGATACGTTTGATGATTTACTATTTTTCAAGGTTTTGACTATGGATAGTTATGCAAACCTAATTTGGATCTTTTTCTTGTACTCTAACAGCGCTTAACATCAATTTCTGACGATGACGGTTTTAATAAATGTATCCTGCTTTCAGCGGATCACATGCGGGAAGTCGAGTTGCCAATTTGGGCAAAATGCAAACATTCGGAAGACCGGGAAGGCAAAGAAATATGTGCTGGACCCGTAGAAGGCGGCAAGGATGCATGCCAGGTAAATTTTAGTATTCCTAAAATCAATAGGTCAAAAATACAGACAACGGTACTTCGGTGAAGTAATCCTATTCAAAATCATTCTTATTAAAAATGTAACTGAATTTTATAGGGTGATAGCGGGGGCCCACTTCTCTGCAGAAGCCCTTTGAATTCCCAACAATGGTATTTAGCAGGTATCGTAAGTCATGGTGACGGATGCGCTCGAAAGGGAGAACCCGGAGTCTATACAAGAGTCAGCCTTTTTGTGAAATGGATCAGACATAATATCGGTAAGCAATAACATAAATATATTTATTAATTTCTCACTACGAGATAATGTTTGTGACGGATAATACGAGGGTCAAACTGAAAGTTCTTAGAAAATCAAAAACTGATTACATTAGCCAGTTATTAGTTTTATTATATCTTTTCAAAATATTGTCCATTGACGTCAATACACCGCTGCATGCGATGGAACCACTGGGAAAAGCACTTTGCCCACTCGTCCTTAGGGGTCTCTTCAATGGCATCGCGATACGCAGCCACCGCTTCTTCAGCATTCATAAACCGCTTTCCTTTAAGTTTTTCTTTAATTTTTGGAAATAAATAAAAATCACAAGGCGCGAGGTCGGGGCTATACGGCGGGTGACCCAGTAATTCAACGTTTGATGTCGCCAAATAGTCGATCGTTCGCTTGGCGGTGTGCGACGAGGCGTTGTCGTGGTGAAGGAGGATCCTACTGCGAGGTCGTTTCTCTCGAACTTTTTCCAAGACAAGTGGCAAACAATTGGTAGTGTACCATTCTGCAGAAACTGTTTTTTGATCCTCTAACACAATTGTTGCGAAATGACCTATCCTTCCAAAGAACGAGGCCACCATTTTTTTTCCCGCACTTCGATCTCTCTTCACTTTAGTTGGCAACTCCTCGAAAGGAAACACCCACTGAGCAGATTGTCTTTTGGTTTCAGGATCATAACAGTAAATCCAGCTTTCGTCACCTGTTAGTATGTCGAACACAGCATTTGAGTCACCTCCGTTAAATCTTTCAATCATTTTACGGCACCAATCCACACGATGGAGTTTTTGAGCCTTAGTCAAATTATGAGGTATCCACCGGGCGCAAAGCTTCCTGACCGCTAAATGTTCGTGGAGGATTTTGTGCACTTGACTCATACCGATGCCTAAGCTTGTCCGAATCTGCTGATAGGTCACTCTTTTGTCAGTCTCTATCATACGCCGCACAACACAGATGTTATTTTCAGTCGTCGCCGTAGAAGGCCGTCCCTCACGTACATCATCAGTGAGATTAGTGCGACCACGTTTAAACTCATTAAACCAGTTGTAAACAGTCGCACGAGATGGGGCTTCATCGTGAAAGGCCAATCGTAGTCTATCATAACTTTCTTGTTGACTTAAATGACATCGAAAGTCATAAAAAATCATTGCACGAAAATTTTCTCGTGTTAAATTCATTTTGACGTGACACAGACAATTTTCAATTTGCCGCCAAGTCGTAAAACAAATGACAAATGAATGAAATATATACTCAGTAATATTGGCAAAGAGTTCTATTTTCAAATTTTAGAATATTTTTTTTATTATATTGTTTATAAGTGGCCAGTTCTAAGAACTTTCAGTTTGACCCTCGTATACTAGGTCAAAGTTATTGAAATACGTACTCTTTATGCCTTTTTAAACCTGTTACATATGTATTTAGGTTCAAAAGTACTGCCAACCATTCAACCCCTGCAGAAATGCCCAGGATTCAAATGTACATCAGGAATTTCTAAATGCCTACCTGAAAAAAGAGTATGTGACAAAATTGTTGATTGTCTTGACGGAGAAGATGAAATAAACTGTAATACTATGCGATCATTTGAAAGTTTATTCTTAGGCAGAACTTCAAACGACACTGAAAACGTGTCAGAAAAAGACTTAGCAACAGCTGACACACAAACTAATACCGCAGTTGTTCATGACTTGCCTAAAGAAAATTCTAAACAAAGAGACAATCATGAGTTAGAAAGCAAAAACCATAAGTTAAATGACGACTTTTTACACGCTTCAACGATTGAAATATCAATACCAAAGAGCTCAGAACTCGAAGGAGACAATTCTGAACAAGCTACTGGTCCTCCGTCTTTATTTGACAGAGAAACAGAATTTATAGAAAGTTTAACCATTACATCACACAAACCATCTTTAGAATCCAGATCATCAATTTCGGAAAACGAAAATGTGAAATCTGATGACACATTTAATAATCAGTTCAGAGCATCTGATATTCAAGAAGATTGGGCAACTTCGACAACACAGTCAGAACCAATAACTACTTTGACTAATCTTAAAACAAATAGCCCTATGCTTGAGACTACGTCAGCATTGTCAGTCGCATCATCGTTACCAGTTACGTCTACCACTGAATCTATCATAGAAACAACATCAATCCATGCCACGCATTCAGAGAGTAATGCTTCAAATAGTAGTGAAGATCATGAATCTAAGTCTCTCTTGGTAGAATTACTTCCTCAAACCCAAAAGCTTGAAGATGACGATAGCAAAATGACCAGCGAAAGCAGTATGATCGAAAATAAGGAAATGTCTTCTTCAGCTAAAATAATCGATGATAATTCAAGTAAAAAAATTAGTAACTTTGATGATAGATTGGATATAATCCATAAGATAGAAGATATTGTTTTATCTGAACTTCAGCCAGCAAAAATCAGAAAAAAACATCTTACCCCAAAGGAGTTTGAATGCAGAAGGTAGGTAACTTTTTATTATTTTTTACATTTTTAACCAAACTTTTTTTTACTATTTACTAGTAATATTTTATTTTAAAATAAAGAGCAAAGTTATTATTTGCAGGATATACCAGACAATTCCATACATCCATAGATGTGATCACAAAGCTGATTGTGAAGATGGTACCGATGAGTTGAGCTGTACATGCGCAGACTATCTATTTGCTTTTGATAAGACTCTCCTTTGCGATGGCATATTTGACTGTGCTGATGGTCAAGATGAAGCTGACTGCTGTAAGACTATATTATACATTTAAATTTGACACCTTAACAATGATGTTCACATCATTAGAATAACACTAATTTTATTTTTAGTTAGCTGCCCAGAAGATCGATTCCTTTGCAGAAGAAGTCAGATTTGTCTACCAATTAAACACGTTTGCGATGGTAGACCACATTGCCCGCAAGGCGAGGATGAAATAGACTGCTGTAAGTGAAGTCATAGATTTTTTGGTAAATTTTGTCTTATGATTGCATGTTGTGCATTTTTGTAACACGGTAACGTTTACAGTTGCTCTATCCAACGGAAAAGAATTGAAATACGATATAGACGAACGGCCAAAATCTAGGTTAGAAGGTTACCTCACGAAAAAACAAAAGAACCAATGGCACATTATTTGTGAAGATAACTTATCTACAGAGGAACAAGAACATGCGGCAGCTCATATTTGCCGTTATCTGGGTTTCAGGTAAATATTTAAAAACCTTGATATTAGTAACCGTAATACCGTTGTTTTTTAAATGTTAAAACATGTCAAAAGTAATAAACAAGGGGTTACAAGACATACCAAATCTTACTATTTTTACAGCTCAGCAAACAGATATCTGCTAAAGCACTTGAATGTCAATGATGAAATTTTGAAATCGAATGAAGTTAGAAAGCGAAGAGAAACAAGAATCAGTTCACCAGTTCATTTCACGTATAGAGAAGCAAGTAGTTCTGAGGATAACGCTAGGCATATTGTCATCAAAGAACCACAAGTTCTAAAAGAGCACTGTGTTCCGAACGTCAAGAAAACTTGTATGTCATTGTACGTCTACTGCGATCATAGCTTATTTACCGATTTCAATCTGCCTTCGAATCTTTTGTACAGCCGATCGGTAGAAACTGTCACAAATGAGATGTGGCCATGGGTAGCCAAAGTTTTAGTTGAAGGTGACTACAAATGTACTGGAGTTTTAGTTGATCCTTCCTTAGTATTAGTCAGCCATTCATGTCTGTGGGACTCATCGTAAGTCATAATTTATAAACCATTAATTAAATGAACTATCAAACTTTGGTTTTTACTAAAATTCCGACGTTGTGGATAAATATTATTTCAATAATTTCAGCCTTAGCCGTAACTTGATAACAGTAGTGCTAGGTTCTCACAGAACCTTAAATTCTACTCATGGACCATACGAACAAATTTTGCAAGTAGATGGAAAGAGAGATTTGTATCGAAGCAATGTTGCCTTATTACATTTAAAAGAGCCAGCACAGTTTTCAACGATGGTTAGGCCAATGGTCATTCAGTCTTCGTAAGTACTAATATAATTAATATTTTATTAGATTTTACCTTTTAACATTAAAAGCGTATTAACCCTTATTTAAATGTAACGTTTCCAGCATAATGCCTGAAAGCAAAAATGCAACTTGCGTGGCTGTAGGACAAGATGAAAAAAACCAAACCAAGAGTGTCTTCGTAGAAGAAACAACAGAAAATTGTCACCATCATAATAAATGTTACAAACTGCGTTCAAAATCAAAGACCCTCTGCCTTGTAAGTACCATTTACCAAAGTACCTGTTGTTTGCTTGATGTAGTAATATAGATTTCTATTGGTGAAGGAATTCACAAAATTGTTTACTCTTTACTTTTTATAATTTTTAGTATAGAGTAAGTTATCAAAATAATCCAATTATTTTTACAGCCAGGGACGGTATCGACTCAACAATGGGCCGGCATCATCAGTTGCCACACCGAGCAAGGATGGTATCCATCAGCTACATTTGTTGATATACGTGGCGAATGCGGGCTTCAAGATAAAATCGTTGGAACTAGTATCGAAAACCTAAAATTGGAAATTAAAAACGCTGGTAAATATTTCTTGATATAGGAGTCAGTGGTACAGGATCATAAAAATCGGCACAAAATATATACCGTTTCCATTAAATTTTAGGTAGCAATGGTAATTTTGAAACAAAAAAAAATTTAATTGATCAATGCCATGGTGTTCGGTGTGGACGAGGCAAATGTATCGGTTTGCGTCAAGTCTGCAACGGGGTGAGGAACTGTGAAGATGGAAGAGATGAATCGGAAGAAGCCTGCGAAACGAAACATCAATTCTGTAAAAAGGACCCACATGATAAAAATTGCGGTATGTTTTCTAAAGTCTAAGTAGTTGCAACAGTAAATTCTTAAATCCTTGAAACTATTTACCGTCCTGATACCCAACTTTGAGAATAAGAAGTCAAAACATTTACACTTGTATTAATCGCGTATTTATTTTGTTGTGTGAACACAGGCATTTTTATTTGATTGTTCATGTACATGTTTTCTTCTAGAATGCTCCACGGGACAATTTCGATGTCACAACGGACTCTGCATACCAAAGGAGCAATTCCACGATGGCAATGATGACTGTGGTGACGGCACTGACGAGCCTGAGCAGTCCACTTGCTCCAAATACTTGGCTAGGGTTATGCCTTCAAGACTCTGTGATGGAGTCCTCCATTGCAAAGATAGGAGTGATGAGGACCCAATGTTCTGCAAGTGTTTTGCTAAACGCACTCATCCGTAAGTCCTTCATGTTTTGCGATTCATAATATAAACTTCTACTAATTTTATCAGTACGATTAATGATTTTTGCAACGTTTTCTATGGTGTTGTATTTGTTATGCAATAATTTCTTCAGTTTTATAAATAAAATGTGAACTGTTCAGAAAAGATTTGTTTTTTGCTACTGGGAAACAATGAATCAACGTAAAAGGGGCTTTCCAAAGTAATCTAAAAAGGGTCAAATTAAATTGTCATGTCCTTTGATTTACAAACTGAATATGAAATAAGGAAAATAGGATGTTTAACTTTATTATGCTAAGATTTTTTTTTGTTTTATAACAAAGAATAGCAAGCGGTCTCTACAAATGAGGTTACTTAGTATATTTCATTATTTAAAAAATGTACTAATTCAAAATGAAATAAATAAATTGTTTCAACAAACACACCAATTACCTAGCCCCAAACTAAGCATAAGCTTGTGCTATGGTGACTAGAATACGGGTAGACATACTTATGACATGACATACTTATATACATTTTATAAACATCCATGACTAAGGTACAAATGCTCGTGCTCACCACACAAACACTTGCCCCTTGCGGGACTCGAACCCGCAACCGCCTGGCTTAGAAGTCCGGGGTGCGAACCACTACACCAAGACAGTCGTCGAAAGCTCTCTATATAAGTAAGACCACTAAGTGACTAAATTTTTTATTTATTTTTAGATGTGGCAAGACAGCCGACGTGGATCACTGCGTAGCACCAGACGTGGTATGCGATGGCGTTAATGACTGTCCAAACGGAGAAGACGAATCCACTTGCATCGGCCTCAACGCACCACAAGGCTCAGGGTAGGTGTCCTGTCTGGGTCCTAGACAAGATGCAATATATTGTACAGCGAACTTCGCTATGATCAACGAAATGTCAAAATATGTATGCGAAAGTCTTATCGTGTTTTGATCGGTTACGTCAGTTTGATACATTTTGCTAGCGATAGCAAACTTCACTGTAGATTAGATGTTTTGTAAATTCAGAAAATATTTTCTGATTACGCTAACGATTCAATAACATTTCTTTAAATGAAAATAAATAAATGGATAGGGAGCAAAACGTGACTTCGGAAGTTTTGTCGACTTTCAAGTTTATTTTGAGGTTCTCGTACCATGGGTCAGAATTTTATTTTAATTATTACAATCATCTGGGTTCGCCAGCGAGGGGGCGTGGGTTCGAGTCCCACCTGATGACACAGTCGATTAATTTTTGTGAGCGAAATTCAATTTGAAATTCGTAAAAACTTGCAAAATAATTGCTTAAGTTATAAAATAATTATTACAATCAATATGAATTTCCACGATCTTCATTATAGTGTCTTTTACGCCCACATGTACTTTTTATTATAACTAATTTTATTGCTCATATTACAGGTATGGAAAAGGCCAAGTAATGGTGCGATCCCACGGCGTGTGGCATACGAAATGTTACCCTAACAAGACGCGCTCGAAATCCGAGCTTGAAGCAATCTGCAGGGAATTGGGCTTCATTAGCGGCCACGCAAAAGAACTGGAGATGTCGGGTGAATTCAAGCCTCACCCTTACAACAGTGTTCTGTTAGACCCGTTCAGTGACGTGTGGCTTAACAACAGAACGCAAATAAAACTTAGGAACACACACTCACCACTAGCCAGAGCCATCTTCGACGACCAATTGAAGAATTGTTACCCAGTTTTTATCGAATGTCTTTAACTTAATAATTGTTTTTATTTATTTTAATTAAATATTTTTAATCAAGTTTTGTTTTTTTATAATAAGTATTAAGGTATAGTATAATTTCACTCTAATTCGTAAATTAAAACTATATTTACGGTCACATAATCTAACAAATACGAGTACATAGGTATTTACGTGACTGACAGTTAGCATCTGTCTGCTCTTGGTTTGTGATTAGTCAGTTCTACCGAAAGTACGTACATGTCACATAGGCCAGTATAAAGCTTGAAGTACTACAAGCTTGTAGTACTACATTTTTAGTATTTGCTTAGATTAGTTAAAGTGATGTAAATCTTTTCTACCTTCGAAAAACTTGAGCTCGCTGCGCTATACGCGAAAACTTTAGTAATTTTAACACATTTTTCCTTACATTTAAAGGATTATTTACCCTTTACAGCATCTAATGAGAATGATGAGGAACGATTAAATTGGTTGTCCAGTTAATGATAGAGAATTTTATATTTGTTACAGACAGATAAATAACATACAAAACTAGCGGTTGCCAGCGACTTCGTCCGCGCAAATGTCGAATTTCCCATACAAACTCCCACCCCCCTTTTTACCCCCTTAGAAGTTGAATTTTCCAAAATCCTGAAATACGTCATTCTAAATTTATAATTAAATAGCTAAATACAATTGTCCATCGATTAAGCTTCAAAACTGACGAAGTTTCATACAAATTTAGCCCCCATTTTCCCCCCTTAATGTTTTCAAAATACAAATATAGGACGTAGGTACAAAGCTATGTACCAAACTTACTTTACTTACACCACGTTATTTCAAAAACTTAGTACCGGGTTTAAGGCAGGACTAAGCTATTAGCTAGCCAATTAGAAAAGCACTTCGCTATTAGGTTATGTTACGAATGTGTCATTCATTCCTCTGTTTTCGGCTAATATTTAGACCCATTAAATCTTTCATTTGATACCCATGTTGCTATGGTAAGGAAAAATTCAATCCCCCCTCCCTCCTTTATTTCCATTTGCGGGAGCCATTTTTGAAATGTATATAGCCTATGTCACTCTCACAATTTTGACAAATTCAACGGCTGGACAGTTTTTGACATATGTGGTGTACATATGTCAAAAACTGTCCAGCCGTTTGGGCTGTAGGGCCTGCCAAACAATTATACATACATACATACTCTCGAAAAACATAACCCTCCTTCCGCAGTCAGGTAAAAATAGCAACCTAATCAAGTAAAACAGCGATGTCACAGCCATCTGCCGGCAATCGATAAGATTACAGATGTTGAGAAAAACGAATTTTAGTGTGCTTGAAAAAAACAACACCTATCTGATGACATGCTTAAATAAAGCCTTATTTTAGATAGATAGCATTTCGTTATATAGATGGTGCTTATCGGGGCAATATTTTTTAATCGATTTCATTTGAGTTTTCCCAGACTACCTAGACATAATCGTTCATGCAATCTCCGTCCATTTAATGAGCTGAATTTAAGAGCAGTTAAATATATTTTAGTGAGTACAGTGTATAATCAATATCGAGCAGTAGGTATCTGCTAGCATTTAGATTATACATATCATTAATCATCTGCATTTTCCGCGACACATCCTGTACTACTTATCTCTGATTTAGGTTGTCTTCGAATATTTTGTGTCTACGAAAGGTCTTAGAAGCAGTCAATAGTTTCTACTGTGATAGCTTATTTTATAAAAAAAATATAACGTTTACCAAAAGTGGAGCAAAATCTTAAACTATTAGATAAAAAAGTTTTGAAGTAAAATACTGCCTCTATTGCCCTATTTTGGTAACTTGTTCAGAGCTATATTTTGAATTTTACGCAGGTACAACTCTCGGGTCACTAAACTTACACAATATTAATGACAGTTCATCGTTGGTGAGAATTAGTTTACATTAGTTCTAGGTAGTAAATTAGATTAACAAACGGAAATTTGCAGCCAGTTAATGACATAATGATATATTTTTGGCTTGTCAAATAGATTAAGTATGCATGCCAATCTAATCAGTAAAACATCTGTCACCAATTTCTTACAATTAAGGATGGACTTCATCCTATGAATAAAATAGGGTAAGTTATCATAAAGTGTTGACTTAATTTCTGCATTTTCTTAATAAATAATTAGAGCTCTTGGTGAAGATGAGAGAGAGAACCAAAGATATTTTTTCTCTAAGATTCTAACGTACACTAGTTGTTCCACTCATTTTTATGACATTTTACCATTTATTGACACTTATATTATAACTAGTGGTTTCCCGTGACTTCGCCGGCAGGAGTTCGATTTTCCATATAAACTTTCATCCCTATTTCACCCCCTTAATGTTTTTATATCACGACAGAATGTAGCCTATGTCCTTTCCAGGTTTTCAAACTGTCTCCATACCAAATTTCATCTCAATCGGTTCAGCGGTTTACGCGTCAAGAGGTAACAGACAGACAGACAGACACACTTTCGCATTTATAAAATTAGGTATGGATAGGATCCATTAATTCAATTATAATGTAGCTTTATAATCTGAATTAGGTATATTTTATATATATCCTGGACGTAATTAAAATGTAAGTACTTTACCTGGTTTTAACAGTAGCATATCTAAAAATAAAGATGTATATTAATTTAATCTCAGGTTAAGTATGTCACCCCGAGTGATAAATATTAATATAATACCACTAACAGTCATTAAATTCATTATGATTCATACATTTACTTAACATTCAAAAAGAGTTAATATCAAAAAAGAGGATCGACATATTTACATAATGTCTTTTAGATAAAACAAACGATCGAAACACGTTCAGTCGCGTGAAACTTGATTCGAAATCGTATGCAATAACAGCTTCAAATAAAATGTTGGTCTGATCCACAAGCTGCATTTTTTTAAATGAAACATGATTCTCCTTTTGATTGAATTATCAGAGGGTTAGCTGCAATTTGATGATTAAAATTGAAGTCCAAACTGAATTGGACGATTTGCCGATCAGTAGAAAATTTACTAACTTACTAGTACATTTATATTAAAAATAAGTAACATTTGATTTTATATTTATTTCGACCGCTAACGTCCTATAAAACATTATGATGAAGCATGGAGACCAGGTGCGAAGAGACAAAAATACGAGGAAAATTTGAAGTATTAATAATTTTAACAGAACTAGCAATTTATATCGCTGTTGGATCACTTGAAACACTTTTACGTTTAATTTAAATTTGCATAATGGACTTCATTAATATACAGAATTAAGTGTTCCAAATTGAAATAGTGCCACCATCATCTTGGGTAGACTTTTCGGCATCGATTTGTTGTATAATGGCTTTTATTGTGAAACGTTATTTATGATTTCATTTAAGCGAAATCCTTATGTTGCTATGTGTTCCAAATAAATTAATATTCAGACCATAAATCGACAAATGAGAGCAATAAATGTAGGAGATGGTGAGGGCTCATTCACACGGGATCCGTTATTGACTATTCGTCAAAATACAGGATATATACGTCATGACGGATGGACGGACTCACATTGCATACGAAATCGTGTTTTCACGATTCGTCAAAAATCCGTGTATTTTGACGATTCGTGATTTTTAAAAACACGATACTAGATTTAACTAGTGTACATGGGCATTCAAAAAGCATTGCCGCCGTCAAATATAAGAACGAATCGTAAAAAAAGATGAATTGTCAAAAATCACGAATCGTCCTCGTGTGAACGGGCTCTAAGGTGTCTGTCAAGCCAATGACAGCGCTATGAATTGTAACAGATAAAGCTTCTTAAAATATTGTTCCGGTTAGATTTTATTACCGTGAAAATTGGATGAGGCTGGAGAGTTTTAGTTTTAATTAGTGACAATGTTTAATGGGTAGATCTTTATAATTTAGTACCAGATAAGCCTGATATTCTGGGCATTTCCTAATTAGTGTCGAAATTATCAGGGTTATGTCGATGAAATGTAACTTTTTCATAATTAAGGATAGTACCAAATTACCGTTGTTACCTACTACTACGCAAGATTGGAATTTACCGCCATTTGTGCATCTTCTCGCGTTGAATTTGTCACGATTTTTTGTCTGTTTTATTCTCATGTGTTGCTACAATCCTTAATTATCGATTCGCATTAGCGATTATTGTTTTAAATCACTGTCTTTTTGTCGTGTTCATTATTGTACTATTAATAGATTTATAAAATAGTTGGGACGTCAGTAACTGAAAAAAGTAACGGTACACTGAGGTAGTTTGAACTATTCCACTTAAGAAGGTAATTTTATAGTAGGTAATAAAAAAACTGAACAATGAAAAAAGCGCATAAACCTATAAATTTTTTTTTCGCAAGAACACTGTTAAAATAATAAATAATTAAAAGTGTCATCGCCAAATTGCATCGTTTTTACATTCCGTGGCGTAAAGAGCGCAAGAGAAATATTTGCTCACAATAAAATTATTGGAATGTACCTTCACATTCCCTTTACAGTGATTCGAAGGCAAAAAGTGCCCTTTGTACATTTTAAACTTTTTACGCACATCGCAAACCAAAAATATATTGAAAAGTAAAGAAAATCCATAAACTCAAACATTCCTTGAAATCATTTTTACACGTTACTCTAGAATACAATTGCAATTACCAAAACATCTATAATAGACCAAATCTCTGTACTCTGTATTATCTAAGAACAATTGTTTTTGAAAATTAACACTATATGTGTTTTTTTACGTTATGCTTAATATTAATTGCTCTGGCACATAATACGAGTATCAGGAGTAGCTTAGGAGAGAAGCAAAGTACGAGTATTCTTAAAATAATTGAGAATAGAAGAAAAAAGATGCTGGGACACTTGATACGACACGATGACCTTATAAAATGAAATGAAATTGATTCCGCTATAGGCTGTCAACAAGGTGACCCTCTTGGACCATTTTCAGTTTGGCTACTAACCCCTTCATTTAAAATTGATTCTCAAAATGTATGGTATTTAGATGATGGGACTCTAGAAGGTGACGCTGACACTGTTTTTTTAGACTTTTCTAGAATAATTTAAAAATTTCATACAATAGGCCTTGCTTTAAATTTTGACAAATGCGATTTTTTAATTTAAGAACATCTTCCTCTTTCAAGAAGATCTGAGATAATTTCTAAATTTCATAGTTTGGCCCCCAATATTAAGATTCTCACAGACTCAACCCTCCATCTCCTAGGCTCTCCCATCTTCGATAATGCAATACCCCCTTCATTTTCAAAAATTAGTACTTTGATGAATGTTCAGACCGCCTTTTGGAAATCAACGCTCATTCGGCTCTCTTTATACTAAAATCCTCTATCTTAGTTCTTAAATTTAATTATCTTATTCGTTGCTGTCCTATTTGTAAATTCCAAAATTTGTCAAAAAATTTAGACAATCTAGTTAAAACACATTTGGAAAAGATTTTGAACATTCGTCTTTTGGAACGGTCTTGGGATCAAGCGTCCCTTCCTATCTGTTTTAGTTGGATTGGGACGCGTTAAATTTACAGTTTCTCCTGACCTGCCTTTCTATCCTCATCTTACAGCACGTCCACTCTCGTTGCAAGTATCCTGCAGCCTTCTACTGCAAACTTCGTAGTGGCGTACTTGGACGAGGCTAGAGATGCTTGGGCAATGGCATATCTGACAAAATTCCCTTCAGATCCTAAAATTCAAAGGAGTTGGGACCAAATTTCTTGTGAGTTTCTTTTGAAAAGTCTTATTGACAGTAGCACAGATCTAGCCAAACTAAAAGCAGTTTCCACTAAGGAAGCAGGATACTGGCTTCAGGCCTATCCTTCGGCCAACGTAGGAACCCTTTTGGACTCAGAAACTCTACGAGTCGCGATAGGTCTGCGTGTTGGTGCTGAGGTTTGCCTTCCACACAGATGCCCGTGTGGTACTGATGTCGGCTCGTTGGGACTTTACGGACTCTCCTGTACTAAAAGTGCAGCCCGCTTTTCGCGCCATGCTAGCATCAACGATATCATCCGTCGGTCTCTTGCCTCAATCAACGTGCCGGCTTTACTCGAGCCGAACGGTATCGCGCGTGATGATGGCAAGAGACCAGACGGGATGTCACTTGTTCCTTGGCGAATGGATCAGGCTCTTGTGTGGGACGCTACCTGTGTCGACACACATGCAGCCTCTCATCTGCCCGGGACAAATCGTGATGCTGGTTTGGCTGCGACAAGTGCCGATAGCTTAAAAAAAACAAGTACAGGCTGATCGACTCCCGATACCACTTTGTTCGTTTGGAGTCGAAACACTGAATCCGTGGGGTCCCAACGCTGTCTCTTTTTTCAAAGAGATTTTCAAGAGGCTGGTTGACATCAGTGGTGACCCAAGAGCTGGCAGCTACCTTGCTCAGCGTATAAGCATCGCTATCCAGCGTGGTAATGCTACTAGCATCCTGGGAACCTTACCACAAGGAAATAGCCAAACGACCTGAACGTAACGTAATTATTGAATGTTACAAATAAAGTTGGTAACCAAACCTAATGTCAATTTTCGTACAGAAGAATGTTTGCTAGGAATATTAATACATTTTATTTGCGTATTGAATTTGGAGTATGATTTTTTACACCTTGTTTGAGAAAAAAACGCGCAGGTGTATTATAACTTTGTTGCATCGCTGCGTATTGAATAAACCGACATGAATTTTACGGTGATCATTGAATAATAATATCGACAGTAAATCAGCATTTTTATGCGTACCTTATTTTGTTTGAGCTGGTCATTTCGTATTCCGTCACTGAGTACGTCTTGATCCGGCAATTACAACAAGATTTGTGTATAAAATTGATAATCTGAATTCAGTGAGAAGAGTAACAAAAAGGTTACTAAGTACTTATTGAGAACAGTTATTAACTACTTGTTTTTGTATTTGTAAATTTACGGGATTTTAGGCTTTAGTAAATAGTTTTCCCTTGATGGCAATTTAATTTAAAGCTAATTGTCAGCGTGCTCATTACTGCGCGCGCATTCTCTATCTCTACAAAAAATGTAAACCAAATTGTCCTCAGAAACTGGGCAGATTAATCTAACGAGATACCTACTCGTGTACAGAAAATTGTTGCTTTGTCCCGATGTCATCTGCTCACATCTATTCTGATTAAGTAGTAAGTACTACAAATTAAATTAACTGCACACGCATAATACTTACGTAATATGAGATTCCTTCTTCCAATAATATCGAAACCTAATTCTAAATAAGGAAAAATACCAAACACAATAATTATTTATAAACAGCGTTCAACAAACTCAGACCGCATAAAATGTGGTATACTAAAACGACTTTATTTAGACTGTAAATAAAGCCGTAATATCGAAAAAGGACATATAATGCTCATAATACTGTTATCGACGCAACTTGCATATTTTGGTGTAAAAATAAATGAGTGGCTATTAACACCGCTTAAATAAATACTAAAAATGGTATGTAGTATTATATTAGGTATGTGAAGGAACGAGAAATAATATTAACCCCTTGTTACTACAAGGGGTTAATATTATTACCGCACACTCATCTGACCAGTATCATAACCCGTAACAATACTAAGTAGAAATACTAATTAGGGATACACACAAGTAGTGTACGAAGCAAAAAATGATAGGAAACCGGAAGTGGATGTACAGGATTGAAATTTGGCACACAGGTACATACTTTAGGTTAATACACTAATTTTGACCGGCAGTTCTCAAAAATATTTCCATGAGGGGGGCAGTAATGACGTCATTAATGTTTTGTATGGGATTTGAAAAAAAAATATTCTGAAGCCCATCGTGTGTGGTATCAAATGAAAAGGCGTTATAAGTCGGTTACAAAAATATACACTATTACAATGGGCATCAACTTAGATCATAGCATAGATCATACCATAAAACACAATATAGTCTATTAAAGTACAGTTTTGATATTTTTTTCGATAATTCTGAATCTCAAACTTTATGATACAGATAAAGATAAAATTTAAAAATTAAAATGGTTACTATTGATATTTTTACAATCTCATTTCTATGGTTAGATATGAGTAAATTAAGAAACATTTGGCGTATGTTTTTTGAAATAATATTACGCCGTCTCCTACCTGGAGGAGCCCAAACTTGGTATGTTTTGAAAATATGTCTTCGATTTTTAGAAAATATGTGGCCTAAACGTAATAGTGCAGTAAATCATTTGATACCACACACAATAGGTTTCTGAACAAAAAAAATTGAAGACTCATACAAAAAATGGATGACGTCATAACTGCGTCATGGAAATATTTTTAAGAACTACCGGTCAAAATGTTTGTATAAGCCTAAAGTACTTGTGCACCAAATGTTCGTCCTGTACATCGAGTTGTGGTTTTTTTTTACGTAGCTCTACCACTAAAGGCAATAAATACGTTATGAAAAATCACGAGATTTAATAGTAAAAATATAATATAAATAATAACCTCCTTGCCTCCATAGATCTGATGATTAACCTTTTTGTAATAGCTCTATTCATCTTCTGTAAAAGACTATAATTAAATGGCGTCTCTGCTTAGGCTATAATTGGTACTTGGAGTATAAAAGTATTCAGATTTTTTTGTTAATAGCAAAACATTAATAAACTAATTATTTATGTTATGATAAACATTAAATAACATCTTATGGGTATTTAGCCGGGAAAGCACTGTAGTGCCGCACTCAGAGTCGTCAATTAAATTTACTTCAATCTTTGATTAAGTCTCGTTCTGTCACTTTCTTAGTTAATGAAATAGAAAAAGACGGCATGAAACTTAATGAATGATTAACTTCAATTGACGTCTCTGAATACCACAGTATTATTGATATCAGTTGCTATGCTCACTACAACAGTGTAATTTAGATTAAACAAAAAAACTTGACATTGTGCTATAACTGAATATTTGCTTCGGCAAATTTATTTGGGTATCGATCACCGTAGCCATTACTCGTTAACGAGAGTCACAGAGCATCTTGCCTTGAGTCAAGGGGATTGCTGTTGGTTGCACAATTTATTGGGCGATGTATCACATACCCTCTTCCGAGAATAACACATAAACAATTTAAACTTTAGTCAAAGTTCGTTGAGTAGGTACTTTTAAAGTGTGAAATAGGTCCGATCTCTAAAGCACTGTATGTAACAACGGTTTATATTAATCATTCAATATAATCATTTTTAACCGCAATCTCACCAGATTGTAAGTGCGGCCGAGGATAGGTCAACGTCTGACTTGTAAAAGCCTATTCACTATTCACTCTTTTTTTAAGTATTCAAATCATAGTGTTTAGGGATGAAGTGTTCCCGGCAACGAATTCCACTCTTTAGTCGTACGCAAGAGAAATGTAGATTGTATTTTTTTTTTGCAAAACGCAATAGTAAGAGTCATAGCAACTCTGTGTCTAGACTAATAAGGCTTATTTTGTAGGCCAACCATGTCTGCTGTAATAAAACAAAAATGCAATAAATTGTTTAGCATATCAATCCCTGGTCAAGCCGGAAAGGCTTAAATAAGGGTAAAAAAACAGCTCCATCTATGCATAGATCACCACCACCTCACACCTAGGCCCTTGGTTGGGATTTACTTTAGCTTATACCAGGTCCATAAACAAAAACGAAATATCAAAAGTCAGTCTTTAAGGGTTTAAAGAGAAAGACAAGGAAGAACCCACGTCAGTGAAGTAGTAAGATCACCGCTTTCGTCATGATGATAATGCTAGCTGACGTCAATACTTTAGTATTGACGTCAGGCAACCTTTTTTATCAAAGAAAGTTTTTTTTTTATTGTTCCTGAAATTGAATAGGTACGATGTAGTCAATAAATATTAGTCGATTCTTACGTTAAAGGATTTTGACTACATGTTAATGCGTAGCAGATTTATTATTCACATACTTACTTCTAGGTCTTATGGTTAAAATTCACCATGCCCGACGCGCTTCTGAATGTGAAACATGAATACGTTGACTTTTTGCATACGAAGGCCCTTCGTTCCAAGGTTCGATGGAGTGGAACCATCGGCTTTTTATTTCACGCACGTAGGTAACTGTTTTGCTGATGGTTATCGCCAAAAATAACCTTTAATTACCGTGTAGTTTGAGCTGCCCTGACCTTTCACACACACTTACAGAATCTACCTCATCACACAGAAATAAAGCTGTATAGACGCGCCCGGGGGTGCGATGACTCAATCTTATCAAACCATTATTAGAAGCTTATACAACTTCATAAAAAGCCCTGTCAAAACACTGTATAATAAATTCATATTTCTTATTTAATTTTGAAGGCAAAAAATAAAACGTCGTAACCACCATTAATCACTACTGGTATAGGTATTGAACACACCTTTATACTCTATAACTCGAAATAAAGAAAGCCAATAAATGCGATGAAAAATGAGGTATTAATTATAATCAGGTTTTTTGCGTGCAGAAAATCAATTTGTATGTTACAAACTACTGACGTAGAATAACAGCATTTGTATTTATTTTGTTTTGGTGTTTTCTATTCCTATAAATAAAAGTTTACCGCAAATGTAGAAGTAATCGTAAATATTATGCTATTGGGTCATAATCATTTAGGTGCATTAAAATAACTTCAGGTAAATACCTAATTTATTTTATCACTTGATTAACTAGTAGTAACTTAGCATGACGGCAGCTAAAGATTTTCATGGAAAAAATATGTCTCACTGTGACCACGAACGCTGTAAAGTGTTCAGTTTTTCTATAAATTGTAAATAAACGTGTTTTAATGAAAATTATGTAACTAACTGCCGTACTCAGAGACGTCAATTAAAGTTAATACTTTAGTAAGTCTCATGCAGTCCCCATCTATTTTTTTGACAAGAATGTGACAGAATGAGACTTAAATATAGATTAAATTTAATTAACGTCTCTAAGTGCGGCATTTAATCTCTTATTATGTAGTTAAATAAATAAAATAATAAATTGTTTCAAAAAACTCACCAATTACCTAGCCCCAAACTAAGCGTGAGCTTGTGCTATGGCGACTAGGATAACGGATAGAGATACTTATATACGTTTATACATCCATGACTTAGGTACAAATGTTCGTGCTCATCATATAAACATTTGCCCCCTTGCGGGACTCGAGCCCGCAACCTCTTGTTTTGTAGTCCGGAGGGCGGACCACTACACCAAGACGGTCGGTATGTAGAAACAATTTTCCACTTATATTTCATATTATTATCCGTTAGTAACTGCATTTACTTTTGTTCGAATACCCGTTCAATGTCCCAACATGCATTAAAATTGTAATGAATTAAAGTAAAAATATATATGGTAAAGAAAAATTAATGAATAGGTTATGGTTGAATAGTTCACCACATATCACATCTAGTAGAGTAATAAGTCTGCGTTCGGTTGGTTCATGAATTATGCGACACATCGATTACAAAACGGAACACAGTATCAATTCGGTGGCGGCCGCCTTTGTACCAGGGCCCAGCGAATTTATCCGAAGAAACAAAATAATTATCAGAATACTGAACCCATTAACGTGAACCTTGCTCCTTTCCCTCAGACAGATCAAAACAATTGTTCATGTCACACGGAACAGTATCAATGTAGGCCATTGATTGCAGAAAATAATTTAATTAAAAATCAAAGGAAAACCCACCAACCTTGGCAAAATAAATTTGAGGCAGTTTTGTTTACTTATGTTACAAGGTAAATAATGTAATTTGTGATCAATTATTTCTTCCTGAATTAAATTCTAGGTAAAAACAATACAAATCGTATTTAAACTCGATCAAGTATCTTTGGGATTTACATTTCTAAACTCTACAAAATAATCATTATCAGTCTGAGAATTTCTAATTGTTGTACTGCACAGCTGTACTGTGCGGAAAATAAACCTGTTTTCAGTTAAATTTAGCAGATATATGTAATTATTAGTTGCTGTTAGACTTAATTAATAATAGCGCGCAATTAGGCGAGATGATGCACAAAATATCTTAACACCAGGAAGACAAAGATATTGTATCCTTGTACATGTAATAAATCTGTCACTCGGCGAGAATCAGAGATCTCCGTCGATAACGAGCCAATAAAGAGGCATCTAATTAATGATTGTTCAAACTTTTAAAAAAACCGAAACAATGCTTCCGACATTCAGTATTTATATACTTCTTGACCCGTCGAAAAATTGCGCCAAAACATAAAAGGAAAAACACACTGACTGACTTTTTGCTTTTGGCAAAGCACGCGCTTCTATTTATCTCATTCGATCAATCAATTGAGTGCTTTACGAGTTTTTGTAAATGCCTTGTTATCTATTCACCGCAACGTTTCCTGAAACGTCATAATTTTAGTTAATTTTAGCTTTATTAAAATAATGATTAATGTTCGATGACGCTCTGGGCGAAACACTCATATTTATGTCTATATTTCTATAATATTTCTTTTTCGTGCCATAATATCGCTTACTGTTTCTGTATTTTTGTTAGTTCCTTGTATCTTAAGTTACAAAGGCTTTTGTAAGAAAAGTTACAGGAAATTTAAATGTAGTACCAACGTTTTTGTCTAATCTATTTTTGGCTTAGGTATTTAAAAATTATAATACGTGACAAGTTACAATAAGTTATTAACGGTTAGACTTACTAGCTTCATATTTTCAGATTTACTCAATAGAATGCAATGTTTCATTTGCTTAAATCTATCTCTGTACTATATTTCCAAAGCTTTAGTTAGATATTCCAGCTAGTGCCCACACATAATTACTTCTTACTTACAGTTTAGTTACGTAACCTTTTTTGCTCTAAATGGAAAAGAAGTAAATTATTTGTATCTATTAATATATTTACGGTCTATTATATTAATGTCAAGCATACGAAACGTCTCTAACTGATAATCCTAATTGATTACTTTACGACTCGCAAAATTTGATGAGTAATCCGGCCACCTGTCGTCCTACCGCGACCGTGACACTTCGAACTATACATATTATTGTCCCACGACACAAAAGTAACTCAGAAAAAGATATGAAATACGTTATAATAATGATGAAAGGGAAATCCCTTTCATAAACTTTCACCTACCGAACTTTATTGCAAAGCAAACCCTAAAGTTCGACTTAGAACTTCAGGGTTTGCTTCTTCAGTCTTCAGTCTAAGGAAAACAACTTTGTTTTCCTTATAAATTTTCATTTTACTATTGTTTTTTTTACATCTCAACTGCACCCGTGCGAAGTTGAGGCGGATCGCTAGTAAGATAATTTAATTTTACATCAACTCTTCCGGACGCTATAAAAGCCATAAAGTGATCTAACTAAACCACTTATAATAGCGACTGCTTTTCATCATGACCATTTTGGACTCAAAACACAATCACATCCAACTATAATCTCGACTATTCCGAAGCGGTAAGATAAGCGGTTTTATTGTCATATCTTGTTAATATTCTTTTATTCAAATAAGTCATGACTCAGATTGGCCGTGACATCATTTACTATTTTACTTAATGTATGCTAAACGTTAAAAAGTAGAAGAAATATTGATACTGCGCTTGAACTGTTGACCTGAAACTAGGCACGTAGTTTATTAAATTGGACAAAACATTAAATGAGTCATTGAATATATTGTTTTAAATCATTCAATAGTATGAGTCACAGGCCAGCCCTTTTTTAAACAAATTATTATTTAAGAAATCGTCTTTGGTTATTTGGGAACAAATTGAATAGATCTCACGAATTTTATTTTAAGCTGTTAACGTTATAACACTACTGATTCTTGGGCACTGCTTCCCTTTTAATTTGTTAACAAGCTTTTACATCAAAACATTACAACCGTACGTGTCTCGAATATTTTGTGAAATGAGAAATACGTTACTCACATAAATAATAAGTATGCCTGCGGTAGGTACAGCCGATCGGACTGATGGCTGGTCGAGAAACATCGAAGGCTAACAAGGTGCTAAAGTTAACGCTATAAGCCGTAAAAAAGTAACGAGCGAATTTTTAAACATGTCAAATAGATTGAAATATTCGAGTAAAAGGCATCCGCTGTACAGACAAATAATTGCGTAAAATATGTTGCCAATTACAATTATTAATTCTTCAGAAAATACATTGTAAGTCTTAAACCCTTTGATCGGATGTGCAAGGGTGATATTAATCAGGAAGTCCTACTGTTTGGTGCTAATTAACTCGCCACTAACTGTTGTTACTGCACAGTTAAATGCAGAAAAGAATTTAAATAGCTATAATTAGCGTCGGGATCTGTAAAAGAATTAAAACAATGCTAACAATATCGTTGCCCCACGTTTATGCGGAGGACTATTGCGTCGGTATAAGATAAAAGATCAGATGAACAATTAAACGAAACGATGATGCGCGGGCTTGCATATAATAAGGCAAAACAAATGTGTGTATAAACGTGCCTATAGCAGTAAGTTTGAGTGCCCCGGCCGGCGGTGGCTGCCACTCTGTCTGCAGCCCGAGAACGAATTAACATAATTCTTGAGAGGACACAACGCGACCCAATACATATTCAACGTGAATCATAAATTTCCAATGGCAAATAAAAAGAAGACAAGACAGTACGCACACCTGACCATTATAACCCGACATCGTGAGATAAAAATCGCCAAAGAGATTTATTTCACGCGGCGAGTACGATTAATCGAGAAATATTAATTAGTAACGCTCAGAGGTCAACATTCTGTTTATTATTATTATATGTGATGATTCCAGAATGCCCGAGGAAGTGTTACTGGTCTCGTGAGATAGTAAGAATAAGGCTACTTATATTTTATAATAAGATTTGTTCTATAAAAATGCACTTGAGATTCGACTCCTGAAATAAGTATATAAGTATTCAGGACTTGGATTGACTTTATCTAACCAATAAAACGAAAAACAATAAACCTAGTACATACGTACCTCCGACCGTTGTCAAAATGATGAGTGATTAACTATTCCTTTGTACGAAATTTAAGTTACTTTATGTCCTAACAACGTGTCAACAAAGATTTTTAAATTCAATTTCATAATGTATAAGCACGCATACACCTTTGCAAGTTACTTGAAGTGTCTCTAACGGTAAAAGGAAATATGTTTCTTTTCGATTGAATATTTTAAAATTCTTTGAGTAGTTTATCACTAAGCTACTCCTAAAGCCTTGAATTTTCACATGGTCACATGGGTATGTGACAATTGAAGGCCTTACTCTAGTTCAGGCTATTGATGCATTGTATAAAAAATAAATGTAGAAAACATAACAATCAAATAATTTAGGGAAACGAATTCATTTGGGTTTATCTTATCTTCAGTATTTTTTCAAGGACTGCTAATAATTTGATCACTTTTGAAATTCAAATCATTGATGTCTATACATTCAGTATAGTAAAACAATATATAAGTATAGATGATGTCATTTATTTGTAGTCACCCAACTCGTTTGAAATTAAATATTCAAGTATACACACACAGCACACATAATTATTGCTGAATTCAATACAACTAGTGTCCAAATAATAGTAATAGTCATATCTTCTCAATATCACTAATCAGGTATTTTGTCGATAGATAACCTAACCTTTTCCTAGGATAGGTAAGTAAAAGTAAGTTATAGAATAACCATGAAACAAAAGAAGATACACTGAAAAAATGATTCGTTAACAGTAACCATTTGGCTACGAGTAGGCCGTAATCTAGTGACTTGCGAACTACTGGTTATCAGTATTGTTACTGATAACCAAAAGATTGTTTATATTTAACAAAAAATGACTTCCCTACAACGAAATCTTCAACTAACAAAACTAGTTTGGTTGATCCTTTCTTTCAGTGTACTGTTGAAACCTCATAGTTGAGATGAGGCCTTTTCCCAGCAGTGGGATCAAATAGGCTGACTTTACTTTACTGTTGAAACCAAATGCTAAAATTATTCTCTAGAAACATACCGATCTGGCTGATAAGCCGTACATTTTTTAAACTCAAGTTTTATGCTGGAATGAGTAGGAACTAAGTAGTGTTACTAGATTAATTAAGAAATAATATTTCGAGTTTTCTTTTGTATATAATTCTGATAATCTACCTTCCCAATATTAAGTACGAGTACGGGTATTACTGCTTTACTCTCAGACGTTTCGAGAGACTTCAATTTATCAAGTCAACGTTTACAATGTCGATGAACCCTAGCCCTAATAAATCAAACGACAGAATTAGCTTTTGTTCCAATTATTATAATAACTCAAGATTATTATTATGTTAAGTCTCAAATTATTAACTTAAATAAAGTTTAATATAATATATATCAAAATATAATAAAATCGCGGAAAGCTATTTAAGATAATAAGTTTGTAATGATCCACCACTCGGATCAAATTTAATAGACATGCGTGATCGAGAATATATTTTAATATCAACAGTGTTCCGTACCTCTTTTACTACCGCACTTAGAGCTATCAATAAAATTTTATCTAGAATTAAGTCTCGTCTGTCACTTTTTTTGGATTAACTTTACGTCTCTGAGTACGGCAGTTAGTCATGTGTTTACAGGCCACAATCAGGAGGATAGGAGCTAATTTTCAACGACCAGGTGTTGCAGTTGGATCAAAACCCCGATCGAAAAGCAGAACAAGCGCCGCAACTAAAACTGGACTGGACACACTGTACAAAGGAACCTCAATCACATAAGTACCGAAACAGCCGCAGGATTGAAAACCAAAGGAAAACATAACCGTGGCCGCCCCAAACAAACGACGTCGCACCGTAGAGACGAGGCGAAGAAGAGAGTGAAGACCTGAAGCGTGAAGCTCGAAACCGAATGCGATTAAGGATTTTTTAACGCCCTTTGCCGTGGAGCACGCCGGACCGTAAGTCAAAGTAAAAAATGAGGATTTCCTAAAAATGATTTAAAAAAGAATTAAGGTTAAAACTGTCTCGCATAAGAATACCACCTTGGCAAATACCCATTTACCCCAAGCCTAGGAATCTGAACTGGAGCTAATGTAATATATAATTTCAGAACATTTTTTGCAATTCAACGTGAAACAGCTAAAAATATTAGTGTGCCCAAAAACCATCCGTTTTATACACTCTCTACTGAACGCCTATAATGACTTTCAAATATCAAATACATAAAACAAGATTCTGTATTTAAATTATCCAGTTTCAAGCTAACACCAAACGGTGAAAGACCTTAAATTAAGCAAATCTGTAAATTTATGTCCTCGGCCTGTGACAGTTTGCCTAACGGTCACACAGACGATGGATTCTCAGCCGAATCGTTTTACTTACACAGTATTAGCTATGGTTGTATCATAAGCTACATCATCATCCTCCTAGCGTTATCCCGGTTGTGCTCTCTTATGCTAGGGCCCAGGGTCCGCTGACGATGGTCCAGTTTGTGGCTGATCAGGTAATTACAATTGAGCGACGGCCATCTGACATCCGTGACCCTGTTACCAGGGGAACCTGACCAGTTTTGGATCATGGTTACACATTCAGTCGCCTGAATGTGCAGGTTTCCTCACGATGTTTTTCCTCACCGTAAGAGAATCGGTTAATGAAACAACGTATAAAAAACGTATTATAAGCTACATATTTAGTATTAAACATAATTCTACAGTAGCGTTTTTATTTACATTTTTCTTACTAAATAAGTATGATAATACAATAACGAAACATCTGTCGTTGCTTATTATAAGAAATGTTGTAGATACATAATGTTTTGTTAAAATTTTATTGTTGAGAAAATGTTTCAATTATAATATTCTATTTCAATAATTCTCGCTATGTATGTTGAATATTCAATGAATTCTTTACTGGATTTTTGTTTGCAAACAAACTTTACATTTCACACGTAACTACTCACCTACTAGTCGATTATAAGTAGGATATATCGTGAAAGACGTGTCATTTTCACACATTATGTTTGAGTTGAGCTGTTTGCTTTAATCATTGCTTCTCAGTAGTAATGAACCAGAGTATGGAACTGTCAGGTACCTAATGAAAATATTTGAACAACTCGTGCGTCTGTGAACCAAAACTGCAAAATTATATTCCCAGTTCTCACTACACATTGACGCAAATGTCACCCTTTGTGTACATAAACATTGTATGATCTGACAAAGAAACAAACTACTTACGTAACTTATTTTTCTTTTTAATACGGTGCTTGTTGAATTTTGATGACCACAATGCAAAATTAAGTACTTATTTTACACGTATTGAAAAGCACTCGTACAAGAAGGTAAATTTTATTACGAAGTGATGAGGATTGGATAGATTTTAGTCTGTTAGTGATATGAATCTTTTTCAACCAGACTAAAACGAAAAAAAAATGCAACTTATTTCTTTAAAGAAATATTCATCCTGAAGTAAGTATATCTACGTATCACCTATATTAATCGTAGGTAATCACATGTAATGGACATATACGAATAAAATTGAATTTATAGGCCTATAAAAGAAAATTGCCTAATGACCAGCGGGTGGTGAGGACTAACTCCATAGTAACACCATGTTAGGGGCGTCAATATTATATCGAAATACCAGAAATGTGATACATTTCGCCTGGCCTTCAACTTTATCACGAATTTGGACAGGTTGATCTCGATCATGCCATATTCCAGGAGCCAATGCCAATGTCAAGCGCGTTACTTTACATAATATATGTTAAGAGAGAACTTTGTACTTTAAGGCCACTTTGTACTGCACTAATATTTAGTCATAACTATTATATAATCTTTGAATTGGCTAAGTGATATCGTATGATAAAAAAAACCTGTCATATACTGTATAATACATATAAACGTTAAAAGTTTAAATATTTTGGCTTTTAAAATTGCAGATTTTTTATGTCACCCAAAAAATATATAAAGATTTAGAAATCAAATCTGAGTTTATCGGCGTTGATGTTATTGACAACAGTCTTGTAGTTACGTAAATCGTACGTCTTAAATGAAAAAACGTTTTTTAATCTATATACTGTTTTTAACTTTCATGTTTTTTTATTAAAGGTTTTTTATCTCTCAGTCTAAGTACATTTTTTACTAATGGAGCTATGCAAGTATTTAGTTGGTATACAATAAAAAAGTAATAATGCTAAAAATAGTAATTTTAATTATGTTAACTGTTTAGTAGGTAAGTTTTTACAATATTTGCACACCAGCTCTTGGGCTACAAATTGTGCCAGATACTGACACGTCTTACCGGTTCGGTGTTCATATCACGCATCTCACATGCGACAAAATTTTTGTACATTATCATATTAATTGGCAATACATAAACTTGAAAGGGGAACTAGTTGGATGACATAATACTTGTGTGAACTGACATTATCACGTTGTGTTCACTGTATTTTAGCGGTTGAATATAATCTTATATGAAGGTGAGCTAAAATAAAAAAAAACAGGTGCATCTATAAGTGTCATTGTACATTACATAAATAAAAATAATATTAAAATATAATTAAATTGGTAAGCACATGACTTATGGAATCAAAGCTATATTTAACCCCAAAATGGATCACGCTTAAATAATAATGATGTCCATCCCGGAAAATTTTAGCTATTTTTCATCTCCATGTTTCAGAAGTTTAGAGCTTACACAGGGTGTCCGGGTTTCGACTAGCGATAATTTAAGGGATTTTTATTTATTAAGTTGTAAAGACATAACCCTATTTTATTTTTAATTTCAGAAAAAAAACATTATTAGGTTTAGTTTTGTAATACGTTTAAAAAACTATTTGATTTTTAGTAGTTTGAATTGTTTAGTAATATTTATAAAAAAAAATGATTCCTCTATGACGGTTAATAATTTTGAATTGATTTTTATTTTACTTGATAGGCCATAGCGTTACCTTTCTAAAATCATTTTTATAATTTTAAGGACCTCCAGATAATAGAAATAGTTTTAAAAAATTAATTAAAATGGCTGCCATTACAACAGGGGGGAGTTAGACCCCCAACATGGGGATTTTTGGATATTGTTATTTGGATTTAGGGGATAACATTTGATGATCTAATAGCCCATAAATTATCGCCAGTCGAACCCCGACACACTATACACCTTCATAATTACATTTAATATGGTTATAATCTTTACAGTCTTTTCTTCTTCATGGGTAAAACGAGAAACGAGATCGAGTAATCGAAATAGAAAAATCATAAATACTTAAGAAAAGTATTTATGATTTTTCTGTCCGTCTTATACTTTTATCAGATTGTCTTAATTATGAGAGTGAAGGCACAGAGAGTGTACTTGTGTATTGCGCACACACTTGTGCACTATAATATCTCCCGCGCAGTCGGCTTATCTCTATTTAGATTGACCACTGTAGTCGAAATTCGGCTATGAGGACATTATTATTATAATACCTGAATGACCGACTTTGTTTTTTTTATATAATTTAAGCAAATTTTCCTTTTTAAGTTTTTACGAAGTTTTCACTCACAAAAACTTCGACCGTCCCACCAGAAAGCAATTAAAAGAGACTATTTCGTTTCTTTAATTAAATTGCACCTGTGAAAAGCTAGAGCGTGTCACTAGTGTTTTATACCTTTTATTGAAAGCCATACAAACACTTTCCATTTCTCAACTACAAACGATTTATCCATTTTAAAGGCTGGCGTCACCTAGACGGGCCGAATCGGACTGCATCGCAAAAATCCGCCTGCCTGTGTTTTGTTTTGTATGAAACATTCAGAAAATGCGTTGCGACCCAACCAGCCCCGATCTACCGCTAGTGTGCGATCTGCTTCTTTCTGGTCGTTCCCTCAATGCTGAGGATCGTGACTGTATGTCAATCTTCTCCACTCGGTCCGGTTCTGCGCCATATGTACCGCTCCCTGTATCTGGCCTCCAGTCACCTCCTTGAGTTGGTCCACCCATCTATCTGGCGCTCTTCCTCTAGCGCGCTTCCCCTCCATTTGTCCGAGAATGATGAGTTTCTCCAGGCTGTGCAATGGGGATCGCATTATGTGCCCAAAGAAACTCCGGATCCTTTCCTGGCACGTAGTCAGCAGGCGCTTGGTGACCTTTAGTTATTCAAGGATAGATACATTTGTTCTCATAGCTGTCCAGGGAATGCGCAGCAGCTTTCTCTAGCACCACATTTCAAAGGCATGAATCTTGTTGCGTTCCTTTTTCCTGAGACACCAAGTCTCCACCCCGTACAGGAAGATAGAGAAGACCAACGTACGAACCAAACGCATCTTATGTTAATATTACGGTCTTTTCAGATTTTATCGAGGCTAGTCATGGCACTTTTAGCCATCCTGATACGGCGTCCGATTTCTTTCTCGCAGTTACCACTGTTAGAGATCAGCGACCCCAAGTATGTAAATTCGTCCACTTTTTCATAATCCTTGAGCGCATTTGATGGACTTAAAACTTGAGCTCTGTCCACCACCATCACTTTGGTCTTAGAGCAGTTTATGTGCAGACCAAATTCAAGACTCACTCTCGCTATACGCTCCAAGATCAGAGCCATCTCGGACTCACTGGCTGCAAGGATTGTTGTGTCATCGGCATATCTTAGGTTCGTGATCTTCGTATTGCCCACCGTAACGCCGCCGTCCCAGCCATCAAGCGCCTTCCTCATAATATACTCGCCGTAGAGGTTAAACAGCTTCAGAGAAAGTATGCATCCCTGACGGACCCCTCGTTCTGTACGGAATGTTTCAGATTGTGATTCATCCAATTTCACGAAACTCGACCCGTCAAGGTATAGCCTTTGGACAAGGAAGATAAGGTGTGATGGCACGCCCATTTCCAACATCATCCTGAACATGGAATTCCATCTTACGCAATCAATAGCTTTGGCATAGTCTATAAAGCACAACACAAGAGGTTTATTGAATTCGCGGCATTTTTGAATAAGTAGGCGTACGTTCAGTATTTGCTCTCGTGCATCTTTTCCTTGCACAAACCCTGACTGTTCCGGAGGAATCTGTCTATCTGTGTAGGCGGCCAGTCTCTTATTCAGAATCTGGAGCATGATCTTACTAGCGTGAGGCATGAGGGAAATAGTGCGGTAATATTCGCATTTCTTTGTGGAACCTTTTTTGTGTAAGGGGATGACAGCGTACGATACGGTACGATGATAGTGTACGATATTTCATATAAAAACGGCCGTAGGTACTATTATCTTTAAACAACGTTAGACACTACATTACGACCTTTTTTAGTATTCACAAGCAACTACTTCACCGTAGTCACTTTGAACAATTTATTGCAAGGATTTGGTACAAAATTATCCAACGCCCAAATTCAACCAATATTTCTGCAAAACTAATAACGTTGTATTAGCCTGTATAATAATTTTCGTTTGCACACACATTGCACTTGCACTATCACCATGATTTTTTTAGATTTTTCAAGACAGCAGTTAAGCTTTTAGAGGGGGGGAGCTGACCCCAGTGATGCGACCCGCCCCGATCCGCCTGATGGATGCCGGCCTTAATACCGTATTTAAAAAAACTAAAGTCTATAAATCTTTGACTTAAGAAATCTTAATTTGAGAATAACTTTATATTACTTATCGAGTCAATAAGAGATATTTCACACAATGAACGCAGACAACCACATAATACATAATACAAGTTGATTTTGCCAGAAATCATGTCCAGCCACACTTCTCACTTGACCCGGCTATTGAACTCGTGACCTATCGCTCGCAAACTAGGCATTTAAGCCACTAGACCACTGACTTTCTATGGTAATTCAGATTATGCTAGTGCAAGATTATAAATCATAGAAGATTATATTTCAACAAACACATTAGGTACCTAGCCCCAAACTAGCGTGAGCTTGTGCTATTGTGACTAGGATTACATATAGACACTATACGTTTGTAAGCAGCCATAATATTTGAACAATATTTTGGGAAAGTTTTTATCTGTAGTTATTGTGTCTATGTTAATATTACATAATTTTATTGAAAGGCCTTTGTTGTTAGGAGAAGTTAAATTGTTTCTAAAAACAACTAGCATTTTGAACAATATATTTTAATCGTGACTACAACAACGTAATTTTGGTGGCATTATCTAAATTGGCTAGTATGTCACTGTCTGAAGTCAAGCCAGTTAAAATGGACAGGTAGTCATTTGATATGCTTTGTTAAATATTTATAAATTTTAATTAGTAACGAAATATTCAAAATTGTCAGTTGTTCGTTTATGTAAAAAAAACACTAATTGTAAAGTTTTGTAGAAAGGCAGTTACATTATCAATCAAACACGTATGTATTTTTAGTAGGTACTTAAGCTTTATCTAGTACTTATAGTTCCAATCAACAAACAGATGAACTGCCACAGATATTGTTATTATTATAAAAACATGGCGAAGTATCATGTATCTCAACAAGGTCAATGATGTAAACAAATATAAATAATGTTGCTATTATAATATTTTTGATAATATTGCTATCAGATTTCAACTAAAATAAACGTGTAGGCGCCACACTTATTCATTAAGTAAAAATTTTTGTAAGCCGCCTACACGTTTTTTACGTCATTAATTTTGTCGGCAAACTTTGGTAAATATAAAAAAAAACAATAAACTAACTAGGTATGTTGCTCTGTTTAAGAAAATTAACTTGTATTAATTTTGTAAAACAAAAACTAAAAACCTTGTGTTAGAAAAGTTAGATGAGTAAATAAATGTAATTTCCAAAAGGAACACCTGCAGTTTTGTGAATGATCCATTGTCAAAAACTTTTCAACGGAACCCTAAAAACTATTGTTGAAATTTTTTTCAACTGTTTTGAATTTTTTGCAAGATTCACAAGATTATTTTTTCTCTATTACATTTAATGATTTTGAATTCAAACATCCAAAGGAATCCTTTTTAATAAAAATAATTGAAATGGTGGCTATTTGAGGAGCGGGGACTTAGAACCCTACATGGTTTTTTTTGTCAATAACAGTTGATAAATTTAAGAGCCCTTACCAATGATAGTGCACTTAAAAAGAGGTAGATAAGTCATTAGTGCGCGGAAATTGACTGCCACTAATTGCAATTTTGCATTTAAATTTCGTACACATATGTCATTTGACACGTAAAAGAACATGTGCTTGGTGCATCAAATTCGAATCACCGCTTAGTAGGAGATGACAGGTCTACCTCTTTTTTAAATACAATGTACAATTAATACTTCACTATCGCAATAGGGGAACCTGTAAGGATAGTTTGTAAGTTTTGGTGAAATAAATAAATAAATGTCAGTGGCTTTTTCCCTTAAATTATCGCCGGTCAAAACCCGGACATTGTATATTTAGATTGCGCAATGAACCTTCTGTACTTGTAGGAACTATTAGGTAGTTTGTGCTAATAGGGAACTCTGTTTTAACTCTATCATATGTGATAATGTACCCATAATGACCATCGGATTGTTCCTTATGTTCGTAGTGACTTTGACAATGCTATATCGCGGCCGTGACCTGATCGTTTAAAAGTAAACACAAGCGTGATCGGTTACTTTATATTATTTATAACCGCATATCGTGTACATTTGCACGTACTTATGTCATATTAACTGATTTCCTCCACGCTAACGAATCTGATGGATGGTCCAATCGGAAGTGAATTAAAAATGTCGAATAATTACGAGCTTCTTCAACATTAAAAATGCTTGTGTTAAAACCTTACTCATTTGTTTTTGAGCTAGAGCTTTATTTTTTGTGGACGTAAATAAATGTTACTAAACCGAATTTTAGCTTTGATGGCAACTCCCAAAAATTAATTGGCCAAATACAGGAGACATATTTACTTACTGCACGGTTAGTACCTATGTCTGGGAGACAAAATCACGATTACAGGGTTTATTGTAGTAAAACAACTTTTGCTATATAAAGGCTCATACTAAAGTTACAACAAATATAGACCACAATAACTTGCTCAAAATATATTTTCAACTATTCACGTCAACAACATGAATGTTAACGTGAAAAAAATTTTTTTTGCGATAATCCTGTTAATTGTTAGACCTTGCATTGATTCGCAAATTAAATCTAGTCGTGATTACCTGAGCCTTAAGCCCTTGTGCATAATTAACACAATGATTTCATTTTTTTTATTATATCTCTGGAATTTTTTAACCTCGAAGCACATACGGGCTTATACAAAATGATGACTTACGCAAAGAATGATCAATAAATCAAATAGAGAAAGTATAAAGATAATATATAAGACTACTTTAACTAGTTTATTTGCGTTGACTGATCCAAACAAGTAAAAAGTCATGCTCGTATTTGACCTGACCCAGTCGCTAACTCAGAAAGGTCACACATTAACATAATGGTGGATCAGAATACTTAAAAAAACGGATTGGAAATTAAAAATGACCTAAATATAATCAGAAATGTCTTCGTATGATTTTTATACGATTTGATTATATACATACTTTTTTTTGTTAGTATTGACAACAAATACGAGTACCAATTTTGAAATTGTTACTTGGATATCCCCCAAAAAAAAGTTTAGCTGTCTACTCAAAATCAGCTGATTTATTGGTGAACGATCAGAAAAATAATAATTAAATTGACAGTGCACTTACTGTATGATAAATATATTCAGTGACAGTTTATGCAAAAGTTAAGGCCATAGCAAACTGGTTAAGTTAAAAGTTCAGTTATGACCCCTAAGGTCTTCATGTTAATAAATCATCCGAATACTTTTAGATTTTAGTATACAATATTACGTTTTTTATTAATTGAAAACACTCATTCATCAAGGAAATTTTTGACAAATGATATCATCCGGTGTATAGAAGTGTTTTTAATTTGACCTTTCCGAAAATACGAGTTGTATGATGTTCGAAAACATTAATAATTTTTTAGCAGCGTGGCACGCAGGACAAAATTATAAATAGATAAAATTGTCTAAGGATAAAATTTTAAATAGAAAAATATTTATTTTATTACGTAACACATAAATACAAACATTTACATATATTTTTAAAAACAATTTGACTGCGTACATATGAAATGGCTTTATAGTCAACATAAATGCCGCAGAAACTAGGCTCCTGGCAGCACTGGCAATCCGTAAGATGAGAGAAAAAAGGAGGAACACTGAACACAGAAAACACTCTTTCAGACCTACTCTCAAACATTTTTGAACATATAGTATAACTTTGAAACATTTTTAAACCTATTTAGTTGGGTGTACAAAACCCATTACAAGTTAAACATCCCTCTAGAAATCCCTCTCTTGCGAGAAAGACCTTTAATTTTTTACTTCAAAATTCTGTCAGTGATTGTTATCGTTCTAGGCTCTTGGCAGTTTCCTGCAAAGATTCAGGCCACTGGCTTCATGCTTTACCATCAAGAAATCTGGGCACCCTTTTTGATAGTGAGTCATTCCGGGTATGTGTAGGTCTGTGCCTTGGTACCACTATTTGTGAATTTTTTACGTGTCGACAAATATGGTCTCCACCGTCTTTGTTTATTTATTTATTTCCTTTCCTAGCAAAGTGCTAGGCGTCTCGCCCGCCACGCTACTCTTAATGACACCATCAGGAGAGCTCTTGCCAGCATCAAAGTTCCTTCCACGTTGGAACCACGTGGTTTGGTCCGTGATGATGGCAAGAGACCCGATGGCCTTACGCTCAGTCCCTGGGAGCGGGGTCGGGCCTTAGCTTGGGACGCAACGCCAAACGACCCAAGTATGCGTCACTTGCAAGTGATTATGTGTTTGCGCCGTTTGGCGTTGAAACTTTTGGACCTTTTGGCGGATGGTCCCCACCATCCGCTAAATTACTTTTCGTCTTTGTTTTTATTTTTTTTTATTGAATAAACTATTTGAGTTAAACATACTTATAGTCCATTCTGAAGTTATTTTCAATAATATTTTTTTAACGTAATTTTATCGTAAGAATAATAATTTGTAAAACATATAGGCCCACAGTAAACAAATGTAGGTAGTGTAAGTCTATCATATGCCTCCATGCCTTGCATTAAAGCATAAGAATTTATAAGGTCTCTTTTTGAAAATTTAGAAGATACTTACTATTTGAAACATTAAAAAAAAACATTTGTTTAAAACAATACACAATCAAAATAAAAACGATACATATCTTACTTACTTACTTTCTATATTATAAGAAATACGACCATTGCTTACACATTTGTAAAAATAAATGTATCGCAATAATTTAAATCAAACCACAAATTACAAGTTCAAGCTTTATTTGACGTAAAAAAGTGCACATAGGTCATTTTTCTGTAGATTTTTTTTCTAGAATTACTTATTAACTAGTTTAGAGATAATTTGAGGACTTATATATAGTCTAGTAGTCAGCACACTGGTTAGTATCCACGAGGTCCCGGGTTCAAATCCCGGGTTGGTCCGAAATTTTAGAGAGAGATTGAGAAGAGAGAGAGTGCAGGTGCACTCCAGGAGCAGGTGTAATCACTACACACATAAATACATGTGCAGTATCTGTAGTGAATAATTTTTTTTTGTAAAATCTGATCACTGCGGAGAGTTAATTACGTTTAAAAAACATTTTGCTCAATCTAAAAGTGTAATTCAATATAGACCAGTCACTGAACTGATTCTGACAAAATCTCGCTTTTACCTTTTGTTAATGTTAATGTTGACAGCTCAAATGAAAAATTGTTTAAAGTAGAAAAAAAATCTTAAAAGAAATCAGTAATAAATACTCGTAATAACAAACCGAAATTCAGTGACTGGGCTACATCAGGTTATATATCAGTAGGAGAAAAATGTTTTAATTATAATAATATATCCTGTGCAGTTAGCTAATATCAATTGAAATGGGCCGTAGCCGAAATCCGGATAGGTGGACATTATATTTACTTTTCAAAAATCGTCTGTTCGAAAGTTCTAGACGAACAATTGCTAAAGCGTACATAATATTATATTATATGACGCCGGCAGTACCCACTTTTTGATGAGAATCTACTAAAGTCATACCATTAACTGACAATTGATATATTTGCACAGCTGAGAATATCCCTAGGTAAACAAGTACACACGTGTGGATTCGAAACTGTTTGTTAGAAAAATTGCCGGTAACATGACGAAATTATAAATTAACAAGTTCTTGTCTCCATGAGAGATCCAGTCGAAGTAAGTAGGTAGGTATCCAAATATGCGGTATTTACTTTATTTATTGCGGTGGATCTACTACAAATGTATATTTACTTAGCATCAGTATTAAAATTTAAATGTAGAAGGAAAACTACAATTAATTAACTGCAACTTATCAATGACATTTGCACTAGTTTATTTACTTACGGTCGTCATCAAAAGAAGCTAAACAACAGTTAAGTACTAATACTAGTTAGTAGTCCGTCTAAGTAAGATTTTCTAGACTCTAGATTTTCTTTTATGATGACTGACACTTTCTAATCTATAAATATAAAAAAAATGGAAAACCGATTCGTCTGTACATTGAGTATTTTTACCAAAAACTTATTTAGGGTGATGTTAAAAAAGTAACAGAATAGGAATCTACAACTTTTAATTTTTTTGTCTGTTTGTCTGTATGTCTGTTTGTCTGTTTGTATACGCTAATCTCCGGAACAACTGAACGGATTTGAATAAAACTTTTTTTATTTTGTAGCTATTGAGTCTGGGCAAATACTAGGCTATAATTTATTTTGAAGATCGGAGTACCTGACGTGGAACCTTAGCAGTACACTTAAACTAAGAGAGATATGAAAGCAGCGCCTTTAGAAAAGTTATTTAGCGTGATGAGCATTTTCTATTGACGTACACAAATTGAAGGTCTGGAGCAACTGATATGGAACCCTAGCAGCTTAGCTCAACAATAAGAGATATGAATAGAGCGCCGTAGGGAACATTGTTCAGCGTGAAGAGCACTTTCTATTGATGTTCACAAATTGAAGGTCTGGAGCAACTGATAAAGAACCCTAGCAGTTCAGCTCAACTATAAGAGATATGAATAGAGCGCTTCAAGGAACATTTTTCAGCGTGATTAGCATTTTCTATTGACGTACACAAATTAAAGGTCTGGAGCAACTGATATAGAACCTTAGCAACTCAGCTCAACTATATAAGAGATATGAATAGAGCGCCTTAGGGAACATTGTTTCGCGTAATGAGCACTTTCTATTGACGTTCACAAATTGAAGGTCTGGAGCAACTGATAAAGAACCCTAGCAGTTCAGCTCAATTATAAGAGATATGAATAGAGCGCCTTAAGGAACATTGTTGAGCGTGATGAGCACTTTTTATTGACGTACACAAATTGAAGGTCTGGAGCAACTGGAATAGAAGCCTAGCAGCTCAGCTCAACTAAAAGAGATATTAATAGAGCGCCGTAGAAAACATTGTTCAGCGTCATTTTCTATTGATTTACACAAATTGAAGGTCTGGAGCAATAGATATGGTATATTATTTTAGACTGATTTTCAAACTCCTATGGAGTAATCCTACTGTCTCCAAGTTACGATCTGGTGACGTAAACCTGGAGAAATCGAAAGAATCCTTCAGATTTTATAGGCATGTATACCATATATCTACAGCATTAAACAAATTTCGTTTTGGAGTCGGTGTCACTGCCATGCAAAATTTTCTTACCAGAGAAGGATGGCGAGGTAATAGTAACCTATCTAAAAAAAGTGCCGATTGACCTTGATTTTTCATTCCTCTCTACTCCTTACGACATGGTAGACTAAGAGATCATGATAGCTGGATGGCGACGGGAATATAAAATATTTTGTATCATCGAGTCCACGCGTACGAAGTCGCGGGCAACAGCTAGTACTTATAATAATATTAATTGGGACAAAGTACTAACATGTTCCTTTACTTTTGATACTGATTGTATTTCAGAGATTTTTTTAGTTTAATCATGACACATTGCCATGATATTATTACGGTAACTTTTTTGCCACGTCTAGCTTTACCTGCTTAAGTTTCATTTTACGCTTCAATACATTTTATTTGATCATCCATTAGTGTTAAGGCTATATTAACGTAAGAACGCTTATTAATGCGCAAATATCAATAAACTGAGTTAAAGTGTTGTTATCCTAATGGTTCGAGTATTGAAAATTGAAATGGCTGTGGCGCAGGAGCTTAAGTATAAGCAGGTAGTATACATTTTTACATCGTTTGGAAACAGTAGATACTCAAATATTCAGCTGTAGAGATAAACCTTACCTACCTTAAGGTATAATTAAATATCAAAATGATAATTTTATATTATATATAAACTTTTATGTTCATACTTACAATATAAAAGTTTGGCATCTTTTTATTAGTTTGACATGCTTGTTGTAAAATATTTAAGGTGCTATATTCTGTTAGTAAAACAATCATTCGAGACCAGAGTCTCGGATTTTTTAATTAGTAAGAAATAAAGATGAAAAATAACATGACAATGAAAAAAGAAATGTTAGGCATATTTTCTTTTATCAAAATGTTAGATAAGTGGCCTAAAATGTACCGTTCAGAACACTTTGTTTTCCATCTTTCTGTCTAAACCCTTTTCCATAAGAGCGCGTGAATCTACTTGATATATTCAAACATCTAAGTAACTGTGTAGTCAGTCAGTCAGTAGTTCAGAGCTGTAAAATTTATTATTTTATTCTGAGTCAACGCTTTTAAAAGATACTGATGGTTATAAAGCATTTTTCTGAAAATTGGTAGGTTGCTCGAGTGAAAACTTTTTAGAATAAGTATTTTACGTAAACCTTAAACACAAAAAAGAAACAATTTGTAAAAAAGACATGACATCTTTTTTTTGTTCTTATGATGGCAATTAGGTTTTCAGTCATGATAGCCTACCCTACTCTTATTTCTTGAAAAGGTACCTACTATTTTCCTTTGTTGGCTGAAAGTTCACAGGTCAAAGTTTAGAATGCAGATTGCATCAAAGATTGGACATTTCAATTAAGAAACAAAATTCAAAGTACGTATAAATGCTAAATAAAATATGAATTTATATTAATGCAGTAAACAAACAATCTTGACTAATAAGTCAAGATTGTTTGTAACTAACTTGTCAAAAGATTTGATAAATGTATAAAATTAATGTTTTAATAAAGGGTTTTTCACACATGACCTAAAGCTCTATCCCAATGTGACCTGCATAAAGTTTCAATGTTATATTTCCATTGAAAAGGTTGTTGTTGTTGTGGCTCCTGGGTTTCTGTGTTTGTGGTTAACCAGTTCTGAATGTCAATATGATATCCTGCTACTCCTAGCTCTTTGTTTCTTCACTTTTGGGTACTTGACACTATCCACAAATAATTCCGACACCCTGTTTTTGTAAAAAACTAATAATTAGCTTACGTTCTTTGATATTTTTTAACTAGTAGGTATTTGAGTTGAGTATAGTGAAAAGTAATGTCATAGTTTACTATTCCCATACAAAATCTATGGAAAAAGAGCGGTTTGTCAGTTCATTAAAAGTATATCAACAATTGGTGGTGTCAAATAGCCAATTTTAATCTGGTGAGAGGGATATCTGACATGAACGGACAATAATGTACGAGTATGTACGTATTCCCGAGTTACTCTTCTAGACACGGTCTTCTAGACTTTTTTGTATAAATTACAACCCAAAGACCTTCAAAAAGAAAGCGAACAGGCTTCTTCTAGGTGAGCTCGCTCCACCGTTGACTCTGTTTGCGCTACGTCTGGCTTAGTCTAGGGTCAAGAGCAAACCATTTCGAATATAAAAAAGGGTTAGCTGTGTTACTAATTAGAATTAGAATAGGTATAAACCTATTCTGATAAAATATAACGTAGATTTGCTTGTAGGTAATTAACGGAGGAAAACAATAAATGTCGAGGACCTTGCAGCATCAATAAGTATAATGTATGGCTTCCTATTCTGCGTTTGTTTCAAAAGCACGTTTATAAATAAGTACAGAAAAACATACCAATATTAGATTATTGTTCATGCATATTCATGTTTGTTAAAGATGATGTTCTTATTTGTTATGTTCAAACGTTACAACTTTGATAAACTTTAGTATTTTAAGTAGTCATCTCTCAGACCTGCTCTATATCATTATTAAATTTTAGATTACGTTGTAAATGAAAATCATGTGTATCCAAATTCTAACATTTGTTTTGAGAAAAACCCCGTCGTAAAATTTATTCTACTGTTGCAGTATTAAAACCTGAAAACACAATGATAGTGCATTTAAAAATAAATATATGAGTCATTAGCGCGCGGAAATTGATTGCATCAAATTAAGCAATTTGCTTAATTTTTCATTTAAATTTCGTACTTATATGACATTTGACACGTAAAAGAACGTGTGCTCAGCGCTTCTAATTCGCACCGCCGCACAGTGGGAGATGACAGGTCTACCTCATTTTGAAATACAATGTCAGTGTGAAAACAAACAATCATGTGATATAATATTTACTGTTTATTGTTTTGTACTTTGAATTATCTTCACATTTGTGTTCCATTTGTTACATCTTGTTAATATTTTATACGTATATTTGTTTTAATGATTTTATACGTAATTTGTCACATCAAAAGTCTTATTTATCTAAAGAGCTCTTCAGTCTGGCATGTTTATGTCACTATCATCGGATTTTCATAGAAAGTCACTAAGTAACATAACCAATCTAGTTTATTTACGTAATTATTATTATCCCGTAATGTGTCAGTACATTTACATTCTTTACGTTAATAAATATCACTATGATGTGTGTCTGTTTGAACTAACCATGTTTCTGGGCTTTATTCTATTTATAAGGAAAACAATTCCTCAGAGGCTTCAAGGATTACCATTATAAAACAATTTTACGACCATTCAATACTCCACAGTGGGTCAAAACATGAGCTCTACAGCAATAAATATATATTTTTTTCAATTTAATTTATAATTACCTGGAGTACCCTTAACTCCACTATTTCGAACTGATCCCGCTCGCTAAACTTTTAATTTATTTTATTTACTTACTAGTGGTTCCCCGCGACTTCACCCGCAAGAGTTGGATTTTCTATATAAACTTTCATTCCCCATTTAACCCCCTTAATATTATTATATCGTGATAAAATGTAGCCTATGCCCTTTCCAGGGTCTCGAACTAGTCTCCATACCAAATTTCATCTCAATCGGTGCAGTGGTTTAAGCGTCAAGAGGTAACAGACAGACAGACACACTTTCGCATTTATAGTATTAGTATGGATGCAATAACTGTTTACATCATTTAGCCCACTAAATAATAATTTCACTTCTCATGCTCGTAAAGTTGTTCTGTCTGTCGAAGAAAGGCTGCATAAAATGACTTTTTACCCGGACGCGTCAGAAGGAGGGTAATGTTTTGTGCATAGACAAGGGCATAAAAGTATTTTTTAAACGTTATCAATTAATCCTTTATATAAAAGATATGTTTAACTTGTATGTGTAACTTGGCATTCAAGATCTGACCATAGTCAAAGAAAACCTGAACGTCAGTATCCACCCTCGCCGTACTGGCTCAGGCGGCTATATGAACGCCTCGGGTAAAATGGCTCGTTTTATAATCTTATTGTACATTTTAAAATCTACTGATTAACAGATAATGCTGTTCATGTACGATTAGACAACATGCAATCTATCTATAGCAAACATCGCTATCGTCTACGAAATGTATGCGAAAGTCACGTGATATTTCGATGGCTTATGTCAGTTTCATACATTTTGTTACCGATAACGATAACGAACTTCGCTTTAGAAAAGATTGCATCTTGTCTTCGGGCTCTGTTCTGTCAAATTTCTGCAACCACATTTTAACCTTATGTTGATAATATAAAGTTCCATAAAATTAAAGATATTTTAACGGATTTGAGTAAGTTGATGCGGGGCCCGCTGCACTGTTTTAATAAGTCTAATTTATGAAAATATGCACGATCGTCATTTCAAAGCTATAAACACAATATGTCATCATAATAATACGGGCTTATGCTAAATGCATCTTAATATTTAAAGATAATTTGGGTATTATCGAGATTTTTTTCCGTTACAACAAAAACGCCTACAACAACATCGTCAAGTTGAAATTAAAACTTCCACAAACACAGTGTAGGTTTTCTTTTAAGCCAATATTTTTTCCATGCACCACACACTGTGAATACCTGCACTGGCGTTTCTAAAAGGGTAAATAATGGTGTGTAACATAAAACTTTATGAGCGATAACAAATACTAGGTCTCATCATGGTATAAAGTAGTTGGCACTGCATCGAACAGGAATATCTGTCATATCTACAAGATATGGCGCATTTAGGTTTTTAACACGGTGCTAACTGTTCATACACTGCCAGTAAGTGGCACTGAAAGGTTGAGAATTACTTACTTATTTACAATTAAAATATAATATTTGAACCGATTAATTTGCGTGCAAGTGTAATATTTCGTTGATGTACGTTGATTTTTTTAGCAGCAGCCAGGTAAGTAAAATTTAATTGTATAAATATTTGCATTGTTATCTCTAACATCTGTTCCTAAGGAAACGTTGTCTGTAATATGTAAACACAAAAAAAACAATATGACAAAGTAAGATGTAATTCTATGTAGATAGAAAATGAGAAATAGGTAAGTAAGTAGGTACATGATTTATAGAAAAACTTTACGATTTGTTGTAGCGTCATACTCGTACCTAAAGCGCATATAGTAACAGGTATTGGTGAAAATATTTGTTGTTCGTATCTCACTGGCAGGTAGTGTCGTAATAAAAACAAATATTAATGTTACAGCAGACAACAATGCGGTCGCTGACCCGCTAAGTATCACCTCGCACATTTTTAATGACTCATTCCTTTTCAAATATTTATCAAATGTGCTCGGTAACATACCTAATGATAAGGAAGGTATAGTCATAAATTGACGAGTTGCATTAAAACATGTCATGTCAATAATTTCATAAAAATAATTAAATAACATTTTGCAAGTGGGTGCAACGCACAGAGTTTTAGCGATCTGCTATACCTACTATTAAATTATTTTAATCTCAAAGCAACATTAATGTGTTGAAAAAAATGGATCATGAATAGTAATAGTAAAGTTTGGGTCCGTGCCCACTTGACCCGCTAGAATCGACCCAATTTTTTTACTATCAGTTTGTACAGTCAGGCAGAGTAAAGTTTTAATTTTTATAAATAAAATATTTGATATTTTGGTAGTTTCGATTCAAAAATGTATATGATTTTTATGAGTATGATTTTTACTAAAACTATTTATTCTGTGCTACAAAGTACAAAGCTATAGTATACAATATTGAAAAGGATCGCTTACATGTTTAATTTTGGATTTATTTATCAGAACATAATTGCAATTTAGAATCACTGTGGTTGCAAATTTAATCGACACATTTCTGCTTGACTGTATGTACATCGACGTTTTTATGCGTATTAACACAAAAAAAATCTTTGGAGCGACTCGAGAGGGCCAGGACACGTACCCTTAAGTTTCAGGATGTTCAATATTTCTGGAATAAAATAACAATTTTTATTTGATAAAGCTGTTGTCCGCGACTGTTGTCGTCCGCGTGGACTCGATGATACAAAATATTTTATACTCCCGTCGCCATCCAGCTATCATAATCTCTTAGTCTACCATGTCGTAAGGAGAAGAGATGAATGAAAAATTGTAGTCAATAGGCACTCTTTATAGATAGGTTACTATCACCTCGCCATCCTCGTCTGGTAAGGAAATTTCGCATGGCATTGCACCCGATTCAAAAAATAAATTTTGCCCTGTATCTTTCTTAGTAAAAGTGAAAAGGTAAATTTGTACTTTTTAGTTTACTTTATTAAAGGCAGTCTTATACATTTGTAAAAAAATAGGTATTTATTGGTTATAGTGTTCAGAAAACTTTCAGACTCAAAGCTCCCTACCGCAATAGGTGGATGTAGTTTAGCATCTATGTATTATCTCCCTACCCTACTTAAGGGTCGGTTTGTAAGTTACTACCATCGTAAAGTAAGTAAGACTATCGTAAATATTCTTAATAGTTCAATTTCCGTTATTAAGTAATAAGTAGTATAAGAAATAGTGCCAATTGACTTTGATCTTTCATTAGTAATACAGTAATTCAACAGAATTTCGACAAACTGTCTGTGGTGAAAGTATCCACGAACTACTAAGCGTTCATCATCAGGTCAGCACCTGAATGTAAACGTTCAACAATTCGCGTAAACGTAAGAAACAAATGCTGTAGCATATATGGCTGCCTCGTTGATCTATTGGTCAGCACGCTGGGTTCTATCCACGAGGTCCCGGGTTCGAATAATGGGTCGAGCCGAAAGTGTTGAGTTTTTCTGTCTTGAAATAACTCAGGAAGTCAGGAAGTTGGTGGTGTTAGCACCCCTGTGTTTTGAAAATCACTTTCAGCTGTTGGTCTTGCGCCTGATCTCTCTGACAGTCATGTCGGACTGCCGTCTCACCGAAGTATGAGAGTGAAAGAACAGAGATATTGTACACCTGTGTATTGTGCACACACTTGGGCACTATGTTATCGCCCACGCAGTCTGCTATCTCCGTTGAGATTGGCCATTGTAGTCGAAATTCGGCTAGGAAGACATTATATTATGGTATACATGCCTATAAAATCTAAAGGATTCTCTCGATTTCTCCAGGATTCCGTTACCAGATCGTAACTTGGAGGAGACAGTAGGATTACCTCGGGAGTTTACCTTTTAGATAAAAAAAATATTTTGAAAATCAGTCTAAAGTAATTTAGCTGAGCTGCTATGGTTCTATATCAGTTGCTCCAGACCTTCAAATTATCAATATATAATTATTATTAATTATATATTATAATTAAGTTAGTAAAAACTGCTCATCGCGCTGAACAATGTACCCTGAGGCGACCGTCGACCGTCTTGGTGTAGTGGTTCGCGCCACGGACTTCTAAACCAGGCGGTTGCGGGTTTGAATCCCGCAAGGGGCAAATGTTTGTGTGATGAGCACGAGCATTTGTACCTAAGTCATGGATGTTTATAATAGTATTTAAGTATGTCTATCCGTTATCCTAGTCCCCATAGCACAAGCTCACGCTTAGTATTAGGCTAGGTAATTGGTGTGTTTGTTGGAACAATTTACTTATTTATTTAAGGCGCTCTATTCATATCTCTTTTAGTTTAGCTGAGCTGCTAGGGTTCCATATCAGTTGCTCCAGACCTTCAATTTGTGTAATTCAATAAAAAATGCTCATCGCGCTGAATAATCTTCCCTAAGGCGCTCTATGCATATCTCTTATAGTCGAGCTGAGCTGCAAGGGTTGAGACTTTCGATTTAAAGTCTAAAGTATAAATACGTCGAAAGAAAATGCTAATCACGCTGAATAACTTTTCTTAAGGCGCTATTTTCATATCTCTCTTAGTCTCAAGTGTACTGCTAAGGTTCCACGTCAGGTACTTCGACGTTCAAAATAGGTTATAGCCTAGTATTTGCTCAGACTGAATAGCTACACAATAAAAAAAAATTCATTCAAATCCGTCCAGTGGTTCCGAAGATTCGCGTGTACAAACAGACAGAGTGAGGGAAACCATCGTGAGGGAACCTCACCATGGTCCAAACTGGTCAGGTTCCCCTGTTAACAGGGTCACGGAGGTCAGATGGCGGTCGCTCCACTGTAATTACCTGATCTGGCACATCCTGAATCATGGTTCAAAGTGGACCCTGGGGCCTCGCGTGCGAGTGCACAACCGGGATAACGCTAGGAGGATAAAATAGTTCTGCAATCCTATCAGCTGCAGCTGTATTAGTGTGCTTTTATAGGATAAGATACCATTTTGTATGAACATTGTGTAATACACAACTATCAGATTTTTTCAAATAACATAATTTCACCAAAATCCCACTAAAAAGATTTTATATAGAATCAACTGAATCACGGGCAGCTAAACCTCTTGTGCACAGGTACGTACAAGCCACAAAGCGACTACCATTTTCAACACTGACAGATAAAATAAATTGTACAACATTACGATTGGTGTTATTTATGTCTATAAATTAGTTTGTTGTGTTATTGAAATGCTTACCCACTGACACATTTTGTGGCATTCGTTAAGAAGTATAATTATTATAATTATGAACAAGATGACTTCCTCGGCCCGATAAATGTCTTGACCACAATTTAACCTCTGCATCTTTTTTCAAGAAAATATTGGACGAAGTAGGATTCTTTTTGTATTATGTGAAAGGTAGCGAACGCTAGTTTGTAAATTATTTTGTTTCTTACATTGTTCAGTGGAAATAAAGTTGCCTACAGTTAAAATTACAACCCTCAGAAGTAGGACTTCAGATTTGTATAATCCGTACGAGTACAATATAACTATGACAATTCTCATCATCACAAATACATTCAAGCTACTTATGTTTTGAAAATGTTCGGGTCTGATTGTGTGCAATTAAAACTCAACAGTCATGATCTTGAAGTCTGTTTGGAAAAGGGCTCGCTATATGTTGCACTAAAAAACCGGCTAAGTGCGAGTCGAACTCGCGCACGAAGGGTTCTATACCATTATCTATTCAACATAATACACTATAAGTATTATGACTTTAAAAATCACGTGTGTATGGGAGCCCTTCTTAAATATATTTTTTTTATTTCAAATATTTTTTTTTAAGTTTATGCATAACTTATTATTCTGTGAATATTTCAAGCCTCTACTTGTTGCCGTTATTGATAAAGAGCAAAAAACGTAAAAAAAAAACACGTTTGTTATATGGGAACTCCCTTAAATATTTATTGTATTCTGTGCAAATTTTAACTATCTAGCTATCACGGTTCATGAGATACAGCTTAGTGACAGACAGACAGGCAAACAGACAGCGAAGGCATAGTTATAGGGTACGGAACCTTAAAAAGAGTTTTGATGAGCTTAGTGACCATCTAAACTTAAAAATCTTCCACCATAGTGTCTCCACACTTATAAAGACTTTGAGCGATGTGTTATTTAGGTACACCCAAAGAACACATCGCTCAAAGTAATTGAATGCTGTGCACAATAGTGATGTTAAATAATTACAAGCAAATTAACTAAGTATTAGTGGAAACTTGTAAACTGTCTTTATCTTCTAATGTTGTTAATAACACGAAACGTGTTACTTCTTATTTTTGGCAAAAAATGAAACTGTCGATAAATAAACAAACATTTATGAAATAATAACTGATGTTTCCTTGGACATAAATTGTTAGGTTTTGTGACAGTAAGGACGTTTAAGGGTTAAAACCTTTTTGCGCAGCATAAATTTACGTATAAACATTAAAAGGTCAACAGGCGTCAATCTGGAAGTTTGTTTTTAGCATAATATAGTGTTTACAAGAATATTTGCTACTTAAAATAAGTTACCAATATTGGATTGCCCGAAAATAAAACAGTAAATTTTGTAATGTATAAATCACTTTAAAATTTCATTGTCGCGCCTAAAGTACGTAACAGATGTTGTAACTTTGGTGTTTTCCTTATGATTTGAAATGTCTCCATCTATACATTTGTTTTTGATAGTTTCATCAAAAAGAAATGTAAGGATGTCAAACAAATAATTATTACAAGAATGTTATTATTTTTATAATCGTAAGTAGGTACGGTCAATTAATTTCAAATTTCACTCTACTCAACCTCATAGTAAACCTCAACAATGTTTGGAGAAAGTACAGCTGTCAAAAATACTTAAAGTCATTGCAGACGCGAAAGTAATTTCTTGGAATTGTAAAAATTTAAGGTCCAAAGAAAAAGTTTCCTCAATGGATATGAAATATATTTTAGGCAAATGTCGTCTCTGGTCAGTTCCAACCATATTTTAGATTTTGTGAGATATAATATAACTTACAAAAAATATATTACCCATCAAACTTCATTACCTGCATTTTTTGGTTGGCTATCTAAGAGTTAATATATAACTGTATTTTTCTATGATAATCAGTTCAATTTAACTTAATATAGTAAATAAACTAATGTAAATGTTTCTGTCACAAGTGAAAATGTTATAAAATTGCCAGTGTTTACGACGTTCACCACACAGCTTCCTGCGAAGCTTCGACAAACTAGCTGCGAAGCTATTAAATTGTTATACACCAATTATCCCATGTCTGAGAAAGATATCAAACAAAAATTAAGATAGTAAAGGTTAAGCGCTTGACACGTGCAAGTTTCCACTGGCTTTTAAAAGTCAGATTTATTGATCCTATAAACTTTATACAAGTCGGTAATATGGGTTGGACACATCAAAGTGTCCAATCGCTTTTGCGAGGACAATCGCGTCTATTCGTGGAAGTATTTGAAAATCAGTTTTATGTATTTCCCAAGATCGTAAAAACATTATCGCAGTTTTTTTTCTATATTCTATTTAGAGGAATAGATAAAAATAACTCTTGATTAAACAATAAATATCTGATTTAACGATCATCAAACGTCTATCTTTATGACTAAGGTGATGCCTATTGCCTACCTCGTCCAATTACAAAAATAGCTTAATATACATATTCGTACAATGTTTAAGTTGCTCTTAATACAACATGACATTTTATTTGTAACAAATAAATATGTATGATCCTCCTTTGATGAGTTTTAGTTTAAACAAAGACTGACACCTAAATGGAGTTACATAATAAATGTGTGTTGATATCAGATGAATACTTACCACAGTTGTATAATCGTGACTCACCACGTAGTAATATTAATAAGTACACAAACAATTTTGTTTGTGTATTTATTAATATTAATTATATTAATTTCGTCAATTTAGACGAAAACTATTCTGCTAAAGAGACTTACATATACATTTGAAGGCAAAATGTGTACTTAAAACCTGTGATCTTTCTGTTACGCTAGCAAAATATAATACAATACTACCATTTTTAGTTGATTAACTAATTAAAAATTTAGCCATGTATTTAAAAAGAGCGTCGTAGAAGTAGAAAACTTCAAATCAGCGGTATTTAATTAGGTAAATCGATTTTCAAGACACTCAATTTAAATAACATTTTAACAGGATATACTCTTGTTGGTGTCAGACAAACTTTACTAACCAAAGTAAACGCTCTGATATTTACCCTAGCCAAGTACTATGACACCTCAAGAAATAAAAATTCTTGGTCCTTGCTATTTAATCATCACTATGATGCATATAACGGAAAACGACAGGATACACTCTCATGAAAAATTGTCATAACGTAGGTACACGTAATCATTCTGTACAAAAACCACTTAGGTATTATTGAACATAAAAATCTTGTAATGTAAACAAAAGCCAAAATGATGTTTACTGATGAATATTCAATATCAGACTTCGAGTTTTTCGCCCAAAAAGTATTATTTGCCTTGTACAAACATTTGCTTTGCCCCTACTCCTTCCTGATGATGGTTCGTTTCTGCGCATACAATAATGGATCCACCTGCTATGGCATTGACTACAGTAAGTGCATCTCCTGCGCATTCATGATTACCCGTATTCGAAAAAAATGCCATTCCGCTAGTGATGGACTTTAAAGCTTTCTACAAAGGTCCATAATTCAGCAACGTGGATAACTTGTGTGACATATAAACTTCTGATACATGTATCGATAAGCGTGTCTGTATAGACGTCGCTTTGTCTGCCGGGGCTGTCTGGTCGATTCTTGAAGTAGGTACTCGCACAACACCGTCATAGCAGCCCGATCTTGCGACATACTGAAACAGGTTTCTGGCAGGCACTACACACAATGGTTAAAAGACATAATTTGCGTAAATGAAATGATATTTATTACTACCGCTTTGTGTTACCGCTCAAAAACAAAAGAAAAGCAGAAGTTCTTCCATCGATCGTAACAAAAATCTTTATTCAAAAGTACCAATTTATTTAATATTGTTTCATGATAATGTATGGTAATAAATAGTAAAATTGCTGATTTCTTAAATTACATAATAATAAGGCTATTTGTATAAAGGTCAACAGAACAGGCTTCAACTTTCGATGGGATCTGCAAAGTTTTATGGGTCCTTTCAATAAAAAACAAAGGCGCACTCGAAGCAAGACTACAACATAAAATAAACGAGAATAATATACATATATATATATATTGATCTTTTTTACAAACTTAACTTACTAAGTATTAGAAATGCAGCACAAAGTAACTAAAAACTATCACTGTTTATTATGATTTCTTAAGACTTCTACTAACAAGTAAAAAAACCGGCCAAGTGCGAGTCGGAGTCGAGCACAAAGGGTTCCGTACTACTAACTTAAGAGTTTCCGCACCTGTTTCTTTACGTGAGTGATTTAAAGTTTATAGGTCCTAGACTTTAGAAATTACAGGGGGGGACATCGTGTAAACGACTTTGGCGGCTATCTCTCGCAAATGGTAAAGCTGATAAAAAAGTGTTGTATGGAAACCCTACTTTATTTTCATAGTCCTTTTTAACGATACCCCACACAAGGGGATGCACTCAAAAAAATATTTCACCCACCCCCTTTACATGTTTGGGGAGGTACCCTTATGAAGGGGTATTTTTTTTGTATGTTTAAAAATGAGATCTATATGTGAGATATCCTCGAACCAAGTTACATGCAAATCAGTCCATAAACGTAGAAGATATTCTGCTATGACAGACTAGGACGGACGGACTGAACGATCTTATAAGGGTTCCTTGTCGGACTACGGAACCCTAAAAAGTAAAAATAAAAGTCATAGACAAAGTATATAAAGTTATAAAAAAATATTATTGTCTTTTGCCAACACCAAGTAGTTAATTAAACTAGTTGGGTATAACAATTGCTTCCGCCAGGCTTTATGACCTTTAAAAACTTTACATCTTACTTAAACAAATGAATTACTTTAATTGCTCAAAAACTGCTTTTAAAACTTATAAATATTTTCGCAAATGTTGTAAGAGAACACAATTTGTAAAACTAGGCTGAATATCCTTGATACTGATCTAAATAATAAATACTGGAATACTAGCATAACATTATACAAGTACGAATTATCAAGGTCTATAAGCCTGGAGTTCACTAACGCATGTTTAATTTTATTCAGCTGGTCTGGCATTATTTGACATATTTTGGGAATTCTGACAAATTAAATGTCAGTCGGTGTTCACCGGCTGTTTAAACATTGGTGAACTCGGGTCTTAGCTTGGAGTTCACTAACACGTTTTATTTTTAATCTGCCGGCTTAGCATTATTTGACATATTTTGTAAAGGAATTCTGTCAAATTAACCGTCATTCGATGTTTACCTACATTTTTTGAAGTTGTTTGTTAAATTATTGTATGAAAGAATTCTTCTTAAAATATATATAATTAATTGTTAATTATTTGTTTTTTGTAGTACCATGATAACAACACTGTGTTTGCAATCATTTGATTCAGATTTATGCAGATTATTACACTTAAAAAAAGTCAATTCAAACCCGTTACCTACTCTGTTATAAATAGAAATGACACTGACAGCGGCTAGTTCGAATTTAATGATTTATAATGAATAATACATACTTTCTTGAGTACTGGGATTCTAAGACTAACACTAACTCGGGAGTTTGAGACAGTAGTTCAAACTTCCAGTTTCAGGGAATATTCAGTTTTGCAATTAATTGTGGAATTTTCAATTATAATTATATTGAACTTACATTTTATTACGAAAGCAAAACTACAAAAAAGCATAGTTATTTCTCAAATAATAATAAAAAATAATTATTAGTTAATAATGAGATTGAAGATAGATATATCGTCGATTACCATCCGGTTTTAGATTTGATGTCTTTATTATATTAGATTGATAATAAATAAATCAAAGCCCAATCACCTAATAGCACAGTGTACAAAACATGATGGCTAAAAATAATTGCTAGAAGTCTTTGATTTTCTGTAATTAACAGACTAATAAAACTGTACCCGAATCCTGTCACGTAAAATAAAAAGACAGTAAAATATAAGTCATTAATATGCAAATATAGAAGATCGAGCAAGACTTCACCTCAGGTGGTAAACCGGATTGGATGGCAACAGACCACTTGTCAACCAAAGTTTTTGATACAATATAAGTTCGTAGACTAACGACTTTCTGTCAATGATAACCTTTATAATTACACTTTTACAACTTTTTTAATTTTAAAAATACAACAACAAATAAGTATGGCTCACATGAAATACTTTTAAAGACGACATTGTACAGGAATAAAAATTTTGTTATCCTGAAAAAAGTTATTGTTTCTCGTTTGTGAACAAATATTAATGTCAAAAAGTATCTGTAATGAAAGTAAGGAATAAAAATTTTGTTATCCTGAAAAAAGTTATTGTTTCTCGTTTGTGAACAAATATTAATGTCAAAAAGTATCTACCTCAATAACAGTCGATAGCCAGTACAGACAAATCTTATTTATAAAACAAAACGGCATGCATTTGACCCACCCTAAATCAGAGTAGATATAAACGCTATAATATTAGGGATGTCAGATAATTTATTACCAGAACGAATTTACGCTTTTCTTGGCAATAATGCCTCTTTGATTGCTGAAAAGATTGATCATATTGATCTGTCAGTCAGACAGTTATGCGGTAATCGTGTAAAGTACAAGTTTATCATACTCACTAAGTAGTATTAAATAGCTTAGGCATGTGTGTCTAATTTCCGTCATGTAATTTCTGGCATTTTCTTTTAGGAAAAAGTACATGCGCGTAGTGTGACGTTACTGTAATGAGAGTTAATACATAATCGTCAACCTAATTAAGGGATTCCTAACATGCTTATGCACTTACCAAAAAATAATAATTAAGAAATTGAACGTTTCAAAATGTCATTAATTGTTAAAACATTTATTTAAAAGCTGCATTTGCAATATTTTAATATAATGCGATACAAATCCATCGAGTCACAAGAAAATAGTTTTTCGTTGATATATTACCATTGTAAAAAAAATATATTTTGAAGTAGTAATTTTATGAAAGGGTGCACAAAAATAATAAAATCATAATAAGTCACAACAAAAAACCATGAAACGAAGGAGCTTATGCCTCAAAAAGCTGGTGATTGCATATTATTCTTTCCTTGTTTTTGAGTTGCCTATAATTTCGCTTAAAGACCACTTCCGTTCCGACCAATATCTGTCAACATATTTCCACGTTCGGCTTGGTCACATCACAAGAACTCGATTTCATTGACAACCACGGGCTGAAGCATAATGAGTTTTAAATTATTACTGCAGATAAAAAGTGGTTACCTGATGTCCATTTAACCTTTCTTTATTTCGTAACTGAGGGTACTACATGATCGACTTATAAGTCGAACAGACTGCGCATCCGAACGCTGTTTTGTCAGGCTGAAGATTTATGTTGAAAAATAATGTGTTTTAAATAATAAAAAAGGAAGAATGTGCGAATTAATATTTATGAAAGTTTACAAAGTATGAAAGGGTTACAAATTGAGGTATAAGGTGCTATAGGAGGTGTGTGCGAAGTGGTAGCGAGTGTCAGGCCGGGGATGCGCGGGCGCCGCGGGCGGCCGGCGTCGCTGCGTCTCCATGGTAACGCGGCCGCGGGTACTTAAGCGTCGACGCCGCCGGCGTGCCACACAGATCGCTAAACCCTGTTGAGCGCGCCGCACGAAGTGCTGCGGATCACAGGCCTTAAATCAAGTTTGACGTTTCGTAAATAAGTGACAACTTTAGTTGCGAATCTCAACTTACACGTGTAATTGAATTTCAGTTTCAAAGTGTTGTGCAAAGACTCTAATACAAGATGATGACCTTAGTGTTGTTTGTTACGGGAGGGCTTTTCCTTGCAACAGCAGAGGGTTGCAGCGGTGGAAAACAAATAATAAGTAAGTGGTTGTTCTTTTTTTATTTTAACGAAAACTTTAGATACCTTGACTTAAATAATTTAAGTTTTGCATTTTAATATTTTAAAGAACTCATTTAACTTCTGTTTGATTGCAAATCTTTAAAAAAAGCTTCATATAACTCTGCGAAAATAATACAAATGCACTTTACATTTTGTCAAAAATAAAATACACATTTTCCAATTGAAAATGTAATAAATTTCGCAGCCGCCACCTAGTCTAGAATTTGTGAACGAGTTTTGCCGAAAAAGATGCTCCAATTTGCATACTTGTATGGGTCGAGGTCATAAAATTTTATTGACACAGACACCTGTGTTAGCACGCACCGGTCTAATAAATCAGATAAATCCGATGGATTATGAAATCATTCCACCTTGACACTTGATTTTGGTCGAGATTTTATTAAATAGATTAAAGAATGAAATTGAGTCATCTTGGATAATAAGGCAGTGTTTGATAATTGTGTGTTTTGTGCAGAGTCTGGTGGCTTGACGGCGTACGAGAAGCAAGCGATCGTCGACGCGCACAACCGTCTGCGGCAATCCGTTGCCTTGGGACAGGTGTCGAGCCAGCCCCCAGCAGCCAATATGATGGAAATGGTAATTACACCCATATGTACTTCAGTAATCATGTTTCCAGACGCAATATAAAATCAATTGTTATGAGACCGCCGGCGGTGTTCCGATCCTCAAGGGGTTATAAGTTTGATTATTAACCAACCTTAATACAGTGATCCCTGGTTGGATAAGATGTAGTTTGAGGTATTCATTTGTACTCACAATAGTAATGACACAAAAAAGAGCAAGAGTAAACACTTACCCCCGTACTAATAATTTTTCCACTGGTATAACACTTGTATAAATATGAGATGGCTTATTTGGAATTAATGACAGATAGGTGACATGACATAGCGCAGACAAACCTTTCAAATTAGCTGTCTCATATTTATTCAGGTGTTAATAGTAGTGTCATAAGCATTGTTAGTAATATTGTTGAATTGGATTTCTTATATTAGCTGTATAGTATGCATTTGTTAAATTGCGCTGGATTTTTATCGTGATGAATGATAAAGAATCAATCAAATTAATTAAAACAATCTCACGATACAGTAAATAACAAATAAATTGTGATATACAAAATAAATTCAATTAATATTGTTAACACAAGTAGTCCAATCATTTTATTAAAATCAATAAAAAGAAATGCAAACCAATATTTGCTCGTACTCCAGTATATTTGTAAACACACAGTCTCGAGTACTTCGAGAGCTGTTCTTTAGCTTTTTGTTCGTGTCAGAGCTAACAAAGTTTTTTGTCATAGGTGTGGGATGATGAGCTAGCAGCAACTGCCCAGCGCTGGTCTGACCAGTGCACCACAGCGCACGACCTCGCAGCGCAACGTGACGTGGGGCGTTTCCCGGTCGGGCAGAACCTTGCGGCCACATGGACAACTCGTCCCCCATCCGACCCTGTGGACTCCCAGCCTGATTTTGCAAAGCAAATCAACGCGTGGTTTGACGAAGTTAGAGTCTTCGGATTCAAACCCATCAGCGGTGGACACGGCACGGGACATTATTCTCAGGTAAAGACTCGCTCAGATATGTATTTAAACTTTTACGATATCCTATCCATTTGAATTATCATCAGTAACATCTTTACGTAAAGCATTTTGTAAACGAATCGATTAATTGCCTAAATTCATCGATTCTATTGTGCTGCCAGATAATTATGCGTCATGCGTCAATATGATACTTTCCGTTGCTTTTCTAACCATTGTATTTATTTTGTTTAGCTGGTCTGGGGCGAAACATCTCACGTCGGTTGCGGCTTCACATTCTACTATGACCCTACACGAGGCTACACCAAGCTATATGTCTGCAACTACGGCCCTGGAGGCAACGTTATTGGATCCAACCCCTATGAAAAAGGATATCCTTCTTGCAGTAATTACGGCCTCACTGAATCCAGGAAATACTCTGGTCTATGCTGTAAGTATAAGTTCTTTACATCCCACCCGTGGTCTAATAGTTCTTTTCTTTACCTTGAAAGACATCTGAGATTGGTATTTTTTTGTCTTGGTATTTTTTTAATTTAACTTTCTTTTGTCACAGCTGGCAGTTACACAGCTTCTTCAAGCTACCAGACAGTGGACAACAGCAACAGCTACATCTCGAATGTCATCCCCGACAGCACTGGAGACTCAGATTACAACTACCAGTACAACAACCAATACTACAATCAGTTCAGCAACCAGTTCAGCAACCAGTACCAATATCAGTACCAGCAGCCAGAAACTTACTACAGACCCGAAACCACTACTTTCAGGCCATTCATCAGCATATTTAAAACTGCGTCAAATCTCTTTTCAAAATCAAAACCACAAGTCCGATTTGGTACTGTATACTTGTGAAATAATCCAGTGATTTATAAATTAGCAGTATTTTGTAAATTATTTGTGACGGTTGTGTTACTCGACTGATTATTCGGAACCGGCTAGTGCGGGGTTTTGGAACTTTGTAGATAGATTGTTATTCCTTGGTTTTACAAGGAAATTATATAAGAATTTTCTACTGAACAATACGATTATGGTCTGATAATATTGATGTTTCAGTAATTTTATGTTAAAATTACAATGCTGTCGTGAATGACCTTCTAGTATTAGCAAAGAGAGATGTTACGTAGACTTTTATTTATAAATATTAATTATTAAAGAGAAATATTTCCTATAAAATGAGATTTTATTTACCTTAACACCTGTTGAGCATACATAATATTCTTAAGCATTCACATATGAAACATAAAAAAAATACTTAGAAAGCACTACACTCCAGTGCGTTCTACGATATAAGTCCAACACAGAATAAATAAATTGTAGGTACAACTGTCACCCGATCAATGAAATAAATGAAATTTGGTCATTTAATGCAAGCTTTTCTTGAATTGATGCAACTCAAAGTCATCATTTAATCATGCACAGAAAGAGTCTACTCAAGCTCAAGCCAGATGACAGGTTTTCTGCGCCACGCTTCGTAACACGTGCGAGAGTTACTATTATTACTAATAATTTATATTCTTGAATCGATAAAACTTTAGGTCATCTCTTTATCGTCTCATAAAAGTGGAACAATAATATTCTAGTTGGCAAAAGTCCAGTCTAAACTACACGCTTTGAGACACGTGCTCATTCGTGACTGTAAAATGCCTTATCCACCCACACGATTGACTGAAAATTAAAGTTTTAAGTTTGCGTCCTTGTCTACTAGACTACTAGACCAGCATATACAGATGTATTAAAACTAGATGAATCGCAAAAAGAAAAATAAGGTTCTTTTATTTTTAGTATAAAAATACGTATATGTTTAAAGAGTGACTAAATGGGGCGGCCAAAGTGCCTGTAACATTTGCAAAATAGCATGTCACGTATATGCATATGTAAAAATCATTATGTTGACACATTTACTAGTATCAATCATTCGATTTAATACTTCGTAAATGGCAATCGTAATAATCTACACACATCAACACTGTCTAGGGATATATATACTCGTAACATAGTATTATTATTTACAAAATATCCCTAGACAGTGTCGATTAGTATATTTCAATTTGATGATTAGTTCATCCAATATTATCAACTTTGAATTGATGCTATCATCATGACAATTAGCTTAATAATACCTATTGTTCTTAATTAAGAATGACACCTTAGATCATCTGTTTCAAAACAAATGTCTATGATACTTCAATGTTCCTACCGGAAGAAGAAATAAAGAATCATTACAATGAAAATTATTTTTTCACCGTTTGCGTTAGTGCAGCTCGTGTCTGCATTATTAGATTTTTTTATTTACGCCTTTTGAAGACTCGAGATGATCTCTTAAATAAATAAATATTGGACAGCATCACATGCATTGCTTTGATCCCCAAGTAGTAAGTAGCAATAGAATTTGTATTTTGGAAATCAGACACCAATACCCTGACCCAAGACATTACAGAAAATATGGATTCCTATATTAACCCGACCGGGGAACGAAAACGGGACCTCAGAGATGGCGACACCTTGAAAACCTAAATGCAAGCCCATGGAGATTGAAATAAGAATTTTGTTCCAAATTTTAGCTTGTAACGTTTTTAATGCTTCCTCAATGAACTTAACTTTATACGTAAGAACGCGTTGTGTTTTGACCTGGAATTTGGTCGAGGTAAAAAGTTTCAGGTGTGGAGACAATTCGTTTTCAAGCAAGTTAGTTACATTACTGTTCACACCTTTTGGGAAATGTCTAAATGCCTTAAACATGCATAATTTATTGGATATTTAGGTACCTCGTTTTAATCTAGGATGCATCATCAGGTGATGTTTAGAGACTTTTCAGTGACACGTCATCAGTTGATATTTAATAATTTTCCTTGTAAAGTAAAGTAAAGTCAGCCTATTAGATCCCACTGCTGGGCAAAGGCCTCACCTCAACTATAAGGAGGAATTTTCCTTACTAAAACTTTTTAATCACAGTATTGTACAACTAGCGGGTTAATGCTAAAACATTAATGATATTTCGTCCGTGTCTTGTGAATTCATGTACGGACCTATTACTTCCATCCAAAATTGTGAAGCATGCCATGCATCATAGGAGTATTTATTAAGTATTTCAATTAATGAATCCACTACCTATGTCCGGTTTATTTTAATTCGTGTACTCTACCGCCCTTTGTAGACAGAGTCCAACCATGAACCTACGACTTTAGATAAAGGTTGAGGACATGGCTGTGTAAAGTGTTTCGTCAAACAACGTAGGAGGCGTCAAAACCAACACACGCCAATTCGCATTTTTGCCAAAGGAACACCTTCCGAACATGGCATCGACGTTAGGTGATAAATGCAAACAAAATAAAATGTGTAACATCTGTTATACCATCATAAGCCTCCGTATTAGGATTTTCAGCCACGTGAATTAAGATTTGTTTATTGTATTATGTAAATAAACTGACGCTAAGGTTAATGGCATTTTTATACTGCCACGTTAGTTATATAAAAATAATAAAATTTGCCTATACAGATCTCACTCAGGGGAAAGGCCTCTCCTCAACTATAGTAAACCTGTGCTTTTTATAATCTCCATTTTTACAGTTGATTACTGGTACTGCACAGGTACCTGTGCTTTGTCATAATATGCATTTTTACAGTAGATTGTATAAAAGTTATAATACTATAATTTTACCTAGATACGAGTACGAGAATAATTATTTTGTTACGTTTCTTAGCTGAAATAATCATTTAATCTATCAAAATAAATTCATACTTCTAATAGGTCCTTTATTAGGCATTGTTGGAGAGCACACACACGACAACCATTGTTATGTTAGCGTAATACTACTTGTATTACCTACTCACATGCGACTATTCTTTGTCTAATGAACAATGATTAAATAGGAGCTACCTAGTTCTACCGATAATACCTACCCATACTTTGCATAAGTAAAGCCGAAACCTTCAACTTAGTAACAATGAAAGGTAACTCATAATAGTAAGTGATAATAAAAACTATAATAAATATGGACATCAAACTGGCATGTTCATGTTAAATGCGATAATTTATTTATTGGCTTCCGAAACGCTAAGGCGAAGCACTTACACTGCTTCCGATAGACAATTATATGAAATACGAGTACTAGTGGTTCCCCGCGACTGTTGGATTTTTCATCCCCTATTTCACCCCCTTAATGTTTTTATATCGCGACAAAATGTAGCCTATGTCCTTTCCAGGGTCTCAAACTATCTCCATACCAAATTTAATCTCAATCGGTTCAGTGGTTTAAGCGTCAAGAGGTAATAGACAGACAGACACACTTTCGCATTTATAATATTAGTATGGATATGGATACGGGGATATATTACGCTTTACAAAAACAAGACATGGCAGAACTTTCAACTGATACTTCAAGTAGCAGACAACAGATGAAATTTTGGCTCCGAGCCACTGACCTCTTTAATACAAGCACGCTGGACTGCATACTGTCAACCTAAAAATGAAGCCATTTGACCATCGCCATTTTGGCGCTGACGACTGTAGTGAGCATGTGGTGAGCGTCCACGGAACTAATTAGAGTTGACATAAACGTACGTAAGTTACTTTATTTTAGTTCCCTAGACACTCGGTGGGGGCCTTGATTGGGCACAAAAATATCTGTAATTTCTGAGAGAACCTTTAGTCCAGCGTACTTGTATTACATAGAGGTCACTGCTTCGAGCAGACGGGACAGCTGCAATCACTGATGCAAAGTCCGCGACATTCCTGACATCTAAGGACATTGGTAGAGACTAGAGATCTAGTCTAAGGTAGAGATATGACTTGAATCACATGGTTGTAGCGGCCACCGACCACTAGTGGCGGTCACAGACTACTTTTGTTTCCGCGGGACCTGGCGCCAACCGGTGACTGCAGTCGGTAACCGATCTGTGCGGAACCTTAGCGACAAATGTGATATAAATTTAAAGTCCCCAAAAGTGGTCAAATGGGGACTTTTAAATGCCCGACAGGTTTATGCGATATCTGCAGGTATGGTTAATCTAAGAAAGGACCTATCAAAAAGATTAGATGATCTGTTTTCGCCTTGACAATGGCCTCGAGTTTGAACTCATAGAGTCGAGATAAGGCTTCCATGAACTTCACCCTGTCTCACGGTACATCCCAACTGTCTATTGTCTTGCCACTCCTCGACTTATATGTTTATCTTTCGATTTTTTGTTCAGGTTTTCCATTGTTACTACAGCTCGCACTATTAATAGGTGCAACTTTAATTGCCCACTGTATAAGATTAATCGGTGAAAAAAATTACCACAAATCAGGATCTTAGTGGTTTATGTGTAAAAAAATATAAATTGCCAAATAATATTAGCTGATATTTAAAAATTCTGCAAGTATGTTAATCAAATTCATAAACTTGAGGCTTTCTTTTAGGTTATACCGAGAGATGCAGACAAAAAATTGGCAAAAACTTTTACAAAAAATTTAAAAAAAAACAATAACATGCTTTTACTCGCACAGAATTTTGTTTAAAAAAATCGTAGATCCCGACTGGTTGGAAATAACATGAAAAGTAGAAAAACTACTAAGACTGTAGGAAAACTTCAAGAGCGACATCTGTGTCAAAGCTCTCAAACTGATTGTAAGGTTGAGAACGAAGTAGAAACGAGTTTGATTCACCAGTCACGAGTGGCAAACCAACGCATTGGACTGTTTGAGTAGTGCCTGTGCCTTATGCGGTTCAAGGAAAAACCTGAAGATGGCACCATAAGTAAGATAATACCATTATACATAGAGATAATTCGGAAAACTTGGTTTTTAAAAATACATCAGTACCGTTACCATGAGTTTACGGCGGTTTTACTCGCTAGCGACTACGTAAAAAAAATGTATGGAAATTTTTAGTTCTCCAAGTAACCGCTAGAAGCGCTGTGCAATTTTCCATACTCTTTTTTTACGCCGTCGCTAGCGAGTAAAACCACCATAAACTCATGGTAACGGTACAGCTGTTGCCGTCGATATTAAATCAAAATTACTAATCCAAGGGAGTTAACGAAATTTCCACATGACCCTTAAAATTTTCTGGGTTTTTTTTTTCAATTATCAAGGCTAAATACGTGAGAAGGCAATTACCTACTTTAATTAGAATTTGTGAAATTATAGTAAACGTCAAAAATCAATTAATTCAATGAGTCAGAGATTGCCACTTTTGAACGTCAATAATAACAAATATTGCCCAATAGGGGACCAGAAAATATTATCTGCATATTTTTGCGAATACGACTTGAGTCTGGAGCTTCTAGGTTTTTGTACCACTATGTTATCTACTAGAATAATATTCACGAATGTCTCATGGTAGATATTGGATTCCTTTTACCTGTTAGTTTCTTATGATTCATGGCTCTGATACATTGTACCCAATATTGACATTCCAGGGATGTGCCATCCATATCCGTGCGACTGGTTTTATTTCGTACATACATACAAGTGATCAACGGCCCCGCCATCAAAATAACCTGTAACTATTAATAAAAGTGTCTTTCATCTGTTTATGAAATATTATTACCCGACTGCAACAGAAGAAGTATATTTTTTAATTTCTTTTTTTTTGTATGTATGTAAGCCATGATGTTAGTATATAGGTATATATGCCCACTTTTTTGGCATGCTCTACAGCCCAAACGGCTAGACGGATTTTGACAAGTGAGGTGTTGTTGAATAAGGGATTTTCCTAGTGTCAAAAATCAGTGCTTAAAAATCCGCTATATGGCGTTGAACCACCTAAGTCAGGTAAGATTTTTAATATGGAAAAAGGCCGGTTGTAGCGTTTACTATATTATAATGTTTATTTTTAACATATTTTAGATTCACGCGTACTGATAGGAAATTTTTTGACAATTTTATGATCATCAAGACGTTTTTCTATTACATTTTACTTCTAACTGAATTTTGAAACTCGCTAATTTTAACGTAAGTACTTTTACTACATGTCTGTACACATAATATTACAATAATTTGTTTTTGTTTTAATCTCAATAATTTCTACACAATATTTATATAACTTTGATGCATGGTATTTTTTTTTCTACAGTACGATTTCAAAGTTTCAATTTATTATCTGTTTCGCATGATTTGCTAATACTCAGAATTTAGTATGCCTAAAACTTTTTTGGGTTCTGTAAGGTAAGACTCCACTGTCCACCTGTCCACCTATCTCCCTGTCTGTCTGTCTGTCTGTCTTTCACCGGCTGTATCTCATGAACCGACAAAGGAAGTCGCAGGCAATAATAAAATTAGTCTTCCATAATTATATATTTTGCTCTGTTACTATTAAAAACATGATAATATTCTTAAGCGTCTATTGCTGATAAAAACACGCACTTTTTTTAGACGGTTAAAATACAATTGAATGTTTTATGAGTCAGTTGGCACTTGGTCGGTTTTACTTCTTGCACTCTATCGGCTCTTTGATTCGGATACCATATAAGTTTATTTGAACTTGGACTGCCAAGAAGTGGCAAGAAATGTTTATTGCAGAGTGAAATAATAAAAGCAGGACCAAGTATTGCTGTAAAACGGATCGTGGTCACAGGCTGACTGACATCGGTAAATTATGTCTAGCTACTAAGTTTTGGTCGCGTTGTTCCTCTTTATGATGTATTTTAATAATGCAACAGGCCAAAGATTTTTGCATTCAAAAAAATCTTGAAACTTGCTAAATGGATTTTATGCAACACCACACTAGTAATTTAAGACTTAAGTCGTTGTTTTACTTTGCTTGGCAAACATTGTAAACAATCTGGATATTCATTTCTTTTAACGAAATTATTCATTTAAAAATAAGATGAACACAAAAATAACAACCTTCTATGCGTTTACTTCAAGTTGGCCGTGTCAACCGTTACAAAATGACGTTATATTATGCAACACTAATATTTATAGTACCGTTGACATAAGAATAATACGAAAAAAAAACCTGTAAATAATTTCTTTAGTTGCATAAAATCATTGTAAAATATGTGTACATTTTTTTCCTTTCACATTTAGTGTTATAAAATACATTTTAATATTATTAAATTGAATTTAGCTCACAAAAATATATCGACTTTGTCATTCAATGGGACTCGACCCCACGACTCTTCGCTATCAGGGCGAATGCTCTTACCAACTGAGCTCTGACCAAATTTTTGTAAGTGAGCCGGCGTTCGATTTCATCAATACTTGGGGAATTAATTTTGTAAAAACTTGCAAATTGCGTAAGTTATAAAAATAATTACATTTTTATGTTTTTGCTGTACCTATTTTGTAGATATTTGTAAATATACCTATGCTATATGATACGGGAAGCGGAAAGGGAGGTAGCTAAATTAAAACGGAGTTATTTTGTTGTGTAATATCTAAATTGCCCCGTTTATTAAATAAGAAACATATTTGTATATACGAGTGTATGCTGAGGAAGTTTGCCCATTACAATATTAAAGGCACATCTTCCTTGAAAGTACTTATCTATATACTTAGTAGGTACTGAGACTCTAATTGTTATAATGTAATATCCACTTGATTGTTCTCGGGCATTTATAAGCCCCAAAGTTAAATATTATTATCACCGACATTGTTTTGCATAATTTGAAGGCGGCTGCCATCTTTGATCATGCTCATCAACTTTGATGTTCTTCGGGCTACAAAACCAACTCTTGAAATTTGCTAGGAAAGAATAATAGTACTTAAAACGTAATAGAAAATTCAGTTCTCTGTAAAGACGATAAATTCATTGAAATCATGGGACAGGTACGACTAAAACGAAGTGGACAGAATTTTAAATTACTTAAGTATATAAATTTTAAAGTGTTGAATAACAACACTTTTCTGGAAAAAAATAACACAATTGAGACCCCCTTAATTCGACCGTTTTGTGTTGTCCCTCATAGTAAGTTATAAGTATTAATTATGAATGGCCGAACAGATTGATAATTTTACACAAAAATATATTAATAATAGATTGAGACTTTTTACTAAATACCTAGGTGCAGTGCTGGCCAATTGTCGAACACCAAATCGTAAGTTAGCTCAACTTTGAATGGAATGCTATGCATTGAATTGAAGTCAAGCTCTTTTTATCGTCATATACACATATTTAGTAGGTAACCATCTAAGGCATCATTGATTTAGGAGAAGATTACACTATGGAACCATAATATTTGCTAAAATTACTCATTCTCAATATACGTCGTAGAATTTATGATTGAAGTGCCTATTGAGTGTTCCATTTTGGGGCAGAAAATCCATCGGGACGGTAATGATTTTAAGCGAATGAGTTAACTCTAGACTGTTCACCGCTCGCTCAATTTAAGTTTAATTTCCCGAAACTCTTTAATTAAAACCTGAATATATTAACCAGCCTTTTGTGTTTCTTTCATGTGCAGCGATGTTTTCAGTTCGATCAATTACTTTATCTGAATTACCTATATAAAAGACGGACCCTAAAGATTGATATAGCCAATAGCAGTCCTACTACTACATATTACAAATGATAGTGCATTTAAAAAAAGGTAGATGGGTCATCAGCGCGCGGAAATTAGTTGCCTCAAATTGAGCGATTTCCTCAATTTTGCATTCAAATACGACATTTCACAGAGGTAGACCTGTCATATCGTACTGCGTGGCGATTCGAATTTGATGTTCCGAGCACACGTTCTTTTACGTGTCAGTCGGACTCGAGCACGAAGGGTTCCGTACCATTAACTTACAACATTAGACAGTATAGGCAAAAAAAAACTTTTAAAGTTTATACTGTTCTTTTGGAAAAAAGTATATATTTTTATTTTATTTATAATTTCAAAAGTATTTATCACAGGATACCCAAAACAATTTTAAATAAGAGTTTCCGCACCTGTTTCTTTACGTGAGTGATTTGAAGTTTATAGGTCCAAGACTTTAGAAATTACAGGGGGGGGACACCGTGTAAACGACTTTGGCGGGCTATATCTCGCAAATGGTAAAGTTGATAAAAAGTGTTGTATGGAAACCCTACCTTATTTTCATAGTTCATTTCAACGATACCCTACACCCTTGTGTAGGGTGCACTCAAAAAAATAATTCATCCCCCCTTTACATGTATGGGGAGGTACCCTTAAAAAGGGGTAATTTTAATTATTTGTATTTTTAAAAATGAGATCTATATGTGAAGTATCCTCGAACAAAGTTACATGCAAATCAGTCCATAAACGTAGAAGATATTTTGCTGTGACAGACTAGGACGGATGGACAGAACGATCTTATAAGGGTTCCTTGTCGGACTACGGAACCCTAAAAATGATCGTTAATCACAAGTATCTCGATATTTCTGGTCCCCGCTAATATCACTTGTATTCATATTCTTAGTAATGTTTTCATTTGTCTATTAAAACGAGTGTTAGTAGGTGTCTTATGAAACCTTGATGAAATACTGTTTTACAAACACCATCAATAAGAAAAAATGTAACTAAATAAACATTTTTAGAAATAGGTAGATAGATAGATACTCTTTATTGCAACCAGAAAACACTATACAAACATATAATAAAAGAAAAACCATGTTTGTAGGTACAATGTAGGCGGTCTTATCGCTGGGAGCGATCCCTTTAAGACAACCTTTGGGTAAAGAAAGGAGAACACAAGTGATAAGCGAAGGGGGGTTACGGTGCAAGCTGAAGAAAAATAATTAAATTAAATAGGTAGTAACACACTTTCATATATTGATATAGAATAAGTATAATAGATATAGGCTTGTTCTGGCGTTTAAGTTAATATTGGGCCCATCAATTATTTGTATAACAAATAACAAAGCAGGTATTTGTTACGGCAAATGCGTTTTGTTTAAAATTTCACGATTGCTGTGCAACCATCAAAGCGTTATAATTTAATTGTCAAAAAATCATACCTGCTATAAATTCGCACACTCATTTTTCTCTATAGCCAATCAAAATCTATTTGATCGAACTGTATTTGTGATGACAGAGTTTTATTTATTAACAAATTTTCACAATTTAAATGGTTAATTTTCTTCGTTTTCGGATTGGTGATAGATATAACTAATTCATGTTGATTTTTAAATATAAATAAATATAAGTTATTGTAAAATATACATAAATAGAATAGAAATAAGCTATCATTTAATACGACTAATTACTTATTGGGTGATCTTAATAAAGTAATGTATCTACGTATTATGTACACTGAAAAAAAGGATCAACCAAACTAATTTTGTTAATTGAAAGTTTCGTTGTAGGAAAGTCAATTTTTGTTACATATAAACAATCTTCTGGTTATCAGTACTAAAACTAGTTTGTTAACAGATAACCAGAAGTTCGCAAGTCACTAGATTACGGCCTACTAGTAGCCACATTTTGGTTACTGTTAACCAATCATTTTTTTCAGTGTACCTATTTACAGAAAGACTAAATGTAGCTGTGCTTATTTTAAAAATAAATCAGCAAAATATTCTATAAGTTCCATATTTAGGCCCTCTTTTACGAAACTCGATAAATACACTTAGCGCTAAACATATTTGAAAACATCATTCTGTCTTTGTCAGGCATTCGACGTTGGCAGAAACGGGATGATATTTTAAACATAATTACCGTTAAACGTATTTTTTTTAAAAACTCGGACTCGAACGCACGTCTCTCCGCTATCCGGGCGAGTGCTCTTACCAACTGAGTTACGGAGGACGTTAGTCAACCGACGAATTTTTGTAAGTGCTTGCTACGCCAGTGGCGTTCGATTTCATCAATACTTGGGGAATGTACCCGCATGTATCCGATGAAAATATTTTACAAATATTTGACCATCAGTTAAGATGAAATCAGCTTAACTTATAATTATTTTAATAACTTAAGCAATTATTTTGCAAATTTTCACAAAATTTAAATTAATTTTGCTTCCAAAAATAAATCGACTGTGTCATCCGGTGGGACTCGAACCCACGTTCCTTCGCTATCCGGGCGAGTGCTCTTACCAACTGAGTTACGGAGGACGTTAGTCAGCCGACGAATTTTTGTAAGTGCTTGCTACGCCAGTAAGCCGGCGTTTGATTTCATCAATACTTGGGGAATGTACCCGCATGTATCCGATGGAAATATTTTTACAAATATTTGACAATCAGTTAAGATGAAATCAGCTTAACTTATAATTATTTTAATAACTTAAGAATTATTTTGCAAGTTTTCACGAAATTTAAATTAATTTCGCTTACAAAAATGAATCGACTGTGTCATCCGGTGGGACTCGAACCCACGTCCCTTCGCCATCCGGGCGAGTGCTTTTACATAGTATTTAACGAGTTTCGTAAAAGTGGGCCCTAGAGTACTTTCCTTTACGTGTCGCATAGCCGTGGGACACCTTGTAAGTAGGTATAGTACAAAGTAAATTTTGCACGCAAAAGTTGATCGATTATGTCATCCTGTGATACATGGTGGGTCACGGTCAATATTTTTTTGTGTGCAAAACTTGCAAACAAATTGTTTGAATTATAAAAAATAACAAAAGTTAATTAAAATCAAAACTGATGGCAAAACCTACACTTCTGACCAAAGCTTTATTTTTAAATCACTTTTATTGTAAAGTAAAATATTCCATTCACGGAATAACTTTTCAAAAAGTATAAATTTAAGCAAGCTAGCTGGATCGAAGACTAAAACAAGAATGTCATCACTTTTTATTCTCAGTCAATTATCGTCTATGAAATCCTCGGAGACCCCAAAAAAATCGCTTGGTCAAAGGTTAACACATTGGGCAAATGTTTGACGAAGATCAAAGAATCAAGTGTTACGATCTGATATCGATGTTAATAAGTCAATAAAACGTCGTCGGAGTGGAAGCAATCTCTTTTTACGAGTCCCGAGACGATAACTGTTCCAACTCAGCCTTTGGAATGTTCCTATATCGTATTAAACGGACACAGTTATGAAGACGACTGAATTGAATGCTCATCATTTTGGATATGTCCGCTCCAGATGCCTTGCCAGTACACATTTATGTTGGTAACGTTGTGGACAGATTAAGTTATGAGATAGGTACAAATCCAATAAATGATTATGTAAAGATGTAAAGAATTTATGTGAGTGCGAGACCCCTTAAAATCTTCAAGGACAACTTACAGAATTTTAATAAATTAGTGCTCAATAAATGTTTAGGAAAATAGTAACCCCTTACTTATAACGATTTTAACATTGCTATAACAGTTTAAATAAGAAACCAAAAATTCGCACACGGACAGGATTTCAACCAACGACCTTTGACTTATAAAAAAAAACTATTGCTATAACACTTGATTAAATATTACACGGCTAAATTGAAATGTCTCACTAATGTCATATCACTCATCTGTCATTAATTCCAAACTAGCCGTTTCATATTTATACAAGTATGCAATGGCGAATTCATTATAAGGAAGTAGAAATAGATAACTTTGCTAGATAACTATAAAAAACGAAATATTACTGACCCAATACTAACACAATCAATTACTACTTATTACCTACCAACAAGCCGCGCCCGCTGAACTGATTAATTCGAAATTGATTTCTCCTCACATTGAAGTTAACGGTTCTGACAAAATGTAGGTACCCACAATATAACTCCTGGTGATTACTTCAGCCCAACCTGAATTTTGATTTATAGCCTTAACATTTAACAGCACAAAAGTTTGCTATCTTCGAAATAAACGAAACAATAACTAAACTTTTCAAATAATGTCCCTTTCAATTGACATTTTCAAATGCCGACCATTACTTCGTTTCGGACCGTGAAATGAATTAGGGAAATAATAACATTTTTACAATAATACTTTCAGAGACCTGTGAAAGGATAATTATCGAATGTTGATTTTAATTATGTTTCGCAAGCCCTGTGGCAGGTTCGTTTAGCACTCAGAAGGTAATCCAGCTTAACACTTCCATATTCAGTAGGTATCCATATAGTCCTATCAACTTCAGATTCAAACTTCTTTATAATTATATGAAAAAATACTCGAGAGGAATAATAAATCTAATGCTTGTCAAGCACGCACATGACTGCTAAGCCTGCCTATTTATTAAAGTAATAAAAACACAAACACATGTGATGTAAGAGTAGGCCCAAAATTACAAGGCTCGAAGTTCACCGCAAGCATGAAAGTCATGAAATCTGGGGGCTAAAAATAATTAGGTACTTGGGCAAGCGTGAATGACTATTGTGCACGCAAACATTCCTTATTATTTTGTAGTTAGAGACGTAATTAAACGTGAATTATACCGATATTATTATTCTATTACTGATACGCTACTGTAAAGTTAGTTGTTAGTTTTGATTTACGTAGTTTTGTGAATAAAATTGAACAATAAAATTAAATATTCCGCTATCAACAATCAGAAGTTATTTTAATATATGTTTATTTACTCGTAGTATAATAGCATATTATTATAGAATAATTGAGTCAATTTTACGTTAACTTTACGATCAAATGTTTTGCTGGGTAAATTAGGGACAATTAATATTCATGAGGTAAGTATTTACGATTGGCATCTTCATAACAAACAAGACGGTAAGTATTTACAAAACAATACTACGAAGTTAGTTATTTTTAGAACACTTATTTGTTATTGTGCTTAGCATCGCTATAGTTCTCAAATAAGAAAATAAAAAAATGTTTTTAATATTTTTTAACACTTACAGTGCTCTTTCTTATTTATATAAGTTTAAATAAGAAACCAAAAATTCGCAAATCCTACCTGTGTGCGAAATTTTGGTTTCCTATTTAAACGTATATAATCAAAATTATACTTTTGATAACATATAATACTAAGGCGCTATACTGATTTAAAACCCCCGGCCCCCGCGGGGTATTTAAAAAGGATATTACTGATCTCGCGTGAAAATAGAGATGGCACCGTCATAGGTGTCCTTATTCTGGTCAAATGGCATGTAAAATCAACAATTGAAAACAATATTTTATGAATCAAATTTGTAGATTACCAAGAAATGCTTCTTTACCATTGTAAGTAATAATAATACTACTTATTTGAGCAAATTTCGTATATAATATCTAATATGGTTTACAGGTAATAACTATTTTTCTTATATTAAAAAGGCATTTTCGCATACAAAATGTATCGAGTAATACAATCGTGTTGTGTGTTGTGGTTCTTGCCATATCTAGACAAAGATGTGAAAAAACGTATATCTGACTTTCAAATTCGTGAGATCTTCTAGTGATAATGGATCACTAGAAGATCTCACGAAATTGGTCAAAATGAAAAGGACGAATCTTGTCCGAAAATCACTAAACTATAAAAATGCTTCATGTAAATAAGCGAGTCTTCAATTTAAATACAGTTACTTACATCCGTTTTGACATATAACTTTCAACTTCGCGGTTTCCCGATAGGTACGCATAAGTTTGTAAGATGGCGTATAATTGAAATATGCTTTGAGTGAATGTGTCGAGTACTAAACGAGCTACTCTTTGTACAAGTTGGGCCATCAGTCCGCGGGCAAAGTTTGCAACTCCGGCGCCGACAACAGAAGTGTATGATACGGCAATTTGCCCGACTCCAAAGAGCTTCACAATATATTGAATAATTGAATGAATTACTTAGGTACAAATTGAACCATTCATAATGGGTAACTTGGTATGAAAAAAATATGTTGTGTTTTATTGTTAATGGTTGTTTTTTTGTTATTGACACAAAGTTGATTATTATTTTTATTTGTAGCACAAAGCTAAAACACTTTCTAATTCGGTTAAGAAGTACTTTTTTATTTAAAAAAAACACTAGAAAGAAATTATGTATTCATATCAAAAATTTTGCAAATAACATTGCCAATACCGCTGCTCTACGCATTTATTATGTGTCAACCATTATTACTTTATTCATAACGCACGGCTTTCTCTACTATCTAAGTTGAGGTAGGCAATTACGCGAAAACGATCTGTATTATCATAACATTATTATACCGTCCAATAAAACGGAGTGCTATGTACTTCTGGTTTTTACGAGTTTTATACAATTTTAAGGGCAGGTCGTTAACTGTTAGTTGTGAGGGTAACATCGTAAAATTATTTATTTATACGACCCAATTTCGTCGGTATAGTGGTCGACAAAGTATTTTCGGGTCTTATCGAGACCGAATCAAGGGTCAACGCTTCAGCGCACACTTGCTTTCTAATGGCGGTATACAATACGGTGACAGCTTTGTTTGCAATTAATTTGTTACGTACCTAAATACTACTTAATTTAAACACAATGTTCGGATTTTCTGCTTACTACTGTTAGGAAATTAAATGTGAATTAACTCGATTTAATTTATTGTGAGATTATTTGTCATCGCTTCCTACCAAAAATAAATATTATTAATATGAATACCGACCGAGCGCAGGCAGGCTTAGCCAAACACTAAATAAGTATTAAGTACATATATTGAAAACGTAATATCCATGTAATGTTCAAATTATTTTAAAGCTTAAAATTATTTTATAGCCAGTGTTGCATAAAGCCGTCCACATAACAAGCCCTATAATGAGCCGTAACGTTCGATCGCTAACTTGGAAATGGCTAGGTAAGCTTTCGTGTAACAATATTTCCCTCGTATTTGTATTTTCCATATTTTCACTTTTGCATGAAACCATTTTAATGTGAATAAATTAAATCATGCAGATGATTGCTAACATAAAGATCTCATTTTATTTGGGGATAAAATTATAACATGAGCTTTCGAAGGCCAATGTTTTGATTTAAGTTCGATTTCATTATGATAGGGTAATCTTTATTTATCTAATATACCTACCTACCTCATCTATCTATGTAGGTATACTGAGTAAATATAGGTTCTTATGTATGTATATGCAAAGAGAAACCTAGATTTATTCAGTCAATAGTGCTTTTTAAGCTTACAGATACCTACCTAACTCAAAATACCGTATTCTTAAAAAAACTACCCAAGAAGTTCAACTAGTATGAAACTAACAGCACAACAACTTCTGACTGCGAACCACCACGATAAAATTAACAATTTTAAATATTCTTTTAGTACTGAGAGTAAAAAACTTTATCAAGAAATCAATTTGACCAGTAACCATGCATATTTTTACATTACGCATTAGATTCTAGGGGGTATTTTGCGGAGATACGCTCGTTGTCATGATGTATGGCTGTTCTTTGAGCAAATGAAGCAATGAATATTCATTTAAGAAAGCCTATATTAGAAATTTCAGAGCATCGCTTTTCGCTTACCTTCACTTATGCTAACAAGAGTAAGAGACATGTTCCGCTTTATTATTGGTGCGTTTAAAAAAGAAATACAATGTAGATAATACTGTTATGTTTTAAGTTTCAAAGTACCGATCGTTAGTTTGAGGCGGGTGTTAATCCACCCACGGAATTCGTACTTAAAGATAAATAGTTGGTACTTAGGTAGCTACTCAAAGTTGATCGAGTCGTTTCAACTGAAGAAAAACAACCATTAGTTAGGTTCTTGAATATATATATCGATACCTTCAGGTTCAATTGGCGTATAAACCATTTTGGCCAAATCGAGTTAAATATACCATTTTGATCAGATTTTTTTTCTCTATCGATCTGTACATCCAAAATGTTGAAATTCGCAAAAAAAAAGTTTATACACCCTAAAAAAGTATTGCCGTAAAGTAAAACAAATTCCATGAAAACAGTGTAAAAGCCGTATGGTTGTTTTTGGTATTTTTGTAAAGATGTAAAAACCATACATTTTTTAATCCAGGGCGTATAAGCCCATCGACTTCGACTAAATGTAATGAATTTAAGATTTTTAAACAAAGAAAACGAGCCATAGAGTAATCAAAAGAGAAATTCATAAGTTTTTGAGATGCTTTCTACAGAATTTCTTTTTTTAAAAGTATCCAAACTTTTAATTATTCTACAAATGGTTACTTTTAGCAATAATGAAGTTGGGTTACTTTTCAGAAGATAAGTTCACCATAGAATTTCTCAAAAAACTACAAATTCCTTCCCTGTTTAAAAGTCTTACATGCATCAAAACCAATCGAAATCATTTTTATTGGCGGCAGCATCGTACCAGAAAAGAAGTCCAAATTTTTTGCCAAAAAGAATTTTTAATTATTCTAAGTAGAAAAAATCAACATTTTGGAACTCAGAACCCAAAAATAATTTAGTTCTTTTATGCAAACTAAATTATTTTTGGGTTTTGAGTTCCAAAATGTTGTTTTTTAGGGTTCCGTACCTCAAAAGGAAAAAAGGAACCCTTATAGGATCACTTTGTTGTCCGTCTGTCCGTCTGTCCGTCTGTCCGTCTGTCTGTCAAGACTCTTTTACTCAGGAACGCGTGGAGGTATAAAGTTAAAATTAACATCAAATTCTTATGTCTATGGTCCCTTAATGATGTGAAAAAATCAAGCTTTTAAGTTAATGCTGAAAAAAGATACGGCCAATTTTGACCAATTTTCTATCATTTTTCCCCATTTCTCAGGGGAATCAAAACCTATAGGGTACTTCCCATAGACCTAGAACCATGAAATTTGGCAAGAAGGAAGGTCTTACAGCATAAATTAAGGAAAAAGTCCGAAAATTGTTAATTGTTGTTAAATCAAATACAAAAAGAGCTTTTTCGATCGTCATCGCGAGGACAAAATGCTGGTCTAAAAAAAAAAGTAGATGGAGCGCTTGCGCTATGCTTATTATACTGTTCTATAATTATGCTTAGGTAGATTTAAAAATAGACCACGAAACATCTTAATTCCTATTAAATATTGATATGGTTTTACAGAATCATTTTATCATTTACCAATAATTTTATAAAATTCTCGTGCAACTGGGCGCACGGTGTATGCAAATAAACGAATATTAATATAAGTCATTTGGCATTGTTGTTTTTTAAGTTCGCGCTAAAATGAGTTTTTTCTTGGAGTACGTACTTCTTATTACTTTTCGTTAGATAGCCATAAGCACGCTTGGCCCAGTGGTTAACATCTTGGGTATGATCGTAAGAATCTGGGATCGATCCCAGGGATATAATACTAATGTTTTCGAAATGTACGCTTTTTTTCGAGGTATATTTAAATGCACAGCAAAGACATAAAGCATCTATCAAATCTCAAAAAAAAGCTGCTAAAAAGTTGTTTAATCAATGTACTTTGAAATTTGATTTCCACATCGAATACCTATATTAATTGCACGTCAAATTTATCCGAAATTGGCCTTAGTTTTAGTCAGCGGATTGCATTTTTTTTGCAATATTATTCTGTGTGTGTAGGATTTAAAATCTGTTACACTAATTTTGATGCTCATAACAATTCTTGTTTAAAAAAGAAAAAAAAACCTTTAAATTGAATAAATACAAAAAAAATCATTCATTAAGGTTCGAACGCTCGTCTTCTAAAATTCAGCATTCTTAGTAACGTCTTTTGCACTGCGCCAAGACATACATAAGTACCTTGACGAAATTAGCACACTTAATGTGCGTTAAACAATTGCGAAAGAAAAACGCATGTACTTCTTTTTGTTGTTTTACGCTATCTATTGTACGTTTCTACGTACCATAGCTCATGAGCTATGGTACATGAGAAACGTTCAATTTGTGTTCGATATGCATTGCGCGAAGCGCAGTAGTTAGTTTTTATAGCACTATAACAGTTATCCGAGAGATGGCGCCAATGGTTTGTAACAACAATAGTTATTTAATGGCAAAGTTAAAGACACCTCTTTTAGACCTCTTCTAGAGATTAATTATTGTCTTTGTAATAAGTGTTATTTTCACCTACATACCTACTTCATAATTCATTAATTAGGGCATGGTTATCCATTAAAAATAATTTAGACGACTTTGCTGATAATTTCATACTATAAACGGAGCGCAACATCCGCGCGGTATAGCTGCGCGACATTCGCATGCGCTCTCTGCATTCAATCAAGGCGCTGAGCTAGTGTTGTTTTATTATAGGACAATAATAACCATTTTGGAGACCTTTTTAAAAAGCTTCGACATCGCGACTGTATACGCCAAAGTCGCGCTGCTAAAGTCGCCTAAATGTAAAAGCGTTTTGAAGTGATTGTAGCCACCCTAGGGAATACGGACCCTTCGTGCGCGAGCCCCACTCGCACTTGGCTGGTTTTTTTCTACTCTGTGAATGCGATGCACTGGAATGGACTTCTTGGAGTGGCTTACCCAGACTCGAAAGACTATAGGCTCTTCAGACCTAAAGACATAGTAAAATTTAACAGAAAGTTGTTAAGGAACACTGAAGAGTAAAGGTATGGGAAGTCACAAAAGATCCTAGTTGGTCGAGGTGCTCCGTGGGTCAATGCCCATGGCCCCTATAAAAATAAGATAAGATAAAATAGGTTCTTGAACGATGAAGAAAAGCATCGTTAGGAAACCTGCACACTATGTTCGACAACCACGACCTTCCTGCGGGCACCAGAGGTGCGGGGGGCAAGGCATGCTAGATGTCAGCTGGAACGGGTGTTGTTGCGGGGAAGGGGATTTACTATGACTGTCGCGTATAATTGGCGCTTCCTCGTCCCCTGCACGGCTTGCGGGGCGCAGGCGGGTCGCGCATGAACTTTTCGGACTTATAGTGATTGATTGTTGTTGGCTGGGGTGAAAAATGGGGAAGGTGATGCCAAACCACACCATTAAAATTGCCAAGAAGGTCGTTGTATGATTTTCATTCCACATAACATCACAATCCACAATCATGGGGTATACGAATATGAAGAAGAAGGTCGGTACTTGGTGTTTATAAAACACAACTATTAATTATCTAGCTTTTACATAACCATACAGGTATTAATGTATGAATATTAAAAGAATTAAAAAAACGTACGAGCTTTATGTACAGTGGACCACACATCAACCTACCTTGATCTGTCAAATCAGTTCAACTTTATGTTGATGACATAGAGTTCCATATCATTTAGGCTATTTTGATAGATATGGGAAGGTTGATGCCCACTGTACCTAGTCCAGCAGGCCAGCTTTTATTTTTTCATCTCTAATAAAAAGAGGATAATCAGAAACACATTACGCCGAAAAATATTATCATTTTCTCCGATTTCTCTAAGGATGATAGGTAAAAACCGTTTCCAGGGTAAATGTGATGATTCTCGTTCCATTAAGCGTCAGTTATGTTACCATTCGTTCCTGGTCACGCGATGTCAGCATTATCACTGGACGTTTATTTTCTGTTTTTTTTGGTTCCCTAAAACTCTAACCTAAGTATATCTTATACCTCCGAACAAGCAATTCTTGTATATTTATTTATTTATATATGAATATTTGTGATCTCGGAAACGGCTCTAACGATGTCGCTGAAATTTAGTATGTGATGAAGTGAAAATTCGATCTAGATAAGTCTTATGTTTGGGAAAACGCGTGCTTTCAAGTTTTCATGCGTTATTCCTTCGCAATTGTTCAACACAGATTAAGGTCGCTAATTTCATACTGGCGAGCATGAGCGTCGTGGCGGAGTGCATAAGAGTCGTCATACTAAAGAAACGTAAAAGACGTGGGTTCGATTCTCGCTCGATGACGAAAAACTTTTTCCTTTTTGTTTTTTTTTTGTATATTTAATCAAGTTTATAGCATATTTTTGTTTTTAAATAAGACTTACGAATTATGTGGTAGTAGGTCGCTCAAGTACTTGCCTATAAAATAATGCAACGTTACTCAAGGATAAAAAATACGAAACTAATGTACTAGTTTGAAAGTAACAGTTCAAAATCAAAATAACAAATCATTTATTTAATTTAGGACAGAAAATGACACTCATGAACGTTAAAACTAAAAAAAAAACAATATTATTGGCCCATACGGGGCTCGAACATGTCTCCTTATTTTTTGGGCTTTACTAGTGCTTCGAGACAAGACACAGACAATCTGGCATATGGTTCACGTCTGATGGATTAAAATATACAAGAACGGAAAACAACTACTGCAGTAGCTGGTACCTAAACTTATTAATGACCTTCCTGTAACGATTAAAACACAAATTAAATATAAAAAACAAACTCAAACTATATTTTCGTTCATTGCAAACAAATTAAACAAAATGCATATAATAATCACCCCGTGTGGACTCACAAAAATAAAACTGGTATTGTTGTTTGCCAACTGCTTTGGCGCGTATTGGTCGGGTGGAGCAGTAACTGAGTACTTAGTTGCATTTAACGGAGCGGCGTACTCTAAATACCTACTGATATGTATAACGTACCTTTTGATTGACAGTACTGCCGGTAGCCTAGACATAAAATACCTTCTCACTGAAGTTCCACTCAATGAGCGCAGCGTACGGTAAAACGGTGGTTTATGTTACCCATGATGTTACGCTGTGAATAGCTTATAATAAATTTCTAATAAAAAGTATTCACTGTAAATTCTTTAAATAAATAAATTATTATTAAAGTCCGTCGATGTAAATATCTTTCGATATTTTTGTTTTTAGTATTTTTATAAGAGTGTACCTACCCAACCTAATTATAGTTCCCCTTAAAAGACCTTATTCATGATTAAAGAAACTGAAACCTTAAGAATAAAAAATATAATTTACACACCTACTTCAAAATTGTAATCAGTGTGTGTGTCACTTTATAATCAACTAGTGACAACTAACCGCCCGGCTTTATTATCATTAAATATTAAAATATATTTCATGTTACTCAGCTGTCTACTGGTGAAAGAACTTTCAAAATCAGTTTAGTAGTTCCAGAGGTTACTTCTTAAAACCCTACTTACAAACTTCATACTTTTATAATTATTATTACAGAATAAAACAGAACAGTATATTACAGAATATGTTTTTTTCTGAATTCATTCGCATTACGAGATGCACGTGTACCTACCCAACTAATTACTTATAAATAATCGAAACTCACTCCACTCCTATTGCATGGACTGCCATTACAGTGCCGCCTTTGTGCCATTAAGTTACAAACACTCGCTTACTTTAATGTCGCCAATTTAGTATGTGTAACGCAAAATAAAATTAATTTCATATTGTTAAGTTTTGCTCATATTCATCATGTTCAGTCAGGAGTTGAGAGAACTTGAGGTGTAATTAAATGTGATTGCTGACGTCTGACGTAGAGTGCTTGCATTTATTTCGAGTTAGAAGCAGTGACTTACCGTATGATCTACAGATTTTAAAACGCTATATGTTAGATAAGTTTAGACTCACATACATATTAAGTTACTCTGGTACCATGATTTACTTTACTTTACTTTTTACTCAAATTATGATTAAAAATTTTGTAACTTTAATTGACAACTCAAACAGGTGTCAACAGGGTGTGGATAAATTCGTGTACCTATTTTAGGGTTTGTTGGTCATTGCACTCTATGCAAAACATGTAGTTACAGTGAAGTTGAGTACAAACAAAATGATGGAAATAAGGGAAGAAGAAATGGTCTGTAAAAAAAACGCTGGTGAGTTCAGGAAAAGCAATACTTACTTTTGAAAAAAATATATAGATAACAAAATACACAAAAAACACCATACTCGTAGATAGACACAATAACAAAACAAAACAATATCGGGCATAGAACAGGTGTCCGAGGAGTCTGTTATGCATCCGTTGATAAATAAGAACCAGAAAACATATTATTTTGTTCTTATAACGTATCTTAAACAGAACTTAACATTTCCGAGAACAAAACAAAATGGAGGTAGGGAATAATTTCGGAGCGGCGCATTCCAGTGGCCAATTAGGAAAGAATTTGTAACGAACTCTATGCCAATTTACACTGAACTATTACAAGCCCTCACAACTCGGTTTCCGGGATGGCGCAATTGTTTTCCCCTGTATCTCTCGGGCCAAAAGTTTGCCGACAGAGCCTCCGTAATATGTTTAAGTGAACGATGTTGCCCAGGCGGATTCACCCAGTTCCGCAATTCTATGATAAAGGTGAAGTGTTCACTTATTGCCCGTTTTTTGCGCAGCATACTGTACTCTGTAACATACTTATTTGTATCTGCATTGCAATCTATCAAATTCTGTAATCTACTGCAATCCACAAGGGATGAGCGGGACATTCCCAATACTACTTGTTATTTATGATTACTTAAAGGGAAGTCTCAGAATATGTTGTAACAAAGTTAGTTCAAATGTTTTACCCACGAGTTTGGTTACGATATGTTTTAAGTTAAACTTATTCCTTCACCTATCTGTTTATTAGGTGAAAACTAAGACGTGGACGAAGTTACGTTACAAATATATATCTCATCGTATCTAGTGGGTTGCCTGATAAATATCTGGCCAGAATGGTAATCAAAATTAATGGAATTAGCACTCAGATACGGTACCGACATCCTAATCATTCACAAACGGCGAAGATGAGAGCAGATACGAAGAAAAATAATCAAGTGTGTATTCTCGCACTGGTTCAATTCTAAATTCACAAAATAGTATGAGTACCAGTTACACGATTGGATGGAAAAGCTAAAGGTTGATTGTTCTTTTTGCAAGGCAATTGCACTCTGAATATAAGTCCTCGATATTGGAATTCCAACAGCATTCTACTATGTGGGCCTGGTAACGTTTTGACGTACCTTTGTGGCATCATTGAAATTATTTAGCGAGTAGCCTCTGTACATTTTAATTAAAAAATGAATTAAAATTTTGCTTGAAAGTTACGGGAATGTTTAATATTAGTTTTAATTTGACACAAATATAAGGTAGAGGTGCATACGTTTATGTAATGTTTGAAGGTACAGTGGGCCCCACATCAACCTACCCTGATCTGTCAAATTATCGCAACCATATTTGAACCTTATGTTGACCACATAGAGTTTGATATCATTTGAGATATTTTGACGGATTTAGGAATGTTGGAACTATACATAATTTTAAAATCACTTTACAAAATCTATAATTATATCGATCGAAGATAACAACAACTTAAACATTCAATCTAATTAAAATTTTATATTTTAGGCTACTTATGTTACCTTCGGCCTTCTTTTGTGTGTTTTAAAAAATCCAAACTAACTATTTCAATTAAAACTCTGTGGCTACAATCATTCATAGCGGGTTAGCAAATACCTATGCTTCAGAATAAAATCTCAGCAATCATTCACGCTAACGCCGACAGCTGACGGAATTCTTATATGAGGTCTAACTTTATTAACTGTATTCCTTTCATACAGTAAATTTCTTTATTTATATTAATGTGACCAACATCGAAATCTTTTTAAATATCTCATTAAATCACAATTTTACGGAATACTTCGCGATTTTTAAAAAATGGGTGTTTTAATGAGTTCGAATATTCGCTTAAAAGTAAGAAACAAATTAAAAAAAATACTGCATTCATACATTATAACATTTAAATTTACAACAAAAAATTAAAACCAAAATTAACGATTTATTTACGAATGAGCAAAACGTGTACAGATGTGATTCATTTAATTATTGTTTGGCCATATTAACGCCTTGAAATGAAGTAAATTGTCGCAATTGTTTTTATTTTGTACCTTTTTTTCGATAAGAAACTACAAAACATGTAAGAATAAAAAACAAAATTATAATTTCCTATAACACCTTTCCTACTCAAGTAATGCAAAAGATATAACTAAGTAGTTAGTTTTTCGCATTGAATCACTACATCGCCTATTTAAAACTGGAAAATAAAATATGATGTTATTTTTCGTAATAATCAAACTGCGTCTTAATATCTATCTATCTTTAAATTTTCTGCAATCCGCAACGATCCATTAATAAAATCTATAATAAGTATCGCGCTACTAAGTAGATAACGTTCATGTAACCGTGAGTAATGTTCGCTGCTGATATCTACGCTACTTTTCCGAATGAGTGTAAGTTGCTTGAGAAGTCCCTTCCTTAGCGCAATATGACGCCCGCTTTGTCGCTACTGTAGTGTTGGGACGAACTCAGGTAATATTTATATATACCTATGTATATAAAAAACAAATTATACAAAATAGCCCTCACCACAGAATAAGTACTAGTACCTTACGCACTAGGTGAGAGCAGCTGAGAACGCGCTAGTAAATATACACCTTACACAACCCACAAAAATAATACTCAGCTGATCACTACTAAGGGTATGTCATTAAAAACTCCAAGTTAGCACAAATTATAATAGAATTTTGATGATCAAACTGTTTAGACTAAGCAAAAAAAAAAACGATATCTACTTTACCCAAAACTAAGTTTCTTAAGTGCTATATGTATGTGCCGTGTGTTGGTAATAATTCGTTGATTAAGTTGAACCAACACCACGTCTATATACCGGTGATGGAAGTAGATAAAATAACGAGCCTATTATTCGAACACAGAATTGGGCCCTTAATTATACCTGCCCGATTCTATAAAATACTTAAACAAAAGCTCACCGGTAGTTAAAGGAATTCAATAGCGATTTTCCAATATTGTTCATGAAACAGTAGAACATGTGATATGCTATTGTTCTGTAAAATTAGAACCATCTTTCGGGCCAGAATATGACGGACGCCGCTTAATTAGAATTTTATCCCAAACGTTCCGTAATACCTAAGCCCAACATTTCTGGGAAAATTTACCTTCATATTGACATTGACATGTTACAGACAGCTTCTGTGCAAACAAATAGAATTAATTTAATTACAGCTGTACTCAATCCGTCCCTGTGGCAGTAGATATTTGTATTTCAACTGTGATATTAAATACGAGAGTTGCACCTGAGACGGCGCGTGTCGGAGGTAAATAAATCCATACGATCATGCTTGTGAGTGCGACTTAGTGCCCTTATAGTGAGGTATGCCGCCTAGTCACGTTACAAGTTACAGTTTTAGTTTCAAAATTCGAAACCGAGTGACGAGTGGGAACACTCGTGCGGCGAAGTTTGACTGTAGTTCGTGATGCCAGAGCCCCCGTTTTCAGAACCTATTAACTTGTACTTGTGTAATCAAAATGTTTAGTTTATTACCGCCTTGCAAATCTATTTAACGCCTTTTAAATAACACTTAAATAAATATGAGACGAGATGATTTCAAATGTTTGTCTCCATTAAGTCATATCACTTATCTTCATTAAATCCAAATTAGCCGTATCATATTCATTAATATAAGGTATAATGAATTCATGTCACTTATCTGTCTTGAAACTTGAAATTTGCCATCTCATCTAAAATTTTTATTAGGTTCCCCGCGGCTTGAAAATGTCGGATTTGCCATACAATCTTCCCCCTCCCTTTACACCTAAGATAATATCTAGGATAAAAACTAAGTTAATAAATAAAATAAATTGTTTTCAACAAACACACCAATTACCTAGCCCCAAACTAAGCGTGAGCTTGTGCGATGGTGACTAGGATAACGGATAGAAATACTTAAATACATATAAACATCCATGACTTAGGTACATTTGTGTGATGAGCACCCGCATTCGCATTTGAACCCGCAACCGCCTGGTTTAGAAGTCCGGTGCGCGAACGACTACACCAAGACGGTCGTCAAATATATCCTTTCCCAGAATCTATAATCAATCAATATACCACTAAATCGGTTTAGCGGCTTAAAAGTTTTCACCTTCAGGTAACAGGCAGACACAATTTCGCTTTTATAATAATCGTGGTAGGTACCATAGAAAGTACGTTTCAAATTTAGCTAGCACTTGATGGATTTATCGAGCAATGATTTCAGATTTCAATTATCAGCAATTTGCATACGATCCCATTTCGGACGCGTGATTAGTTTATCAGTTTATTGTGATATGATCCGATATAATTATTAGTGACAGATATGTTTCAGTGAAAGTAACATGGGATAGTATAATGCATATTGAAACATTTTTAAGTTATTCATAACATCTAAATACTATTAAGCTAACTTAATGCCTGACATATCAACAGCCCGGACTACCTACTAGGGTAAAAAACTTAGATTTGTGAACGTCGTCCTTTTTGTTTTTTCGTAAAAAGACCTTTGAATTAAATATAAGTGTGAAATTTAAAAAACTCGATATGAGATGAAAATAATCCCTGTGCACCCACGGCCTCGTATTATAACATTACTCTGGCAAATAATCACATGTTTTTATTTTATTTGCCGACTTGTGATAAATAATGTGTACCTATCATACAATATTTATCAAAGTAATTTCAAAACTTAAGTACAGTCTAGACTTATCTTTTTACTTTTAAAAGCAGGCGCTCATAAAGTGTCTCAGCAGCGTCGATAAAGCCGAGTTATCCAATCCAAACAAATCTATTCAGCACGTGAAGCCTTCTGCTAGAGAAAAGCCAGGCCGAAATCGAAAGAATTTATGGGAATGATTCTACTATCCTTGCACATTTATTTCTAGAGCTTTCTATTTAATTGAATACAAAAGTTAAACGCTCCGAGTCACTTGATTCTCCGGCGAATATTTGCAAAGTCCATTTTCTTATGGAAGTAAGCATTTAGAGCCAGCATTTGCCTTTCTTAATTAGTTTTAAATTACGCGACAATAGCTGTGTTAATTTGCTAATTTTTGTACTGCGTTCTGTTTGTTCAGTAATCTCTAAAAGTGTTCAAACTGACCTATTATAGTACGACATTTACAAAATATTAACCCGCTCAACAGACAGTGTGTTAAAAAAAGAGGTAGTCATCATCTTCTACTACGCGGCGATTCAAATTTGATGCGCCGAGCACACGTTCGTTTATGTGTCAAATGACATGTATTGTCTTTGTTTTTTTTTTTTGCAAAATTTAGCAATATGAAGCATGCACTTTCCGCGCGCTAATGACACATCTTCCTCTTTTTATATGCACTATCATTGGGCCGACTAATTTGATGCGAGTAGGAATCTTGCGGTTGCAACTGAAGTTAAATTAATTACCTACCTACTTACACAAACCTCATTTCATTTTTAAAGTTCTCTTGTTTTAGGTAAATAAACTAAAAAAAACTATTAGTCGATCTAGTTGACCACATTTGACCTATCATCATCTGCATTTTTATGGAATCGTATTTAAAACGTTGTGATAACCTACCAACAAACGTGTAGTTACAGGATTAAATAAAATGTAATATTGGATAGCACTCCATTTTCTGCTGTACTGTAAGCATTCCCAATTAATTTTGTCGATAGTAAGATTAACAAAATTGACCACTCAAAGATGAGTATTTTTACAAAGCGTAGTTCAAAAATCGGACCATGATCGCAAATCAGTATTAAGGTGCTAACGATTTAAATACCAATATTTTAATAAATGTTACTTTATATTTATAGAAACAAAATTAAATAGAAATTAGTTATAAAATAGATATTTGTTTTATAATTTCCTAAACAAGATAAGTGTAAACGAGTGGCATAAATAAAAAACGCACAATAGCTTAAACACACAGATTTAATTGCTGAATCACACTTTCAAATAATTATGATTATGGTTACTCAAACTGGCATAGTTTTAGCTTATTCAGTGGCTGTTGTGTACAAGTCCGCTAGACTAAGCTGTCCGTCGCTTATAAAGGCTATCCCCCTCCATTATAGGCTCATTGGCGGTAGGGAAAAGTGGCAAGCGGTGGCTTGGTGTTGGCTGGCTGTGGTGGCTATGGCTGGCTTTGGTTATGAGTGGCGCAAGTGTCGAGTGGAGTTAGTGATACCGTTGGTCATAAATAAAATATATTCCCCGGTTGTGACGTAACGGTGCCTGAAGCGGATGTAACATAAGCAAATTAATATTCCGCCCAAACATACACCTGTGCATTGATTGAAAAAATGTTTAACACTTTCTGTAAGTGAATATCGTTGTTCGAACCTCAAAAGAAAAAGGAACCCTTATAGGATCACTTTGTTGTCCGTCTGTCTGTAGAGACCCTTTGTATCAGGAACGCGTGGAGGTATTAAGTTGCAATTAACATGAAATCTAATGGCTTCGGTCCATTGAAGCTGTACAAAAATCAAGCTTCTAAGTTAACTCAATCCGAAGATACGGCTTTTTTAGCCGTAGTTCCTAACATTTCTTAAACATAACAATTATTAAATTTGGCATGAAAGAAGGTTTAAATAGTTTTTCGTCTAAAAACCGCAAGATTGTGGTGACATAAAAAAACCTTTTTTTGGATGAAACCCTCATTGCGCGAGTCCGAACCATACTTGGCCGGTTTTTTGTTGCTTTGCGAATATTGAAAACAATCTTGACATTCCTTTTTACCAAATTATCCAATTAAAAAAATAAGATAAACACAAAATAAAAATTGACTATAGGGTTTGAACGAAGCAACTCGGCACATTAGTGTGTATCAATCGTAGACTGGCTGAAGAATAATAGCCAGAATGTAACTGTAGCAATACTATTATGTAATCTGTGTATGCAGTTTGACAATAAACTGCGTTTTTAGACAGGCTTGTAGAATTAAGTAGCGTCTTCGTAGAAGTACTACGTAGTAATAAGTGCCTACCTTTGTAAAAGGCCTAAGCTACAAAGTATAGGACTACAGTCTAAATAGAAGGTTACTGCTGGAAAATTCACCTAAATAATACTGGTTTTACAATTTTATTACGTCATAGCAAGTTGCTACGGTATTGTAGGTAAGAACTTCGATAGTCGAAAACAAAATCACGGTCTTAAAGCAATATACGAAGTGCTTTTTAAGATAATAACAAGAATCATGTCTGCGATAAAAAAATCGACGTAGTATTTATAGTGTACGATGCGGGCGCGTAATCCTGATTGATGCAAACTAAATTCTCTTTGGCGAGTGCGTCGAGGGTTGCCATCGTGCTACACTACACTACAGCTGCCTAGTCTCTCTCTCTCTCTCTCTCTCTCTGTCTCGACCCTGTTGCGTGGTAGATCACGATCGACAATATGTTATGTCGCAGGGATATTATTAATATATAATATAATGTGGTTAATTTCCCAATATATTTGATCAAATCACGGACGATGTTAAAATTACATTACGGTTTTACCATTTCACTAAATAAATCAAACATAAATAAGAAAGTGAAAAAAAAAATTTTTATGGTAGGTATGCCTAAAGGCCAAAGGTACTCGTATATTTGGTAAGACATACTTACTACATGTGTAGTTATAATGCAACATTGAACTCATAAGTCATCAAGAATAAAGATTAGAAATGATTGAACATCATTGTGTCTAAGCAAACAAGGATGTGGGCGGGCAACCTACAGCTAGTTCAAAATAAATCTTAATAGTACCATGAAAAGTTGCTTTGTCAATATTATTTAAAATGATGGTAAAATCGTGTTGTAATTTTAAAATCATCTGTGATTTGATCAAATCTCTTAGGTAATTTACCAAATCTATGTTTATTATATTTTTGAGATGGTTTTTTGCACTCAAGGATTCAAACTACGACAACAGCTACTACGTACGGGGCTACTAGTGCCTACTGTCACTTATACGCCAAGCTTTAGACTTCTTCTTATCGCCTAGGCTTTTTTCCCGTGGTTGGCTTTACATTCTCTATTAGTTTTATGCCCACCGAAAAACGGAGTCATGTTTCATTTTGCATAAATTAAGAGTACACATTAATTAAAGATTGATCTTAATTTCTGTATTTAATCAATACTCAAGCATTAGGCTGTTGTGCGCGCTAAGGAAACAGAAATACATAGAAATAATTTTTACCATGTCGTACCGAAAATAACATTTACAAAAATGATTGATTGAAAAAATCGAATGCATAAGTCGTGCCATGTTCAAGTCAAAACAAAACGTTAATTTTGGTTTTCCCACATGTGTGACTGAACAAATGTGACATTTTGAGGGAGAGCATCGAGGAAGTGGTAAAATTTAAACACAATACCTACACAATAGGTAAGTTAACATAAATAACGGTTAATGTCCTATGCAAAACGTTTAATTTCCGTTTTTAGTGGACCGTCACACATGCGATGAGCGTAGGCGTGATTTACTCAGATACTGTTTGGATTCTGCGATGGGTGGCTACGTAAATTTTTACGTTATTCAAGACTTCTTTTTCAGATTGACATTCCAAATTTAAATAAATATCTTCTATCTTCTTATGTTTCCGATTCTAAACAACAACCAGAAATAAAAAGATAAGACATCGCACTTTATCTAGTGATAATACACACAGGCTACGCTTTTTTTAGGTGCAATATCCTAATTAAGCATTTAGATCTTTCCTACGCGTTTCTTTTTTCTGCTACTGCAAATGTTTACCCGTGTAACTCCAAAGCGATCATTTAAATACGTCCAAATTTAACTAAGTTTAGCATAATAGATTATTGGATCTAATACAAAACAGGACAAACTTAGCGTTGAGAACTATGTGAACACCCGAACACCCATCTATTCAAGTTGTAACGGAGATTTGTCGGGGTAAAATGACTAGAAAGGTTTATATTCAGCTGAATGTTGGTACTTACTTCTTTATAAAACACTAGAAAAGCAAAATTAATACGGGAAGTAGTAGCATTATACCAACTTTGGTGGATACCAAATCTTCTTTTACAAATATCTTCTATGTACCTTATGTTAATATCGAGTGTCGCACAGAATATAGACAGACGGCCGTGTTATTACCCATTATATCAGTCAGTATCCCGATTTCGAAGTACTTACCAAATACGTGTTAATGTGATACCTAAGTACTCATTCCGTCTTCAGTTCTTTCTCACTCTCTAAACTTATTCCAAACCAATTTATCATCATCCAATAACGGATTAAGAAGATAGGTACTATGTAATTACCATGATAGGCCACAAAGATTCCCTATAATTATAAAACGAAAATACATAAAATAAAATAAACTACTTACCTATAATTTTGGTTGAAATAAAACGTAAACCAGGCTAATCAAATGAGAAAGAAAGAAAATACATGTACAATGAATTGACATCACATAACACTCGAAAATATATTTACAACGTAATGGGTGGTAAATAGTAAATAAAACTACTTACAATTTTAGTTAAAATAAAAGGTAAACCAGGCTTCAAATGAGAAAGAAAGAAAATACATATACAATGAATTGACATCACATAACACTCGAAAATATACTTACAACGTAATGGGAGGTAAATAACATAAAATGTCAAGACCGTATTGGTGTAGTGTAGTCGCGCTCCGGGCTATAAAACTGGGGGTTGCGGGTTCATATCCTACAAGGGGCAAATGTTTGTGTGATGACCACGATTATTTTTGTACGTATGTTATAGTATATTACGAGTAAGTATGTCTAATGTCCATCCCTTATCCTAATCGCCATAGCACAAGCTCTCGCTTAGTTTGGAGCTAGGTACCTAATTAGTGTGTTTGTTGCAACAATTATTTAATAATGATGTTTATTTTTCACATCAACGATTTACTTCTGAATAAGGGTTGTATTATTTTTAATGAGTTTTTGTTTGTGGAATCCGTATTCCACAAACCTTACTCATGTTTATGTTTTCCCTGAATTTCACAGAATTTTAATTAGGTAGAAGACCCATCAACAAATGGTCAAAAAGGTGTGTAGAGTGCGTGAGCTGGGACCTAAGCAATTTAAAAAAAAAATTACTTATGGAGTACCTAAACATAATCAAAGTTGCCACTTTTGAGTTTTTTGCTTATGTAACAAAAGGTAAGAATTTTACTTGAAAAAAAATTGGTATTTTGTAAGGCATGATGTAAATAATATAGAAAGAAACAAATTCTATTTGGAACATTATATATAAATAAATATATAAAAATAAAACAAAGAGTAAGATTAGAAACTTGAATTTTGCATCGTTTATAGTGCAGGTGCTAAGAAAGGATTTCAGGAAATTCGCCCCTTAAATGCATGATTTTTTTTTTCTTTATAATAATAATAAATAATAATAAAAAGTATTTATTTGGCACAAATTACAGAGCAGTACATTTAGGATTATTAATAATCGCCTACACTAGGTGAAACCTGTATCGTAGGCAATTAAACTTCCGGTGACACAAAAACTAGACTGCTGCGTAACTCTGCGTTACATGTTACATGGTATGAAGCAAAACTATTATAAAGTAAAATTAGGTTCACAAAACAATCAAAGTAAATTACTTTTTTAAAAGCGTGATGGCAAAAATGAAAATTATAAAAATAAAAAATATTATTTTTTATTTTTGTATAATAAGAAGTGACTCGGTTTCTTCATAATCTAGACTTAGTAAATATTTAGTAAGTTTTTCCTTACAATCTTTAGTGGCCAATGGATGAATATTTAAAATTTTGTTTACTCTATTAAGTAAAAAAAGGAGCAAGAAAATCTTGTTGTCTCTGAGCATACACTGTATTGCATTTTTTAACCGGACAAACTTTATCTTTTCTGCGTTTAGCATTATACAACTTCCCATCGAATGGTGTTTTAGAGTGTATTTTCAGAACGGCAGTGAGTATAAACAACTGTCTTACAGTAAGTATATGGGCTTCAGAGTGCAGTACTGATGTGGGATGTCGATAACGTTTAAAGAACATAACTTTCAAAAGATATCTCTGTGCACGCTCAAGCTGAATGAGATGGGTCTTGCATGCACCACCCCAGGTGTCAATGCAATAGTTGAGAAGAGATTGCGCTAGCGCAATGTAGACTTTTCTGAGAAGGTCCTTATCTCCCACATATCTCAACTTGTTGAAAACATATATTAGGTTCCTAATACGGCCAGACAAAAGATCTATATGGTATTTCTAAGACAGTCTCTGATCAATTATACTTCCTAGGTACTTGATTTGACTGGACCTGGTTAATTTAGAACAGGTACAAGCTATTTCGCGACTAAATGTGGTATAGTGTAGTGGTATAGGTATGAACTTTTAAGGTATTCTTTGAGTTTGCTGATTTTGTTTCGTAGTTTGTAAATCTAAGGTAGTTAGTTTTTGACAAATTGAGGGTCAACAGGTTTTTTCGATGCCAATTCGTTACCTGATGGAGACCTTTTTCAGCAGTGTCATATACTTCATCTTAAGTCTGCCCATGAAAAATCAATGCAGTGTCATCTGCGTAACAGAATACTTTGCCAGAGCTCAAAGTTAATACCGAGAATACTACCTTGGGGCACACCAAAAGTGACTGGTGCTGTAGAACTGATCATGTTGTCTATTTTTACTTTCTGGACTCTGTTACAAAGAAAATCCTTGTAAATATCAAGAGCAGAGCCACGTACTCCCAGTCGGTCTAACTTGTCAACAAGAAGGGGGATCGAAACAGTGTCAAAAGCCTTTGCAAGATCTAGGAATACCCCAAGACATTTGTGTTTATTATCTACTTGAGATGATATATAAGTTGCTAAATCAGAAACAGCATCACCAGTGCTTTTTCCAGCCCTAAAACCGTATTGACATGGGGATAATAAATTATTATGTTCTAAAAAATTTACTAATCGCTTGTTTAAAAATTTCTCTAAAACTTTAGATAGTGTAGGCAACACTGTGATGGGCCGATAATTGTTGACACTGGTTCGATCACCCCCTTTATGTACCGGTGTAATAAGAGAGACCTTAAAAACGTCTGGAAAAACCCCTTGTTCACAGCAAAGTGTGAAGAGATTAGTAAGCGGTGGGACGAGAATACTCTTAGCCATCTTCACAAACTGGGACGAGATTGAGTCCTAACCTATTGGTGTGTTATTTTTAAGAGCATTAATAAGCGATTCAATCTTCAGTTCATCTGGCGGAAGCAGTACCATAGATTTTGGATGTTGTAGAATGTCAAAAGAACAAGTTAGGGGATAAGTGATGTTGGCACTAATACTTTTAGCGAGCTGTTCACCTATACTGCTAAAGTAATTATTTACAAAATTAATTGATTCTTGTGGGTCCGACCTGACTTTCAAAAGTTCTGTGGATGGAGTTTTCTTCTGCGAAAGACTTGTTATTTTACGCAAAGCCTTCTATGTTTCTTTGCTATTTTTAGCCATTACTAACTCAGTTTTATTATTTAATCTCTTAAGCTTTGATAGCAGTGAGTTACAGAAATTCCGATATCTATTGTATGTGATCTTTAAAGTGTCGTTAGTAGGATCTTTACTTGCTTTAGAGTGAAGTCTATCCCTATGCCTATTGCAGCGCAGAAGTCTCGGAGTTATCCACGGTTTTAGTATCCTATCCTTACTTCGTTCCAAAACAGTCCGTGTATTGTCCGAAATTGCTTTACTAATCGTCTGAACTAGTTTCTGTGCCACATCATTCGCAGAAGCATTTGGTGTAAGAAATGAAAAGTCTGCCTCCGATAAACTTTTAAGGGCTTTCTGTAAATAAATTTTTGTGTTTGAACATTTTTTATTATAAGATTTGGAATCCGCGTCAAATGTAAGAATAGTCGAGAAGTGATCAGTGACTGTTTACAACTAAGAGTTTACACTGAAGAGTTTACAACTATTACTGTGGCGCGTAAAGTTGATTTTAACATGATGTGGTCGTAGCACGCATAAAGATGGGTTAGAAAAACATGTCCAGCACCCAAACCCAAACCCTCTAAGAAATTAAGGTACCTTTCACTCCTGTCATCATTAACGATAATATCAATATTAACATCTCCAATAAGCGAAATGTTTTTGAAATATGCTACTGTATTGTATATTGTTTCTATTGAATTCAGAAATTCGTCAATGCTTGGGATAGATGGGGACCTATACGTACAAATTAAGGCGATATCGTAATCTGTAATCTGAGCAAGTAGGTAAGTTGCACCGGGTAGGTCGAATTCTTCAACCCTGCAAGAGATTTTATTTTTAATATACAGGACTATACCATCGTTTTGGTTAAAATATTTCTTAGAAAAATAACAGTAGTATCCCTCCATTTCTGGCGGAGTTTTATTGATATTAAGCCAGCACTCAGTGAGGACAATTATATCAAAAGCAAATTGAAATCTAGATAATAAAATATTACAATCATCCAAATTTTTATAGACGCTACGGATATTTTGGGCAATTATTTTTATTTCAGTAGTGGAGGGGGATCCAAATAACTTGCAAACTGATTCAGCCCTGCATAGATGAGCATCTGCGACAACAGAATCTATCTCGTTGATGATGACCTCATCCAGCTCTTTTAATCGATAATGATAACTTGGTATCCGATCTATGTTTCGAGGGTATAAATGTGCAAACACCATGGTTTGTTGTATCTACCATAGACTTAGTGGTGTATTTAAAAAGTTTGTCAGGATTTACATAAGTTTTTGGGATCGATAATACTCCATTAGCCATCAAGAAAAAGTAAAATGACAGAAAAAATTGTTTTGCTACAAAACCGATACACAGCTTTAAATCTGTAAAAAAGAGATACATGATGAACTTAAACGTAAACTTAATATAAAGTTAAACAGTAAACAAAATAGACAATAAACACTAACACGGTAGCAGAAATAAACATACAGATATAGTCATTTTTCAAGGAGCTTTGGAAAGTCTGAATCACTATTGATCCTGAAGTGAGCAACTCCATCAGTCTTCCGCAAGTACACAATTCCAGACGATGTCCAGCAATATTTAAAGCCATTTTCCTTAGCTTTTGCTCGAGCTTGGTGAAAAAGCTTTTGGGTATTTAGAGTAAGACATTCTGAGACGAAAATAGGTTTTGTTGGGAGGTCTAGCTTCAAGTGTGAAGTATTTAGTTTTGATCCAACAGTGTATTTGTTAAAGTGACGGACTACATTTAAATATTCCTCCTTCTTGATATAGGTATTAAACTCAACGATGATACTAGACTGCTTGTTGATGTCACCTTTAGCTCTTTCCCGAAAAGTGTCTGAGATTTCATTGCCTGACAATGGTACGTCAAGTACTTTTGCAAGGCTAAGTACAATTTCACAAATGTCTCTCTTACTTTCTAAAGCCTTTTTTGGTATATTTTTAATTTCTAGTTTTCTGGAACAAGTTTGTTTTTCTAATTTTTCAATTTTATCTTTCAGTTTTTCAATATATTGTCGGTCTATTTTTCTTTCTTCTTCCATCATAATAAGTTTGTCTTTCATTTCTTCGTACTGCTTAGACATAAAAGCCATAGATTCCTTGATTTCCTTGTTTTGGGATGATATATCTGTCATCACGCCCCGGATCTCCTCAAATTGTCGGTCATGCTTGGCCATAGAAGTGGATAAAAGCATGCGGATTTCATCCAACAACGAGCCAGAGTCATCGTCTACTCTTTTACGCTTAGGGCAGGCTGACACGTTCAAGTATTCTATAGCACTAAGTTCTGGGGTGGAACCGAAGTGATGCTGATTTTGTGCCACTGATGTAACCTTTTGACGCGCCTGCTGTAGTGCCGGTGACGCTAGCAAAACATATTATCAAACATTAATAAATCATTTTTACGAAAAAAAATTCAAGAAAAATAAAAACATTTTTGTTTTTGCTTTCTTTACTAGATAAAAAACGCAAGAAATCAAAATAATTTAATAAAATGCCCCCCTTTCAAACAAACAAATTATTGTAATATGTAACCTAGGAGTATTTTTTTGGAAAAATGGTTCAATTTCTTGAAGTAAAGGCAGAAATGTCCCCCCTATATGGATATTGAAAATTTTAAGAAATTTACTTAAAATTGTTTTCAACATTACTTTAATTTAGAAGTTTATAGTCTAGAATAATTTTAAAATAAAAATATAATTTTATATACATACATAATTTATTAATGAAAGAATATAGGTATGTTGTTTAAAAACAACACCATGAATTTAAGGGTAGTACATCCTACCCTTAAATGCATGGTGTTGTTTTGTAACAAAAGGGGTTTTTGTAATGTGTGGCAACACAATATGTTATATAGACAGCAAAAGTATGTTGACTGTACATGACGATTCTACTCAACATGACCCGTATTGTAATGCAACGCGAAAATAGCTATCTTATTATTATTACAGCATTAGCTAACCTAGCTAGCTAGCTTTGCGCAAATGGGCTTTCAACTCAGACCATGGACCTTGCACTAGTCCGAATTAACTAATCCAGACCAGCGCAAGTTGAACTTCAGAATTAGCTAATTCAGACTTGCGCAAGTGGGCTTTCAACTCAAATCATAGACCTTGCGCTAGTCCGGAGTAGCTAATCCAGACTGGCGCAAGTGGGCTTTCAACTCAGATCATAGACCTTGCGCTAGTCCGGAGTAGCTAATCCAGACTGGCGCAAGTGGGCTTTCAACTCAGATCATAGACCTAGCACTAATCCGGAGTAGCTTATCCAGACTGGCGCAAGTGGGCTCTCAACTCAGATCATAGACCTTGCGCTAGTCCGGAGTAGCTAATCCAGACTGGCGCAAGTGGGCTTTCAACTCAGATCATAGACCTTGCACTAGTCCGAATTAACAAATCCAGACCAGCGCAAGTTGAACTTCCGAATTAGCTAATTCAGACTTGCGCAAGTGGGCTTTCAACTCAGAAAATAGGCCTTGAACAAGCCCGGATAAGCTAATCTGGACTCGCGCAAGTGGGCCTTATAGTACATCTAATTAAGTAACCAATTAGCTAAATACACTTGAAGTTTCCAACGCTACTAAAGTCCCTAAGCAACTATAGATAGGATAAATAAATGCCGAAATCCAAATTAGGTAAGCGCATTTTTCTACTAGTAAAATGTTAGTCAAAAGCTACACAAAATAAACGACGTAACTATAGGTAGACACTCATAAATTATGTTAAATATAAATTCGGTCTGAGGTTATGTTCGTAGTTAACTAAGATTGGAAGTGATTACTAAAACTCATTATTTACTCTACCACAGTGTATCGTAGACTAAAGAAAATAATTGTGTTTTAGTTTGTACACAGATTTTTGAGGACGAGTCTCTTATGACAGATGTTTACGGTATAAGGTTTTTGATATTATTATTGTTTGAAATGAACTTACGTGTATGTACGCACACACCTATTTTGAAAATATATGCCAAAAAACCTAACCTCTTCTATTTAAAGAAAGAACAAAAGCGAGGAGCTTGATCTACCTATTAAGCAGCCAAATCACAGATTCACAAACGAACCAGTAGCACATCTTTGGCTTCCAAATTATACGTATTTTAGTGCCAAAATGCTAATTAACATGGCGAAAACGACAGCCAGGGAAATGAGCACTCACCGTCGCCAGGAATCATGAAGAGAGCGGTCCCATTAACTTTTATTATGCCCCGTTTTTAAGCGTGTCGTCCAAATTAGTTGGCTCTATTTGCAGGACATCTTGCCGCTCATGGCCCCTCATTACCGAGATGACGCTCGAAATGAATTTATTTGTTGTATATGTTAATTTAACCGGAGTAATTTGGCCGTTGTAATCTTAATGGATTTAAAAATTAAGAAGGAGTTCCGTCTCCTTTGTTATCTCGTGCTTCGGGCTTTGTAATAACGGTTTTACGAGTGGCTTCCTAACCTAATGCTTGAGATATATATTTTTGTTATTAAATAACAATGGTTGTAAAAAGTCGTGCGTTAGACTTCTAAGGGCTGATTTTGCAGATAAAAATATTCTACAAATATGATACAATTACGACTGATACCCTTTAATGCATGAGCTTTTATTTCTTAATCAAACAGTAATTAGTCGAAACATTATCTACTACTACTTAAGACTAAGCGTGCTTTAAAACGAGGTGGTGTGGCCAACGGCATTTTTTATAAAAATACAAAAACAACCCAAATTTTTTATTGAGTAGATTTGAAATATGAACATAGGGTTTTTTGTCGGGAATAACTTTCTTCATCTCCCTGTTCCGTTTGATCCACAATTCACAGGGCCACTCAGTATAAACAACAACCACACTAGGATTTAATGCTGCTGGTATAATTTTAGTTTTCTTTGTAAAATACATGTTATTATGTAGGTCAATAAATACGAAAAAATATTCTGAAGTATTTTTTAATCAAAGGAATATACCAGTAAAAGGCTAATGGGCGTTACGTAACGTTTATTGGACGGTTGATCTGATACGTTTTCAAGTCGAGTGCCCGTTGGTACCTACTTTGAGCCCTTCACAGGAACGGTTCCAAGAACGTTTTACCATTTCTCAAATAACGCTACAAGTGACGACATGATTGTGACTGTTCTAACGCATTCAAAGCTAACAGCATAGCATCTAGTTAGCTTTTGGTAACTTAATTGATTTACCTAGACTTGTAATAATACCTCAGTATATTTTTTCACTTGAAAAAATGGCCACCAGAGACGGAAATCAAACCCGCGTTCCTCGCATACCGGGCGATTGCGTAACCCTTGGCCACCCTGGCGTTGGCAGTGCCTGTCGAAATTTTCAAGTGCTTCTTTAACGCTGTAATGCCGCGTTGCTTTCATCAAGGGTGTTATTGGGATTACACCCTCAACACTCAAAAGAAATACTATTGCAAGTATTTAACAATCGAAAAATTAAGCTTGCAAATACAATAAATTATTGTTTTTAAGTGATAAGCATTCCCCCCGACCCTCGTGCCTCGAAAAGCACGTTAAACCGTCGATCCTGGGCGTGAACTCTCTCCGGTCATGTCGGATTGGTGTCTCCGATCATGCCGAACAGAGAGTGCATCTGTGTATTGTTCACACACTTGTGCGTTATAATACATCATGCGTAGCTGCGATTAGCTGCCGTAACCGAAATTCGCCTATTAAGACCTTAATTAATATTCAGAAATTTCCACACTTTCCAAGTAAGATTGTTATTGTAACTAGTGTAAGTTTAAGTCTAAGTATTTGTAGTAGAAAACCGAAGAAATATGTTAAGTAAAATACCAACTGAGTCTTTACATCAAGGATATTTTAAACCAAAAAGTTTGCCAAGCCTAATGGCTGACGGATTACTGTTTTTATCCTTAGTCTTTGTATAAGTACAGTTAACAATGAACAGTAAAAAATGCAGTTTTAAACGCTAAACAAATCACATTGGGTTCGGTTAGGAGACAAATTAACTAGAACGTCCCACGGCGCCGCAGTTACAGATGGACAGACAAACCAATTAGACCGTGTAATTAGTCCTACTACTATACCCAATCTATATTGTTTTTTTTTATTTGAAAATGGAAAGCTAGAACAATAAAAACCTATCTTCGGCACTTCATAGAAATCAAGACACACTTAGCCTGGTTCACCAACACATGTTTATATTTTAATCACCCGATTAAGAACTAGGTATTTAAGATATTTTGTATGGGAATTCTGTCCAAATTAACCGTCAATTGACGTTTTTCCAGCTGTTTAAGGATTGGTGAACTCGGGTCTAATGTTTTTTTTTAATTCTTAATTACACTGCCAATTTATTTGAACTCCACTGAGCTTTTGTTAAAACATCGTTGTACGTAGCATGCAGCGAAAAAACGATAACGTACTGAAAACAGTAAGTAAGTAATATTCAACAAAAATGTTAAATATAATGTTTAAGCATTTTTGGAATAAACATAAGGAGAATTAAATAATGGGAACCCCTTACTCGATCTTACTAATACATATCATTTCAAAGTGAGACGCTTATGATATAGAATATTTTATTGCGTTTACTATTAAATATGTGTGAAATGATAAATAGGCTTAAACGTAATATATCACGAGTCGCAACGGGATAATAATAAAGTGAAAATGTATATTTGTCAACGAAGGCAGTTATAAGTATGTGAAGTGTGTTTTCATTCTGCTACTCGCACCTGGACGCAGATTTGGAAATAAAAATATTCTTAGAAGTGGGCTTTTAGACGCAGTTACGAACTAAAATCGTTGATGGTTCAAAAGCAACTACTTATCTACCCACGTCATTTTGGTTCCAGAAAGTATTACAAGCTCTAACCTCTTACTATATTTTCCTTCGTATGTTCTTCAGAAAATATCTCAAAATGTCCATTCTTGAAATTCGACTTAATTCTAAGTAGGTACCTTTTGATTCTCAGTCAACTTTTCCGCGGTAAACCTATGTAGGTACATACCATAATCGACTTTTAGGTACTATAATATCGTCAATGGCTATTGCCTTCATACATATATAGACATTTCTAACTGCAATAAATCTAAGATAATAACATAAGATATTTTTAAAGCACAGAGCCGATGTTAGAGATAGTAATTTTTTATTGTTGTTTTAAATTAACTAACTAAATAAAAAACCTTTAGTACTAACAGGTAGATCTTGAAAACAAGTTTAAGATACCTATGCTTGTGTCTGTGAGGATTCAAAGACGTAACGGTGCATATCTTATATATAAGTACTTTAGCAAAACTTCCATTAGGTACCCCGTTTCTTCCATGATACAGTCACGCGATGCCCACATTACACCGCGGAGAGATTTCGTTTCCACTCACCAAATCACTTAGCCACTTTTCTTGACTTTTTTTAACCGGCTACAAGCCTGCCACTGCTTATTAATCGCATCTATCGTCGTTCATGTTATAAGCATACAATATCCTAACCATTTCATGCTTCAGAAAGGGAACAATAAACAGAAAATTTTAATTTCCGTTTCATCTACCAATATTGTTCTTACGCGCGAACGAACCCAGCTTTATAGCCGATCATGAATGTAGTAAACTGATTTCGCCCATGAACTTAAATATCCCTAAAAATAGGCAGGCACAAAACATTTTATCATACTAATATAATACATTCATGGGTAAAAATAGAAATAACTTGCTCACAAAGAAACAGCTGAGTGCCTCTAAATTGTTTTTTATGAGATCAGCTCTACATTGCGTAAAAGCTATTTTATTTATAAATACACGTAACATAAGATCGATAGCGCGTGTAAGTCGACTTAAAGACTGATTTGAATAAAATAACCTAATACACATTACTCGTAGAAATATTTGATACTAAATTTAGGTAAAAGGTTTGATTTTCGTCACTAGGTTTTATTAAGGTTGTATTTTTATCACCTTAGCACACAAGCGCAGTTTTTTTTTCTGTGTGATATGTTAAACGACGAAAATATTAAGTTTGCATACCTAAGAATAAAGGTTATTTTCCAGCAATACAAATTTGTGGTATATTACAAATTTTCAGTTTCAGTTTGGTGTACACAATACGTAATTACAGGTTTTGTCATGATAAGAAATGCACCTTGTAAGAAATTTACACATTTACAATTAAATTGAATGACAAAACAAACGAAGTAACGAGCAAATGGGCGTGTTCAAAAGTCTGGGTACACAGTTTTTTAGCTGCACATAAATACGCTGAACAGGATTAACATCAAATCATTGTTTTCCACCTACTTACTGCCGCACTCAGAGCCGTCAATAAATTTTAATCGTTGATTAAGTCTCGTTCTGGCACATTCTGTATCAATGAAATAGAAAAGGACAACATGCGACTTAATGAAGGCTTACCTTTAATTAACGTCTCTAAGTACGAGAGTAAGACCCGTAGAACATAAATTGACGATTTATTTGACACAATTCAAAGTATGCCAAATAATATTATAACGGCTGTTTGAAAATAAACATTTATTAGTTAAACCGACCCTTAGGGTAGAGTTCACCAACACATATTTAATATATAAAGTTTATGTTCACCGGCTATTTAAGAATCGGTGAACTCGGGTCTTATTAGTATTGTTAAATCTTTGTCAAAGTAGTTGAATTTTGGCGGAATATTTCAAAACTTATGACGTCTGTCCAGGGCAAGTATTTCTGCGTCAGCTTGAAGCCGCTAGCTGGATACAATTTCACGCTGTGCCAACTTGCAAAATTCGTTGCGAAATTCTAATTCCATACTGAACACGGCTGTCGGGATAGATCGCGACCTATATGAATGGTCCTCGCGATTATTTTCAAAATTCTACTAAAATTGATAAAACTATCGCAACGCTATTATAAGCGTACGAAAATCTTCACAGAGTGGAATTTATTTTCGTGCAGATACTCGTATGCAATTTAGTATTACAAAGAATCATAAAAACTATGGTCATTTTATTGAGGTTGGGTATATTTTTATTGTTCCATAGAATGTCTTTACATGGTTAAATAAAACATAAGATGTCAAAGATTGTTAGAACTCTCGACAATAAACGTCATCTTCATAATCATTATTCCCGACAGTTCTTTCGAAGGTTATGTTGAAGTTCATTTCATCTCTTTTTTTGCTAAAGAAACGAAAACAAAAAAATATTATAATGTCGAACTAAACAGCTGTCAGTTGCATTTTTTTATACAGGCGAAGCCTGTTTACACATTCTATTCTTTAGTTAATAAATTATTTCTTTTTACACAATCAAACACCTAAACTCATCAAATTAAATATGAGAATGGTTCACGTGCAAAACTTCAACTGCCTGCTGTCAGTTGCAAAGAAAATTACAAAAACCATAGTCAATTAATACTATAGATGTCATTCAATGACGACTAAAGTAAGATAAAAACTCGCAAAAACTTATAAAAATATGTAAAAAAACGCATCACTCAATTTGATGTTTCTTAATTATTGTAATCTGTCTTTTTTCGTTTGTTTAGAACTTAAGATCGAATGAACTTAAAATTTATCGAGTATTTATTATCAATTTTGTTTTATTAATAAAAAAAATATCTTTTTGATCTTTAATAAATCATTGAATGAACCATTACTTTTAAAAAGTATGTAGATTCGTATGAAACAATAATTTCGAATTTATGCGGTGGCGAGCGCTACCTGAGAATAGGGAAATTTCACCTCAGCCATCTCATCAAAAATGCTAAAACTGGCCAACAAAGTGGATAATCTGTACGGCGGGCAACAAATATTAAAGAAGCCGACTACTCCGGAAGATGCTTTGTGGAGATCAAAGCCTCACAGCTATACTAATTGACCTTTACATTTTGATGGGCTCTCCTTAAATTCGCATTTACTATAGCTAATTTACGCTCTAGGTTTAAGGAGAGATTTCGCGCGTCACTTCTCCGTAGTAGCTTAGTGCAAGGAATATTTTATTTTAGTTTATTTCTAAGCAAATTGTGTAGCAATTCATTAGCGATAAATAAACGGATGATATGCCATTCAATATCCTTAACAATGAAAATAAATTTTATGTACAGTCCTATCCCTGATAAAGGATTACAATTTGAACGTACAGTTCAGAAAATCTTTTCTAGGAAGGTTTAGTACGTGAAGAACTTCTACCGTCTAATAAGTTTTAAGGCCTAGTTCTTAGCATCTCACAACAAGCAAATATGGATGTGCGCTAGCTGGGAGGCCAATTAATGGACTCAACCTACTTATTTAGTTAAATAATGGCCTCTGACCACCAATTAAAAAGAACTATTAAAATACTTACCACAAATGGGTGCTTTAACGGTACAAAATAACGTTGCAATCCTTCTCACACGAAAGTACCGTGCAAACATGTGAGTCGCGGGGGATACGATCTCGACAGCAATGTGTTTTAAAATGTTAAATCGCAAAGCTGGAAGTCACATTGTTCCGCCCAAGCATTTCCTAAAGGATTACAAAAACTAACAGTGGGCAAATGTCAGGAAACTACACGATTTAGCATAAGTTTTTCTCTTGGTTCTGAATAAATTATATGCCCAAATACAAACGTTGATAGCAATTCAGTAATTAAAAATCTTGTATAGAATCTAAGCACATTATTGATCGTGGTTCAATGTAAAAATAAAAATTTAAGGTGAAAGAATATTCTAACTTTAGTAGATTTTTGTTATTGTAGGTACTTTACGGATCCAATGACTACATAATTACCAAACGATAGGTAATATTTCTAAGAACAACGATTAAGTTAGCCTATTCACACCCCTCCACCTTTAAGTTATATTGATGACAAACTTATGACTTAAGAGCTATTATGTTGATTGTTGCGTGTTAGTAAATCTATGGAGAGTTTTACCTGACCGCGATACTAAAAAAATTTCAATTTGCCTTTTAAGATAGGCTGTTTTGTTTATTGGTCAAATGAAAATCTATAAAAGACTTTATAAGTCCCCACGTCTATCGGCATCGCAGACAAAAGAGCACAATTACAGTGAATGAGGTGACAAGATGCCTGTTTGTTTATTTTGATTGCACTGCGAAACATCCTAAAAAACCAGCAAAGTGCGAGTCGGACTCGCGCACGATGGGTTCCGTACCTTTACAACATTAGACAGTATATTATGTATGACCTTTTTTAGTTTTAAAACGGTAAACAAATCACGTTTGTATGGGAGCCCCCCTTAAATATCCATATATTTTAAACTTAATAATTTGTTTTTAATGTTTGTATATAACTTAATATTCTGTAAATATTTCAAGCGTCTGCGTGTTGTTGTTTATTAATATCGAGCAAAAAACTGTTGAAAAAACATGTTTATTGTATGGTAAGGCCCTTAAATATTATTTAAATAAAATAATTATTTTTTTAAGTTTGTATTTATATTGATATTCTGTGAAAATTTCAAGCGTCTACCTTGTGCCGTTATTAATCTAGAGCAAAAACCGCCAAAAAAAATCACGTTTGTTTTATGGGAGCCCCCCTCAAATATTACTGAAATACATCATCTGTCAAAATTTCAACTGTCTAGCTATTACGGTTTATGAGATACAACCTGGTGACAGACAGACAGCGAAGGCTTAGTAATAGGGTCCCGTTTTTACCCTTCGGGTACGGAACCCTAAAAACCAGCCAACTGCGAGTCGGACTTGCGCGCGATTGGTTTCGTACCATTTTCTACATACATTTGACACTATATTACATCCTTTTTTAGCTTAAAAACAAAACGGCTAAATTAAGTTTGTTATTTAAGGGAGGCCCATTTAAATATTTTTTATTTTGGTTGTTGATATAACAATAGAAATACATCATCTGTAAAAATTGTAACTGTCTAGCTGTGACGGTTTATAAGAAACAGCCTAATGACAGACAGACGGACAGTGGAGTCTTAGTAATAGGGTCTCGTTTTCCCCTTTACCCCAAAACCCCAAAAAAGGTCCAAAAATAATACAATATCATACTAAATTGATGAACTTTCCCTATGAAAATAACTTTTTATTTATGCATTGACACGTTTGTCTGCAACGTTTGGTATTTTAAGTGGGGAGAGAGCTGACAGAAAATATTACAGTTTTGTTGCAATCCGTTAATATAAATCGACTTCATTGGAGTTTGGATTTATTTCCAGTAATATAGTAGGTACCTAGAATAAGTTGTTTGTTTTCTAAACGGGCTCGTTCTCACTTTACTTTAACATTACCTATATTTAGAGAAATAATAATTATTTTCTATGCATACAATTGTATTTTATTGCCTACAGAGACTACCACAAGAAGCCCCAAGAAAACAGTTTTCTTTGTATTAGTAAAAAAAGTATTAGCTTTTGCATTCAAAAGCTAATACTTTTTTTACAAGAAGCCGAAGTGAGTGAACTCTGTTGCATTACCTTAATGTCAGCTGACTCCGGTCGTGATGTAATTGTACTGTGGATATTGCGGCATTGGAATGGCGTTTGGAATTGGAAGTGACGTGAAAGCTAGCGATGTATGTAAGGTTGGAAACGTTGGGTTACAAACGACTTTGTGCAGGCCACCCTTAGGCACGCCCCCCGCCGGTTAGGCACCACGGGGCCCGTTCTAAGAACTCATACTAATAGTTTCCGCGAGTTCACTATATAGCACGATTCAGTTGCTTACAGTTTTTTAGCTTAATATACGCAAATGAAACGTTTTGTAAAAGGAAATAATTTTATCCTAATACGTGTTTAGTGACGATTGGCATTTCAGAATACATAACTTTAATTATTTTAAGGACACAATAGGGGCACATTACTTGAACAAATAGGATAAAGTCAGGAAATTACGGCAATTCACCTTTTCTAATAGTAATATTCTCGTACCTGAATTTCGGCTACAGTCAAAAATATATTATTTAAAGATATATATGGCCCAATTTTGGTAAATTGTGTAAGCGGAAGCCACAGTTACACTCTCTGTTCTTTCACTTTCCTAGTTGGGTGAGAAGGCAATCCGACATTACCGGAGGGAGATTAGACGCAGGACCAAGTTTATCAATCAAACCACGAAAATAATATTACAAGTATTATTAATTATACCTGCCTAGTCTAAAAAGTGATTGTCTAAACACGAAACCATATACAGTGTGTTCCGTCACAGATGTCGGAGCCTTTAAGAGGTGATAGATGAGTTCCTATACGAGGGTCAAACTGAAAGTTCTTAGAACTGGCCACTTATAAACAATATAATAAAAAAAATATTCTAAAATTTGAAAATAGAACTCTTTGCCAATATTACTGAGTATATATTTCATTCATTTGTCATTTGTTTTACGACTTGGCGGCAAATTGAAAATTGTCTGTGTCACGTCAAAATGAATTTAACACGAGAAAATTTTCGTGCAATGATTTTTTATGACTTTCGATGTCATTTAAGTCAACAAGAAAGTTATGATAGACTACGATTGGCCTTTCACGATGAAGCCCCATCTCGTGCGACTGTTTACAACTGGTTTAATGAGTTTAAACGTGGTCGCACTAATCTCACTGATGATGTACGTGAGGGACGGCCTTCTACGGCGACGACTGAAAATAACATCTGTGTTGTGCGGCGTATGATAGAGACTGACAAAAGAGTGACCTATCAGCAGATTCGGACAAGCTTAGGCATCGGTATGAGTCAAGTGCACAAAATCCTCCACGAACATTTAGCGGTCAGGAAGCTTTGCGCCCGGTGGATACCTCATAATTTGACTAAGGCTCAAAAACTCCATCGTGTGGATTGGTGCCGTAAAATGATTGAAAGATTTAACGGAGGTGACTCAAATGCTGTGTTCGACATACTAACAGGTGACGAAAGCTGGATTTACTGTTATGATCCTGAAACCAAAAGACAATCTGCTCAGTGGGTGTTTCCTTTCGAGGAGTTGCCAACTAAAGTGAAGAGAGATCGAAGTGCGGGAAAAAAAATGGTGGCCTCGTTCTTTGGAAGGATAGGTCATTTCGCAACAATTGTGTTAGAGGATCAAAAAACAGTTTCTGCAGAATGGTACACTACCAATTGTTTGCCACTTGTCTTGGAAAAAGTTCGAGAGAAACGACCTCGCAGTAGGATCCTCCTTCACCACGACAACGCCTCGTCGCACACCGCCAAGCGAACGATCGACTATTTGGCGACATCAAACGTTGAATTACTGGGTCACCCGCCGTATAGCCCCGACCTCGCGCCTTGTGATTTTTATTTATTTCCAAAAATTAAAGAAAAACTTAAAGGAAAGCGGTTTATGAATGCTGAAGAAGCGGTGGCTGCGTATCGCGATGCCATTGAAGAGACCCCTAAAGACGAGTGGGCAAAGTGCTTTTCCCAGTGGTTCCATCGCATGCAGCGGTGTATTGACGTCAATGGACAATATTTTGAAAAGATATAATAAAACTAATAACTGGCTAATGTAATCAGTTTTTGATTTTCTAAGAACTTTCAGTTTGACCCTCGTACTAGAACTTACAAGAACCTCGAAAACAGACTTAAAAATATCACCTTTCCATACAAATGTATCTAGCCGATTTACTTAATAGTATGGGTAAGTGAAAAAAATATTTGGGATTTCAAAGTTGATCCTATTAAGAAAGTGATAGCCATTTTGCTTCTTAGTCACCACATGAAGGCTCCGACACCGGTGCCGGGACACATTGTGTATGATGTTTAAAATTCCACAGTTATAAGAGCTTAGCGCTCAGGAAAAACTGAACGAAAAGTGTAAAAGCAGAATTTCAAACAAGATTGAGTTTTTTTAATAATTCCTAAAGTTAAACGTCCAGCAGTGTCGAGTATTTTAATTTATTTTAAGCCTGAACACTCTGATGCTGGCGTTTTTATCGCCGTTTTGTCACGCTCCGAAATAAATATTAGTAATATTTTATTATCACGATGCTTGTTTTAGTACAAAGGTAATTTGTCCCAATTTTTTTATATATTTATCAAAAACTAGGTATATTTTTAAGCTATAACATTATCACAATAACAGATCATAGCAGCATGAGCTTCTATTGTTTTCCAAAAATGCAGTTTTTTATTATTTGCAAGTTGACATATAATATTATCATTATCTACTCACGTGCTTTTATACATTTAATACAAATTAACCACCTTTGGTGACATAATGTCAATAACAAATCTTGCTAAAATAAATTTGTTATGATGTAAATTAATTTGCATTTAAAAACATAAAAAAATACTTCTAATCTTTCAGTAGATGATAGAGAAATTGATTATGAAAGTCTAAAATAACGAAACACTTTGAAACCCACTAAAGCATTTCCTCAGTGAACTGAATTTTAAAAACGTCCTGCTGTGTTAGTTGAATAAGTAAGCTCTCAAATTGTTTTTTCCACGTTGTATAGTGAATAGTAACGTATGTTAGCAAATAAACAGGAAGCCGTTTGGATGCAGTTTCGGGCAAAACTGTTTATTTCCTGGAGCTAAATAGTGTTTCTGCGTAATCGGATAGATACCATGTACCAAACATCATGCACCGTTTTGCTGTTTTCAGTATCTGACTCAATGTCGAAAAAACATAAATGAAATCATATATCCGACACTCGTACCTACACATTAAAAATATATTTCTATAAAAACTATTATTGAATAATTTACTTTTCATTATTTTCCTATATTTATGTTTTTGAAGGACTAGGTGCTTTCAAAATAATACTTAATATGTAATGATTTCCTTCTGAATTTTCATTTATGGGACCAATCCCAACAGATATCAAATACACACACAGGTACACTCTCTGTTCTGTCACTCTCATAGTACAACGAGACGACGGCAATGCGATATGACTGGTGAGAGAACGAACATACACTGTTCAAAGAGACCTACCTATTACTCGTAAAATCAGTTCGACGCAGATGGGAATGGTCATGTATCAATGTTTCCCCTAATAGAAAGCTCTTAGATATGAATTAAAATTGTTGCAAACAAAACACAACCTAAAGCGTCCTAAACAACGATAATTGTACGTATCTGTTAAAATTCAATAAATTTGGTCGACCTATGCGAAATGTTTTATTCATCGCGAATTGGACACAGATGGATCCTAATTGTATAAGAAAAGATTTGTTGGGATCAGAGCAAAGATTAATGGCCGAAATAACACTTTTATTGGGTATCCAATCTTTAAAATTGAATGTTACGGTCGCAGAAATATATTGAAACCACTTCCACATTCCTGGTGACAAAGTGGTGTGACTCACTTTTATATTGCCTTTGTGGGTTCAAGCGGGTTTCGTATTCCAATACATCTATGAATGCTGTTGCATGCTACAAATATTTATTGTATAATATACTGTTTTATATTTTATATCATTACGGTTCCGTACCTCAAAAGGAAAAAAGGAACCCTTCAACGATCACTTTGTTGTCCGTCTGTCTGTCTGTCAAGATCTTTTTTCTCAGGAACGCGTAGAGGTATCAAGTTGAAACTAATATCAAATACTTATGGCTGCGGTCCCTTAAAGCTGACAGAAAATGAAACTTCTAAGTTTACGCAATCTTGAGATACGTAGATTTGACGACGGTCTTGGTGTAGTCGTTCGCGCACCGGACTTCTAAACCAGGCGGTTGCGGGCTCGAATCCCGCAAGGGGCAAATGTTTGTGTGATGAGCACGAGCATTTGTACCTAAGTCATGGATGTTTATATGTATTTAAGTATTTCTATCCGTTATCCTAGTCACCATAGCACAAGCTCACGCTTAGTTTGGGGCTAGGTAATAGGTGTGTTTGTTGAAACAATTTATTATTTATTTATTTACGTCAAGATAATCAAAACCTACAGGGTACTTCCCATAGGCTTAGAATCATGAAATTTAGCAAAAAGGAAGGTCTTACAGTACAAGTTAAGGAAAAGTCCGCAAACTGTACGGAACCCTCAGTGCGCGAGTCCGACTCGCACTTGGCCGTTTTTTTTTTAAATCATTTTGCAGTAAGACAGACACAATAGCTGAATTTTATAAACATGACTCCATTGAAAAAGACATGACTCCATTGAAAAAGAAACATACACAACAACACACACAAGACAAAAAGAAAAGAAATAATAATACAAAAGCAAAACACAGGTAACGTAAAAACTAACAACATTGTACCAAAAAAGTCCCCCGCTCATTTCATGGGGGTGAAAGCGCACGGAAACATTCTCCTGAGTTTGCTTTAGCTCGACAAATTAATAAGGTTCCTTGCTAAGAAATTATCGTATTAAGTTTACATTTTGTGTCTGACAGCAAACTTCTTAAGGTGTTTGAACATAATTCAGGATTTGCAACGCCTTTAACTATTGAAGTTTTCAGCAGATAAGCTCCAAAACTAGCATTTTAGACACGAACATCTGTTGATTTTTGGACTACTTTAATATGTAGAGAGAACATGCCATGTAGGTTCATATTAAGTTAGTATATGAAAATTAATAAAATTACTAAATTATCGTGTATCATCTTTAGATTTATTTACATCCCTTTATGCTATTACGACTTATTCAACAGGTACTCATTGATATTTTTATTGTGTGTAGGTACAACAGGACAATTTAAATTTAAAACCATTGTATAGGTATTGTGCAATAATTAATGCCTTTTTATCTAACCAATTACTGGTTCAACATTTCAAGGCTGTGAATTGTTTAATTTTACTTACTAATTATTATATTTGGAACGGTCATACATACACACCGGGCTAAAAATATAACTCTCCTTTTAAAAAAAATGTTCTGCTGTCGAATCAATGATATAAAATGTACATATATCTGTTTAAACGACAACCTAGATTCAAGAGAACTATCTTCAATTATTGGATTTAATATGTATTTTGGCAATACTTTATGCGGGCTCTTTGAAAGTTATTTTACTAAAAAAAATTACAGGTCTAACGATGTATGAAAATATAAGTAGATATCAATAAAACACTTTACGGTATGTATTGAACCTGATAGCATAAAAATAATGATGCGTCATTTCATCTAGAACACATGCCCGAACTCTTTAAAATAAAAAGTCACGTAGAGCAATTTTATTTCACCTTAATCGAACTTACATTGAAACTTATCTTCTTATTAATGTATAATTTGGAATCAATGTATACTTCTATTCAATTATTCAATAGGTTTATTTGTATTACCGAAATTTAAATTTAGGCTCCCATTAAATTCTAAGGAGAAAGAATTAATAAGATACCATTAAAACGAAGCAAGCAAAGATCTACATTATTTTACGAGTTGTGTTTTAAATCATTTTGCTTATGAACCTGCGAAAGACAATGATTACAGTATAAAACTTTTTGAAATATTATTATTACTGTTGTTCTTAGCCTGGAGTGCACCAACACATGTTTAAAATTTTATCAGCCGGTTCAGCATCATTTGACATTATTTATGTCGCATGGAAATTCTTTCAAATAAACCGTGAATCAATGTTTACGGGTTATTAAATAATTGATTAACTTGGGTCTTAATAGTATTAAAAACTTTTTTTTTTTAAGTTTAAACGTGTCACAATTTTACGTTTTCTGTGTGCAACGGGGCATATGAAGCTGGAGTAAAAGACAAGGTACTAATTTAAACAAGCCTTTACGTAAGTAGTTTTCCTGGTTATGCCTGAAGTCCGTTGAATTGTTAATTACGCAGCGCAAGTTTTCCACTTAGCGCCTCTGAGTAGCTTCTATCTGATTTTGCCACGATTTATGTCTCTTAGATTTCGACTCGATGAGACAGCGACACCCGACGTAAACCCTGCACAGAGGGAACAAACTTATATTGCCTTAGAATTAATAATGTATAACCTATTCTTGTATCGTTACAAGATCTCGACAGAAAATCTTTGTGAAATAAACGTGTTTGAGGTTTTGAATGATGAACACATTATCTTCTTACAAAGTTTAAACGCCGAGCAAATACTAAATTTAGTTTACATGCTTATGTAATACATCAAATTCAAGATAAGCTAATGAAGTGCAATATTTTACTGATTCGTGTAATTTTGAGTTAAGTACTAATTTTGAAGTAGGTACCAATTAAGACTCTCATACCACTGAACCCCAAGTTCGTGCGCTGACTATAAGTAAGTAGTTACTAACTTCACTTGTTTTGAAGATGGTGAATTGGTTCAAATACAATTTCCACACGTCTCAACTTGAGCTTGATCGATGTCATTTCCCCTATACATCCGAAAATTTATTGTTTTAGAATAATATTTCCCCATGGAGAACGGAGTACGTATTTATGTGGCATGTTTGTTATTCTTTCATCCTAAAATAAGTAATTGTTAGCAAAAGTAGCAGAAAGTTTGTATTTTTTATAACTTCAAGGTATTGTTTTGCTTTAGGTTTGTTGTTATTTTGCAAAAGTTGTTATTTTAGGATTTACAATGTTAAAGTAAAAGCAATAGCTAACTAGGTATTAAATGTTTATTTATACAAAATATACTTATGTCTGAAAGTTCTTGGAAGTGCCGTGCTTGGTGGAACACGGTACCGAAGTCGTGAAATAAAACAACTTTTATTTAGTTCTACATCGAGGTCTGTAGATGTTGAATAGACAAGAAAAGAAACAGTTGAAACAAGGGACTATAAAGTTATTACACTTTCATTGTGTTGCGCATCTTGTTTACAAAAGTTGGTCCAATTAAATTTCTACTAAACCTCTTAACTTTCTCAAATTAAAATGTTTTTTGTCAATTTGAAATGTGTTATGTAGAAAAAAATATTTAACTTCAGTAGTCATCTTTTTGTCGCTATGGGTAAATTAAATGTTATGGAAGTAGATAGTAAGTGATTTCTCGATGCTGAAAATTATGAAATTAGAAGACTAAAATAAGCTTATAAAAATATATATTTATATTATTTTATTACTAGGTTATGTTGACTGCCTCGATGGTCTAGTGGTCAGCACGCTGGGTACTATCCAGGAGGTCCCGGGTTCGAATCCCGGGTCGGGCCGAGAGTGTTTGGGTTTTTCTGTCTTGAAATTACTCAGACACAGCTCTGGAGTCAGGAAGTTGGTGGTGTTAACACCCCAGTGCCTCGGAAAACACGTGAAACCGTTGCCTGCGCCTGATCTCTCTACGGTCATGTCGGACTGCCGTCTCACCGAATTATGAGAGTGAAGGAACAGAGAGTGCACAAGTGTGCGCTATAATATGTCCTGCGCAGTTGGCTAATTTCTGTTGAGATAGGCCGCCGTAGTCGAAATTGGCTAGGAGGACATTATTATTATTATTACTAGGTATCCTCAGCAGCAAATATGTTGTTTTAAAAGAGCCAGCATAGTTTTGAATTTACCAAGTATTTTCATAATTTACTTACTTTACATTCATCAAACACTACTGAAACCAAAATGCGACACTTACTTATCTAAATAAATCAATTACAGCATTCTTTCTGATACTTTTGGATATTGTTGTAAAGAACTGAACAAACTCTTGAACTATTTACATTTCATTACTTAAGAGATCTGTAAATAATAGGCCAATTACTGTAGTAGCAAAAACCCTGTTATTACATTCCTAATGTATGTGGATGTAATGTGGATTTTGATTTTCTTTGCAAAAACGTAAATGCAATTTCAACAAAAAGTGTACAAAATTAATCTTCCTAGTAGGTAAAGAGTAGGAAGGAGTAGTAGTGGTAGAGATAGTTTAAAAGTTGTTACTATTTATTTCTTCAAATAGTTTTGCTCTAGTTTTAAGTTCGTTTATGGCTACTATAGCAGTAATTTTTAACAACGAATGATATTAGATTTTTTTTCTCATTTCACCAGTGAATGGGAGAATCAGAGACGTTTTTAAAAACAGCATTTCATTTACCCAGTTCGTTATTTTGGATATTTAGTGGATCGCTAATTAGACAACTTTCCATCTCGGCGATGGCACTTGAGTTGCGCAGTGCTTCTGAATATCTGCTGGAATTGTAAATGGAAAATTCTGTGGCGCAGCATTAAATAAACGTATGACATATTCATTGAATCAAGTGAATAGTAAAGATATTACAATATGTTTTTATTTGTAGAATTTGTATTAAATAAGATAATACTACAGGAAATTATTTAAACTAAGGAGTAAAGTGCGGCTTACTTGCACTCTTAAATTATAATAAGAAGACGGTGAGCGGACAGAAAGCAAAGAATAACCGAAAGTAAAACGTTGTATCCCCGCCTCGGTTTCCTAGTTACTTTAATGGCGGTTTACCTATTCGATAGTAATAAACCACTATTAATGTGACACAGAAACTAGACATAAAATTGAGAGATAAGATTCACCATCAAACAGTAAATTTTACAATTTTTGAAGGTGCTGAGTACCTTCAAAAATGGTAAAATTTACTGTTTGATGGTGATGTTCGAGAATAACATTCATATTAAATTTAGAAACTAAAAGTTCCTACCGATCCCTGAAAAAGTTTCTATAAATGTCATGGAAAGGTAAGTAATAGTAGATTTTTCTTTGATAAAACGTACCTAACTTAGTTTAATAATGATAGTAATCGAATGATAATGATATTGTCTGGAAATGAAAGATAAATGAAACACATAACTTTAAGTGACTGATCAACTTCTTGGAAATCCGTATTCTTTGAGCATTAATTTTATACGGTGATAATACCCGTTCGCTATGCAAACCCAATCAAACTCAGCAAACTCAAACAGTGAGGGTGTCCTCGTAAACGAGTAATCGAGTGTTCAATTGAGCAAGATCTGGATTATTCAGAAATTGAAATCGAATGCGGCTGGCGAATCGAAATCGAATCTTTGAAGTATGTTTTTTGTCTTATGAACGACAAGAGATTCTTTTAGAAGAACGGACCAGTGCCGCCTTTTGATGCTGAATTTAGCAATTAATCTCAAGACTAATTTGATTAACTGGAACACTAAGATTTTTTTCAGAAAGGCGGTAATTTAAAAAATGAACTAAAGGACTCAATTCCTTCTTTAAATACGATTGTTGTTTAATTAGTCCGAAATTTGAAATAGTCTAGATTTTCCATTTTGTTTATATTACGGTTGCAAGTTGTTGAAGCAGTTGTTGAATGCTTTAATTCGAAATACTCCAAACAAACATTTGTTTCGCTGGGTCTATAATACAAACAGTTTCGTTTTCTCAATGTGCACGATGTTTCCGACTGTTTGTCGAGGACCTAATTACCACTGCTACGTCATGATCCCGTGATGAAATAATAAAGCGAAATATAAACAATGGAATGAACTGCAAAGATTGTTAAGCGCTTATATTATTAGCAAAGGACTTGTCCTCTTTTTGTATGGAGGCTGGTTTTTTATTCCAAGATATTACCAACCACCAATAACCTATATTTATCTTTAAGCTACAAAAATATGAAACACGTAACCATAGAAATCTGAATTTTAAACGCCTCCACTTTTGAGAAAAAATATGCTCTGTAATGAGGCATCATCCATTGATAATTACTTGTATTTTCTGGCTGTATGGCTATGCCATTGCCTTTCCACTGGTGGATAAATACTACTAGGTACTACCACAGATTATATTACCAGTCAATGGAATGTCAATTTCCCTGTCAATTTTTTTTTATTTGTCAATTGATATAGGGGAAGGTGCGGTTTATGTACAGACAAAGAGAAAAATTAATTTAAATTTTTCTCTAAATCGGAGGCCTTAAAAAATATAATAATTATGCAGAAAGGATAGTTTTTGTGAACTCTTTTTTAAAATATTTAGTTTATTTTGGTTAGAAATATTGACGAATAAAAAACCATTAATGGACAAGTCCTTTTACTCTTACATCGCCTTTGAATTTCGTGTATGTAGATTACGAATTAGGGATTTGGGACCTAAGATTTGACTTAGAGAATTATTTGTAAATGAGATTAAATATGGAAAGCATTTTGTTCATATCTATTCGTATAGAGTACTCGTTTCGTCAATAATTTTGAATATTTATTTACATCTAACGTTTGCAAATAAAAAAATATATATTGAAAAGTTTCATTTACGCCTGATACGAACAATCCTAAAAACATACTCAAGCTTTCTAAAAAGTTTACAGTGAAATCAGGCCTTGATAGTTTTCTTACGCGCTTATAAAACGGACGCTTCTGGAAATGGGTACAAATAAATGGCTAGAAATACCAACAAACTTATCGATAATACTCACAAACGACATGTTTGAACTAGCCAACATACTGCACTGTAACACATATTCACCCCAACCGCAACCAAATTACTTACCGCCCGATTAGTGTCGCTTCTCACCGACCTATTAAACGGTACTTAAGTGTCCTATAATTACTGGCAACACATAACATAGTAAGGATACCATCATACTTTTTCACTAGTAGGACTATAAGCACTATTAAACTCTTCATACTTATACAATTTGCGCTTACGACATCATCATTATCAATGTTCAAAAAAAGCAACCTATGATTTCCTGCTTAGTTTGATCCACTTTAGCAAAACCATTCCGTAAACAGTAGGTACTTTTGACTGAATGAACTTCATATACACTAATAATTAGTTACTTTAGCGTTTATAATATTAGTTGAGGTTTTGTATTTATATATTATAAGCAGAGGTCGGAATTAAGTAGAGTTATTCATGTACTTACACTGATTTCATACAGCGAAAGAACAAAGTGGATATGCCTCAAATCCCGAGATTAATTTTAAAGAACAGAAAAAATCCCCTGATTTTTAGGGTTCCGTAGTCCGACAAGGAACGCTTATAAGATCGTTCAGTCCGTCCGTTCCGTCCGTCCTAGTCTGTCACAGCAGAATATCTTCTACGTTTATGGACTGATTTGCATGTAACTTGGTTCGAGAATACTTTATATATAGATCTCATTAAAAAAATACAAAAATTAAAACTACCCCTTTTTAAGGGTACCTCCCCATACATGAAAAGGGGGAGGGTGAATTATTTTTTTGAGTGCACCCCCTTGTGTGGGGTATCGTTAAAAAGGACTATGAAAATAAGATAGGGTTTCAATAAAACACTTTTTTATCAGCTTTACCATTTGCGAGATATAGCCCGCCAAATTCGTTTACACGGTGTCCCCTCTCCTGTAATTTCTAAAGTCTTGGACCTATAAACTTCAAATCACTCGCGTAAAAAACAGGCGCGAAAACTCTTAATTAAAATCCTGTGATGAATACTTTTGAAATTATAAATAAAATAAAAATATATTATATTTTTATAACTTAAGCAATTATTTTGCAAGTTTTTACGAAATTAAATCAAATTTCACTTACAAAAATTAATCAACTGTTTCATCTAACGTCCTCCGTAGCTTAGTTGGTAAGAGCACTCGCCCGGATAGCGAAGGGACGTGGGTTCGAGTCCCACCGGATGACACAGTCGATTAATTTTTGTATGTGAAATTTGATTTAATTTCGTAAAAACTTGCAAAATAATTGCTTCAGTTATAAAAATATAATAAGTTAAGCTGATTTCATCTTAACTGATGGTTAAATATTTGTAAAAATATTTCCATTGGATACATGCGGGTACATTTCCCAAGTATTGATGAAATCGAACGCCGGCTCACTGGCGTAGCAAGCACTTGCAGAAATTCGTCGACTGACTAACGTCCTCTTTAGCTTAGTTGGTAAGAGCACTCACCCGGATAGCGAAGGGACGTGGGTTCGAGTCCCACCGGATGACACTGTCGATTAATTTTTGTAAGTGAAATTTGATTTAATTTCGTAAAAACTTGCAAAAAATTGCTTAAGTTATAAAAATATAATACGTTAAGCTGATTTCATCTTAACTGATGGTTAAATATTTGTAAAAATATTTCCATTGGATACATGCGGGTATTGATGAAATCGAACGCCGGCTCACTAGCGTAGCAAGCACTTGCAGAAATTCGTCGACTGACTAACGTCCTCCGTAGCTTAGTTGGTAAGAGCACTCGCCCGGATAGCGAAGGGACGTGGGTTCGAGTCCCACCGGATGACACAGTCGATTAATTTTTGTAAGTGAAATTTGATTTAATTTCATAAAAATATATACTTTCTAATGTTTTAAGTTAATGGTATGGAACCCATCGCGCGCGAGTCCGACTCGCACTTGGCCGGTTTTTTAATAAAAAGTTATTTAATTTTACACAATTTAAACTACTGCACGCGCGACGTTGCCAAAATTACATCAATGACATCGGATGTCCGAAGTTGCAAAATTCCAATACGCGCGATGTTACCACTGATGTAGTAGTTCGCACAACATAGCTTGTAAGAACAAAAGAATACAATAGCTGAAATGCGGATCACTCCCCGCTTAACGCAATGTACTAGATTTTGTATCTTTCTACCGCATTCAAACTATATATTAGCAATAAATCGGTTTACTCATTCACACAGCCTATTCACTTACCTCGGTTCGTCGAATGCGCTCACTTGTTTCCTATTGTGTTTTGTGTGGTGAATCCTGTTTGACCCTGGCTTGTTTACTGGATTCTGGACTCTACTTAATACGGGACACGGGATCGTCCATTAGAAATCTCGGGAAGGTCTACACTACTACTGTACTGACTAAACTTTGTGTTTCAGAACCTATGGCATGGTACAAGCACGTTAGTAAGGTACAAAGAGCACTCAATAGTACCTATCAGCGCAGTATTGGTACTACCCCGTTTGAGTTAATGATTGGAACGAAAATGAAGACTAAGGAAGACTTAGAGCTGTATGATCTAATATCCAAAGAGGAACGGAATTGCTTCATACTGGAAAGAGATGATCTAAGAAAATCTGCAAAAGAATGCATATTAAAAATACAGGAAGAAAACCAACGCAGCTATAACAAAAAGAGAAAGGAAAGTACAAAGTACAAAGTGGGCGATTTAGTGGCTATAAAACGCACACAGTTTGGAGAGTGTTTGAAGTTGAAACCGAAGTTCCTAGGCCCTTATGAGGTGAAGAAAGTCAAGCTTAACGACCGATATGATGTGGAAAAGGTCGACTATAGTTCAGAGGGTCCATAGCGAACATCAAGTTCGGCTGACCATATGAAAGCATGGCCAGTAGGTAAGTTATAGATAGATGACGAATGAATGGATTTTAGTTGGGTTTTTGTTAAGTTATGATAGGGGTTTGTTTAAATAAGGCAACAACTGTTAAGTTTTTTTTTTAAAGTAAATTTTATGTAAGATGTTTTAGTGTTAAGTATCATATTTTTATTTGTATAAACTCGAGAGTCTCTATAACTTTGTTGATGTTTTGTTTTTATTAATGCTTATGGCAGACTGAGGACAGTCTGACTGCAGGATAGCCGATTGTGGGAATGTAAGTGTTTGCTTGGTAGAACGGAACGCAGATGAGTGAGTGCAAGGTATGAACGAAGGGTTGAATGAATGGGGATGGTATGATAAAATCTGGGAGAAAGAGGACGGCCATTGTAAAGACGTTAAGACGATTTCTGCTAAATTATTTAAATCATTTTTCATCAGTGTCTTTTTGTGTTTAAGTACTGGGAAAATACAAATAAACGTCTATAGAAAGCCACCCGGCATTTTATTTCTATATTAATATCAACATTTCAATGCAAGTACATAAATAACTCTACCTAATTCCGACCTCTGCTAATATTATAAAGGGGAACGATTTGATTAATTGTTTTAAGAACACATTAAAACAAGGAATTAACGCGACGGACCGACGTTTCGACCGGGTTCCACCGATCGTGGTCACAGGCAGACTGGCTGGAGAACTGCGATGTCTTCACTCCGTATGTGGGGTAGATTCATATTCTTCTACCCTCACATTATTATTTTAAGAGTGATTATTTGTTTGTTTATACAGAGATAGTTTGAGACCCTGGGAAGGACATGGCTACTTTTGGTCCCGATATAAAATCATCAGGGGGGTGAAATGGTGGTTGAAAGTTTGTATGGAAAGTACAACTCTTGGCGCGGCCGAAGTTGCAGGGAACTGTTAGTGAACCTATAAGACATTTTTTTTTTGGATTTTCTTTATAAGTCCGATCAAATACTTCTTATAGATCGGATAATAATTCGATTTACATTATTTGGAATAACATTTCTTAATCCTTCATTTTAACCCTTTAAATAGGTAAAAAATAATTTTACTTAATTCCACATTTCAATTTACAGCCCAATTTACTGAAAGGAATTACAGAAGGCAATCATAGTAACGTGGATGGATATGAATATAAAGACGAAGCACGTGGTCATCTGAACAACGAAATGGTAGAGGTGAAATAAGCACCACAAAGAAAAGAAAAAGGGCTGTAAAAAAGTCTGGCAAGTGAGAAACTTGAGACCAGACTGTTCCGTACAGTACAGGTATAGAAAACCTTTAATCATATGGAGTAAGCAGTTGATCAAGTACTCAGTGGGTCCCGCATCAACTTACCCAAATCTGACAAAATATCTCCAATTACGACACAGTCGATTAATTTTTGTAAGTGAAATTTGATTTAATTTCGTAAAAACTTGCAAAATAATTGCTTCAGTTATAAAAATATAATAAGTTAAGCTGATTTCATCTTAACTGATGGTTAAATATTTGTAAAAATATTTCCATTGGATACATGCGGATACATTCCCCAAGTATTGATGAAATCGAACGCCGGCTCACTGGCGTAGCAAGCACTTGCAAAAATTCGTCGACTGACTAACGTCCTCCGTAGCTTAGTTGGTAAGAGCACTCGCCCGGATAGCGAAGGGACGTGGGTTCGAGTCCCACCGGATGACACAATCGATTAATTTTTGTAAGTGAAATTTGATTAAATTAAGTACCTGTAATAAAGTTTTAAGTACGAGTATATACTGCATTATAAGAGTATCCTTTGGACCCGTATAAACCTCGTACGTATCTGTAGCGTGTCAAACAGCCCGGTTCTTTGGTTTTTTATTTATTTTATAAAATGTATTTTGCCACATCTGTTTCGCAAGGAACCCTAAAATGTTAGAACAAGTGAGAACAATTCGGTTTCATGGCGTTGTTCCGCACTTCACAACGTATAACTGTTTCAGGCACGAGCGGTTTTGTTTACTCAGAATACCATTCACTTTAATACCTCACTGAACTCTCCCGCTTTTGAGTTTTTAAGTAAGCATTTTACTATTTCTTATTACCCGGGAATTCAATTCGTAAAAGCAGACACTAGAAACTCTTAACAAAGTACTATTATTTTAAAAATTAAAATGTTCAGTACTATTTCATTTTATATATTTAAATCATTTACTTATTCATTATTTTCAAAGACGTATTAAAAAGTTACCAAATATGTTATCGTCTAAAATAAATATTAAAGACTCGTTAAAGAATAAAATAAAATAACTATTAATATTTTAAAACTAAAAATGTTCACTATTATTTAATTTTTATTTATATATTTCCATTAAACCTACCTACAAAATTTCTACACTTACCTACTTAGTCACTATTTTGAAAAACGTACCTACCACAAATTACAATACATGTTATTCCCTAAAAAAATTAACAAAGGCTCTTAAAACATAAAAAAGAAAAACAATACAAAATAGAAAATAATATTGCGAACAAGAAAAGTATAAATGTTTGCTAATTTGCCGGTGTCGACTTTTTAATTCAGGCTAAATGTCGCCGTCTGGATTACACAAAAATGTTTCCTCTTGAAATTAATGAAATTATTTCCGATCTCTAATTATACAGGACGCGGACATAAATCTGAGCATCCAAATTTATGCAAATAAAATGTGCCATTGCGCTTCGTTACACGGTATCAGGCGTTTGAAAAGGATTGGAGAAAGTTCCTCCGACGGATCTTTAATGGTTAATTAAATTTTTCATTTTGCATTTATATAGAATTTGTAGACTTTTTATGCGGCGCGACTGGTTTTTTTACTCACCGCAATTTTGAATTGGTAATGTTTTTGTTTTACGGACTAAAAAAGTGTTGTCTGCGAATTTACTTATACAATGGAGAGTTGTAAGCTGAAGCACTGTAATTTTAAAACGCTTTTCGAGTTTGGATTGACTGAAAGAATAAAGAGTGTTAGGACTAAGTACTTATTTGAAGGCAACTCTGTAAAACGTATTAAATGTTAAAGTACACAATTAATTACAAGTGTACTTTACACGTTTTTATACTCTTTTTTTCTATTTATTTGGGGGCTTGGTCGCTTAGCGATCATGTCGCCCCGTTTTGTTAATCATTACAATACTTGAAAAATCTGCTTAACCAATCAGACATTTTTGAAACATTTCATATAGTGCCACTTTTATATACTTACAATGTAAGATATTATAGTGTAAATCACACTGTAAGATAGGTGATAGGTGGGTTTGGTTACGAATTTCTAGTATTCTTGGAAGGCAAATTCACAAAAACTGACAACATAAAAACTAACTTGCATACTTTATTCGTAGAGTTGCCGCATAATTTTAATTTAATATTATGAAAACGCAACATTATTTAAGTATTTAGAAGTAAGTATCTAGTAATAAAAGTTGTTGTAAATTCGCTTTTAAATACGTTACAAACTAGAAAATAGGAACTTCGCCAACTATCTAAATAAGGTTTTACTTTTCCAAACGATTCTTCGGTAAATTATTGTTTTTTAAGTGATAAGCATTCACTTTGCAATCTAAATATATTATTGCACTTGAAAAAATGACCGCCAGAGGCGGGAATCGAACCCGCGTTCCTCGCATGCCGGGCGATTGCCTAACCTCTCGGCCACCCTGGCGTTGGCAGAGCCTGTCGAAATTTTCAAGTGCATCTTAACTCATCTGTAATGCCGCGTTGCTTTCATCAATGTTATTGGGATTACACCCTCAACACTCGAAAGAAATACTTTTGCAAGTATTTAACAATCGAAAGATGAAGCTTGCAAATACGATAAATTATTGTTTTTTAAGTGATAAGCATTTTTCTTCGGTACCTATGATAATTCTGACAAGGAAGGCAAACTCTACGGTTAGTGTCCGCCAAAAGATGATTCACATTCATGTATGTATCATATTAAAAAAAACATTTAACGTAACTCTACTCTCGAATTCGAGCTATTAGGGTGCTGTAGACTGCGTTACGTCAGAACAACTAATATACTTTTACGCTACCCACCTACGTAAGTACTACGCTATGAATGGCTACTCAAGACTGGTCACGTCCGAAATGTTTCTACCATCTAGCTTTTCTATTATTCAATCAAATAAATGTTTGCTTTGATGTTTATTACCCTTCCCCTAAATGATGGGTAAGCGATCGATAGCCGGAGTTTAGGGAAAAACCATGAGTCGCCTTAGGGGTGGACGAAACGCTTCCCTAAGTAAATTATGAATGGTAACCGCGCGATTTTGCAAACAGTTTTACACGGTCTCATAGGCATAAGCAAACATTTTCGTTTATGTGGGTACTTTACTTCACTCTCATCTATAACCCTTTTTAACTATATAAAGCACAAAAAAATTGAAATCACTGTTGTAGTAGAATATCAATGCAATAAGAAGTCATAAACTAAAATTCTGTATTTTATTGCAATTAAATAAATTGTTCCAACAAACACACCAATTACCTAGCCTCATACTAAGCGTGAGCGTTGTGCTATGGTGACTAGGATAACGGATAGACATACTTAAATACTTTTATAAACACCCATGACTTAGGTACAAATACTCATTTGCCCCTTGCGGGATTCGAACCCGCAACCGCCTGGTTTAGAAGTCCGTGGCGCGAACCACTACACCAAGACGGTCGTCAAATTAAATCTCGATACTTGTACAGTGGGCCCCACATCAACCTACCTTCCTTATCTGTCCAATTTCCGCAAACACATTTCAACCTTGTGTTGATCACATAGAGTTCTATATCATTTGGGGTATTATGACAGATTTGGAAAGGTTGCTATAGGCCCACTGTACCATTGCAGTTTTTGGCGTGCTGTCTCTGACTTTGCGAACTTTGCGAGCTAACCAGAAATATCGTATTAGCTCCATAGAAAACTAACTGCACAATAACTTTTGTATTTTTTAACTGTAGGTTATAAGAGACAGGCTACTTATTTATTTTTTTAGCTACTACGGAACGGATCACTTGGTCGTGATCCGACACATACTTGGCCAATTCGTTGATATTTGAAACTGTACTTTGACTATTTGTTTTTAATTAAATTTAACCAATAATTATTCATTTAAACCCATAGCCCGTAACTAATCGGTCAATGGACAGTTTACTTACCTTACTCTGCTGCACTGTACTAACACTAAATATCTTCATGTCGGTATTTGATTAGGTCTTACGAAAGCTAAGTAACTATTAATCTCATTCCTTTACAAAGACTAAAATTTATTGAAGCCTTATTTATTAAGCAAATTGCCTCGTTGGTCTAGTGGTCAGCACGCTGGGTACTATCCGCGAGGTCCCGGGTTCGAATCCCGGGTCGGGCCGAGAGTGTTTGGGTTTTCCTGTCTTGAAATTACTCATACACAGCTCCGGAGGAAATTGGTGGTGTTAACACCCCCGTGCCTCGGAAAGCACGTTAAGCCGTTGGTCCTGCCTGCGCCTGATCTCTCTACGGTCATGTCGGACTGCCGTCTCACCGAATTATGAGAGTGAAGGAACAGAGAGTGCACCTGTGTATTGCGCACACACTTGTGCACTATAATATGTCCCGCGCAGTTGGCTAATCTCTGTTGAGATAGGCCGCCGGAGTCGAAATTCGGCTAGGAGGACAACATTAACAACATTAAGCAAATTACATATTCATTACACAGGTTTTAGTCTGTTAGTCTAGTCTAGACCTTTTGCGTGGCTGACTATAAACAAAATATTAAGTATGTCAAGTATTAGATCATAAAGAAACACAGAAGTCTTGAATTTATTTTGATATCTGCCTCAGGCACGCGTGATCAATGTGGAATTAACATAAAATACTTTTACTAATACTGATACTGGTACTAATGGCTGCGGTTCCTTGAAGCTGTGAAAAAATTAAGCTTCAAGTTAATGCATTCCAAAGATACGCCCCCGCCACTACATGCAATGTTATTTTGTAAGAAATTACTTTTTTTCAGTATTACGTTCCCCAAAGGCTCAGTACCTCTGCACAGTCTCGGCTAAAACAGTGATCCACTAGTTCCTTTAGTTTGAAAACATTATCCTTTGTCAGGTCCCTGACAAATATACTTTGAAATTGATTTGGAATCGCTTCGGTTTGCCAAGCCATCGAGGAGACGTCGATAGTTCCGCTTCCAACAACCGAGGACTTTCCACTGTCGACTTCTTGAAATGTACGTACCATTATCGGATACCGGTATCCACACTACTAAATATCAGTACTTTTGAAGTTTGTATTGCTGGCGATTTTTTAAATAATGTAAAAATAAATAAACATAAATTCAAAACGAATTCACTTAAACAATCTTAAGTCTCCTTTTTGTCAACTTATATCCCACCGTTATCAATAGTCTGTCCCCATCGTTGCCATTGACGGGTGATATTTTACTACTTAAGTGTTTCAAAAATACTAGATATTTTATTCGTATTTTTATACCCATTTGAAACTTTCTTAAAATAAATAATGTTCTTGGGCAGTCCAAAATTATACTGATATCGAAACTACGTGGTGAATATTCGATAGATCCCTTTCTTTATGGATATAGCTTAATTTTTGTAATAATTTCAGAGCAAGAAGAAGCGGCCCGGCTTGCCAATAAGATCCAAAAACTCAACAGACCGCAAAATGTTTTATGTTGCCTTAAACGCTGGCAGGTTCTTGTTAGACCGTTACCCCGCAATAATGCCGCTAGGATTTGAAAACTGTTCCTTAAGGGAATCCCTCGATATTCATTCGGGAAAATATTGCGGAACGTCCGCTCCGAATGTAATAATGGCGCAACTTATTCGCACGAATCTAGTTCCAAGCGCCCAATTTGCGAATATTAAAAGAGAATGAAATTTTACTCGCGCCGGATGAAACAGTTGCTTTATTAAACTCCACAATCATCTAAATAAACTACGAGGAAAGTGAAGAAAACAGACAATAGTTTGGATTGAGATTGTTCAAAAGAAAAAAGGCCGTCATGTCGAGAGTAGTATTAGTTCCAAGTAAATTGTCTATATAAGGGAAAGAGAAAAAACGGTGTCGTTGCGATTTACGTATATCTGACCCCAGAAAACCACTAGATCTCAGTGATTTTACCTTAGTCCCTTATAGTACCTGACAATGTAAAATCTTGTGCGCGTTTGAGCGAACGAATGTTCACAAGTCAGTAAGTAATATTTTTAAAAGTCAAAAGCAGGATTAGTCTTAAAGGGCCTTTTAAGAAATCTACCGAAATAAAGACATTCTCAACAAATGTTACAGAATGGTGAATTTATTTGCATAATTCAGCAAACCTAAATCCTTTGTCCGCGGCCCGCCGCTGAAATAATAAATTTACTTCATGTTCTACACTCCAAATGTTCTATCTGAACAAAATTATTTGCCTATTTTAAAAGCTCTCTTCTGAGGCCTGCCTTCTTATTTTATTTGAACTTCCTGCTAGTACAATTTAACGCGGTTAGTACATTTCTTAGTAAGTAGGTAGTACAGTCGCATCGATATGTATACATCTGCATTCGACATGATACCTTATTAGAATGGCATAAAAACTTATTTGCATACATTTCATTGCTCGTGACTGTACATAATACAGCACAAACTGGTGGATACAGGTAAGACATGATGCTTTCATTGAGTGGGCACAAATACTGTACAATTCTACTTTTCTGTGGGATGTGACTCCTTGAGCCGCCATAGGTATGTAACTATAGAATGTAGGTGTAGGATGGGATGTGTTGCAACAATAATTCTTTGATATTTTCACCCCTATCGCATTTAGTATTCTGATCGTACGCGACTGGAGCGATTTCACCGCCAGCACAATATGTGTAAATTTAGAGAACGTTTTCGGCACATTATTACGTTTAGGGATTTTCAAGAAAATTGCCTTATTACCTTTCTTGAGTTCGATTCTGAGCTTGGATTTAGTTGGATTTGGGAGACGAGTCTCGATATAAATATTATTTTGCTAACGTGTTAGTGATCACGGGCGCTGCCGTGGGTGACGCGACGGAATGCGCTAACAATACGTCTTAACCCTGTGCAGATTTTCCTGAAAACAGCTTTTCCAAATTTGGGATCACATCGCATAAAATAAATGTGTCAGCATGACTGCCCCACATATTTAATCAAGCTCTCGGTCTTTGTTTTAAATTAAAATTCCCAAAGCGTCGTGTTTGTGTTAACACGGCAGATCGTAATCAGACAGTAAGCGAGGTTAACACAAAGGTTAAACATTAAATTTAAAAACAGCGAATAAAAAGGCGTTTCTTTGAAGTCAGGTGGTAGTGAGATTTGCTGCAAGTGCATCAGACAGCACTCCTGCTCGCAACCCGACGTCTCTACAGGTAGAGATAAGATTTCGAGTTCACGATTTATGTTACGCGTCTGGCGTGTGTGTAATGCATTTTCGTATTTTATGCAAAGTCGTTTCACGTTTACTTTAAAATGCAAGTAATCAGAGTGCTTCATAGAACCAGAAGTTTACTCAGAAACTGACAAGAGTTCTAACCTAAAATATAAGTAGCTTTCAGAACTTTGTCTCAAAACGAACTTTAAATGAATAATTGCTATTTTATTCAACAACTCATAAGATAAGAACCTACTAACAGAACGTTGATGTTACAAAACAAATGGAAGTATTAATCAAGGATATTCAAAACAAGTTAATCGTTTTATTGCGCCGCGAACAGAAAACACACTAAAACAAACTAAATATTAAGACATTTTAAAACTGTTCTGCTCTATATCTACATAGGTATATCTACTTATACCATAATGTCTTTATTTTGTAATATTACACCTAGGTACTACTTTACTTACATTGAGCTGCCCTCAAATGTGCCATACCTTCTGGGTAACTAGGTCATAAGTTCACAAATTATATTATATATTTTATCCTTATAATGTATACACCTAGTACGCAAATGTGAATAAATAAATAAATAAAAACAAGCAAATCTAAAAATAACTAGCCCCTAGAAACTACATATAATACATTCACACAACACAAAACCAACATTAACTCGGCAACCGCGGATGAAAGCACAATGAAGACGTATAAAATCGCGATACGAGGAGTTACAGGCAATACGGTACAGTCATCGCATCATAAAGCAGAGCGGCGCGGATTCCCGGCACGTCTTGGAGGCTGGTGTATTGAACAAACTAAACAGCTGTAAGAATACCTCACCCCGGTCGTAGTCGTAGGTAAATTGTTTCGCTTGTTATTTATGTTACCCAGCTTGCTAATACGTGCGCCGCTTTTCAAAGTGCCAGCGAGCGTGTTTGCTTTCTCTCGGAGTTTTTAGTGCTTGATTGTATTATTTTGCGTTATAAAATGTGTTTGTGAGAGATAAAAGGGCTGCCGGGGTTACACACGTTTGCGGGGTTCTCTGTTCATCTGTTGCCTTGTTTGCGTAGCTAGACTTGACGGTTTTGTCTGTGTTGATCTTGTAAATAATAAGTAGGTACCTGCTCTGTTGATCTTACTAAGTAGTAAAGGTTTTTGTAATATTACTTTCCGACATGTACATTGGAAAACTGAATCATCATAAGGACAGACACAAGCCTGTTATAATTTTGATGATATCTTTAATATTCTTTACTTGTTTTTTGAAACTAAATAAATGATGTTCATAGATTAAATATACTATTCATGCGTTCCTAAAATATACGTACACATTGCACCCAAACGTCAGTCAGCGGGATAATTCGGGAGGACACATCCCTAATGTGCCCGTGGCCTGTGAAAACCGATAGACAACGTGTTGTCACTTCATCCCCACGAATAACTTTAGGAATGAATAGCAAGTTCAAGTCATTGTAGACGGAACTGCTTATTGATTGGTCAATTTCAACGTATTATGTAGTACCTATCTTCAGATTTACCTGTACTAGATAACCAATCTCTGTCTGAGGTTTGAGTGGTTAACTGATGATCATAATTTGTCATTACGTCTTATAACAAGCCCCTGCTGCGTCTATCTATACCTATCTTCGCAATGATCCAAAAAATACTGATTTTTTTAACTGCTATTATCATGTATCAACAGAAGAAGGTAAGGTGTTTAATTCATTGAGGTTTTGTGTAAATTTGTTGATATATGATGATGATTATTGAAACCATAAACCGTCTAAAGATCATTTGGGATGCATTCCAATAAGTATTAGACATGACGGTATCCAATACATGAGTGAGTATCAAATAATAATTTAAAGTCGTGTTTCACAAGGACCCTTTTTATAATTTTTGTTTTTCTATTCTATTTAAAAAAAAATCTTAATTTTTATTGATAAGTTGTATACGTATATGTTACTTTTGAATTGATAATAATAATTTGTATTGATGGTTATAAAAGAAAATCGTGTTTAGAAACGGTTCTAAATAACTATTAGACATCCGTCTACTACATCTTCTAGTTCGAGTCTTCGAGTTTTGATCAAATACGCTTCCTCGTTGGTAGAGATATATAACAAAACACTGTATAGTGGCATTGTATATTTTTGGTAGGTATAGGAAGTCTATTTCTATGGATAGCCAAGTATACACATTCGAACTTCTACTTGTGCGAAGTCGGGTGACTTCTCGACTAGTTATATTTATAATTTATCTCAGTTCACCCAAACTTTTATTATTTCACGCTAATTTAGTCGCAGACACCTCGGGATATTATCGGGAACGTACCGCGACTCGTAACGACCAGACCGACCTATAACAACTTTCCTAAAGCTCGTAAAGTATAATTTACCGGTCGAGAACACCTATTACTTTTTTAACTACCAACTTCTCAGCGAGTAATACTACCGCAAACCAAAAGGAATTTCAAGTGAATTAGCAACCAAGTAAGAAGTAGGTAGTAGTGACACGAAACATAATACTAGCTTAAAACACAACGATTTAAAAATTAGGACTGGGTTCAGCTGGTGGTCACGATAAAGTCTAAAATGGAGCACCTATAGGTTTTGTCTTAAAAAGCAGAACATAGCAAACGATGACCTCCAACAGAAATGTAAAAACTTATATGTGGAAGGTGCTTGCATTTCAGGAAAGTTTTCTTTGGCTTTTGCATCAGACTTGTGTCTTTTTGCAACGCTCTACAAATTTTACTTGAAGGTTCCCGGATAAAATAATTATAATGTTCTCCTAGCCAAATCTCGATCACATCAAGGAATGTTAAATTATGTTACCAAAACACTGTAATAAATAAATAAATAGTAATAAAAATAAAACATAGGTGCACTATCTGTTCCTTCACACGCGTTGTTTGGTGAGACGGCAATCGAAAATGACCAGAAAGAGAGAGCAGGCGAGAGTTCGGTAACGGTGGTCTTAACACCACCAACTTCCTAAATCCGAGCTGGTTCTGAGGTATTTCAAGACAGGAAACCCTACATTAAATCTTATTTAAAGTCTGTTCCAAAAACAGTCCAAATTTTTATCAATTAGCTAAGGATTCCTATAACTACTTACCAATAATGCGATGGCACCACAAGTCGCAACAACCTTTTAGCTAGGTTTTATTTAAAGCTTACTTACGGTAAGGTCCTAATTTCTAAGAAACCGTTGTCGGTAGACTATTTGTTTTTCAGTTCACGTGCGCTATTTTTGGTCACGCTCTATTATCTATGAACAAACTCCACCGTCACAGCGCATACAACGACTCGCTGTTTGTATATCGACAGCACGGTTAAGCTGTGTAATTAATCGAAGTAGCGATATAATTTGTCTTCGTCAAGTAGCAAATAGCTAATTCCCACACATTAGGGACACAATGGCCCGCCCGGCCGCTCTTATTGATTACCGCCTATTGTTCACCGCGACCGCCTTAAATGATACACTTGCCACGATTTACAAGACCAGAAACGCTTATAGCCGAATTAATGAGGCAATGATCCCTGACGTGATATGCCAGGATAGAAATCAGGGTGTTAAGGCTGTTAACAAACTTGTAAATACTGTCCAGGTTTTGATAACATCAGAATTTAAAAAAATGTAAACCTTAATACCAGATTGGAGAGGAATATGAGTCTGTAAACATCCTCCAAAAATACAGGAGTATAAGTTACGAGACATTAAAGCTAGCGTGCGCAAGAGTGTATGTTTACCAATTTTAGGCTTTGTCGCCCCATCTTACTATAACTTTAACACGTGTCAAAAATCTGTTAAGCTCTATACAAAACCCCTTTTTTCATAATATTATTAGGCAGACATTTGACCGCATTGATACTTTTTGACGCATGATTATGGTTAAATTTATTTGGTGCAACGGATCCTAATAGCCGTTCAGTTTACCTACATCATTGGCAACCCTTCGTCATCGTGCATTAGACTTAGGCCCAAGTTCACCAATTTTTAAACAGCCGGTAAATTTCGATTGACGATTTATTTGACAGAATTCCCACACAACACACGTCAAATAATGCTTAACCGGCTGATTAAAAAAAAACATGTGTTTGTGAACTCCAGGCTTACTGTGAGAAAATGGACTAAAACTCATTAAAACCACCACTGACGCTGTAAAGTTTACGAAACATCAGATTTTAAATAAAACATAAATAAATAAAATTGTGTTTTAATGAGTTCGACTATTCACGTAAACGTAAACAAATAATGGACCTTCAAGTTGTGCCTATGATCGATGGTCTGCTAAGGTAGACAGACCTACCAATTTTGACACATACTAGTGTGGGTATCATAAAAATCTAGTAAATTTATCTTTTGTTAGTTAAGCTTTTACAAATATTGTGACCCACTCTAGTTTGATAAATGACATCCAATAAAGAAGTGTTTAATGATAAACTTTTATAAGGCAAAGAATAATTAAATAAGGGGACGTGTCGACACGCGGTGCCGAAAGCACGCCATTATGAACGCGAAGGGCGAGCGCACACTGCGGCACTTAAATAAAAACACAACATTTTATGGCAATATTATGCATAAATATGCTCCTCCTAAAAACCAAAACGTAAAAGGTAGAACTAAAAAGACTGTAGCTCCACATTATATTGTAAACTAGCGGTTGCCCGCGACTTTGTCCGCGCAAATGTCGAATTTCCCATACAAACTTCTATTCCCCTTTCCACACCTTAGAAGCCGAATCCTTAGAAGCCTTAGAAGTCATTCTTAATTTCTAACCAAATAGCTGCGGACTATTTTTTTATCGATTTAGCCTTAAAAACTGACGGAATGTCATACAAACTTGACTCCCCTTTTATCCCCTTAGGAGATGAGTTTCCAAAAACCCTTTCTTAGTGCAACTCTAGATCTCATAATCATAAGAAACCTATCTGCCCAAGAAGTCTCTAGAGCCAGCGGTTTGGACTGTGCGTTGTATATGTTACAGTCAAAACCCTTAACCAGTCAAAAACCTTATTGACCGGTAAAATTAGTCAATAAGGTTATTGACTAAAGGTGTCGGTCAAACCCCTTATTGACTGATTTTATCTGGCAAAATCAGTCAATAAGGATTTTGACAAACACCCTCAGTCAATAACCTTATTGACTAATTTAAAGAGCAGACATTCAGTCAATATAGGTTTTGACCAACGTACCCAGTCAAAACTGATATGGATTGATTAGAAAGTCAAACGTTGATTCAAAACTCTTAAAAAGTTGGAGTGGTTTCAGTTTTGGTTGATTGCAGTGTTTGAGTTTGAGGGAAGTATGACTGTACTTTAAGGAACGGACGACTTATGAGAGCCATGTTAGCTCGCCTTTTGAAGGACCCCATGTTAAAGCCCGAAGAAAACACCTTAGGGGCAGTTTGGTACTGGTTCTGATTTCAATTCCTGTACCGAAACGATAGGTACCTGTATCTGGAACCGATACCGGTATCGTTTCCAAATGTGATGCCCGTTCTGATTCCAATTACTGTACCGGTTATAGTTTAGTACTTTCTTTGATATTGCTAAAATTCCGATTTTGGTTTTATTAAGTACTAGTTTTAGTACCGGTTCCGGTACAGGAATTGAAATTAGAACCAGTACCAAACTACCCCTAAGGTGTTTTCTTCGGGCTTTAACATGGGGGTAACCTTCAAAAGGCGAGCTAACATGGCTCTCATAAGTCGGCAACATATTGGTGAATCTCTGACATCACAGGTGCCCGTACCCAAACTCCTCAAAGTACAGTCATACTTCCCTCAAAATCAAAACACTGCAATCAACCAAAACTGAAACCACTCTAACTTTTGAGTTCACTCTAAGAGTTTTGACTCAACGTTTGACTTTCTAATCAGTCCATATCAGTTTTGACTGGGTACGTTGGTCAAAACCTATATTGACTGAATGTCTGCTCTTTAAATTAGTCAATAAGGTTATTGACTGAGGGTGTTTGTCAAAATCCTTATTGACTGATTTTATCAGATAAAATCAGTCAATAAGGATTTTGACCGACGCCCTTAGTCAATAACCTTATTGACTAATTTTACCGGTCAATAAGGTTATTGACTGATTAAGGGTTTTGACTGTAACATATATATCAGTCAGTCAGTCATTAATTAACTTAGTTTTCCTTTTTATATTATAGTCTTGACTTCTCCATTGTATTTAATTAATCCGCAGCTATAACTATTTCAAATTGATATATAGTTTTCAGGAAAGCAATAAGACCTTCAAACTAACATCAGGTAAACAATCATAGCTATTACAGTCATGGCTTGGTACAGTACCAATCGCAATTGCTTTGAAGTTAGGCAGCATGCCTGGTTATCAACATAACTTTTCAATAAAACTATGAGTACTTACTTCACACCTTACTTTGCAATAATATCGAGTAAGTTAGGAATTAAATGCGGGACACCATTAGCGTCAATTAGCAAGTAGAAGGAAGGCAATGGTAAAAATTACGATACGTACCTACCTAGCGTTTAAATTATTATCCGTGGTTTCTCGTAAGTAAACTTTTTACTCTACTACCAGCAAAGCATGAAGATAAATAAATAAAGTTATTTCACAACTTTTTAAATAATTTTACCAAGACGTGAAACGATAAACAGAAGTAAGAATATATTTATCTTGTCTTACTGAACACGAGCTTCGTTTGCACTCAAATAACCCACAAAGTCAAAACTAAGTTCTTTTTTAAATTCGTCCTTACTTTTTATAGTTATAGTAATTACGGCAGTTTATCTTCTTTTACTACCAACATGTACCTAAAACTTTTAACTAAGTGACAGATTGTTTTTTTAAACAAATACTTTTGTAGTTATAGCTAAACCGTGTAATTCGGCGTGTAACATTTATTACGTCAATGCGATATGTAAGTACTAAGGGTTTTCAACGATTATACAGGAGTTGGAAATTACACCACGCAAGTTAAGGCCCTTGAGGTGCCCCTGGAGACTGGTTGCACCTTTACGATCAGGGGCATACAGTTGTAACTCTTAACTTTGACCCAAGAGAATTCATAACTAGTATGTATTTCTTTTTAAATAAAACTGTCGAATAGTTATGAAATAAATTGGGTCTCCTTAGTTTTTTCAAGGAGATAATGGGGTCAATTCCAATGTGCCTAATTTTAAGTTCAGACTATTTCTGTCTAACAAACGAAAAGAGAGACCAATTCAATCTAGAAACCTCCGATTAAACAGCTGTCAGTTGCTAAGGAAATTACAGAATCCATAGACAATTAAGTAGTAAAGTCATTCGATGACGGCAAAAACTTGTATATATAGGTAAGTAAGAAATAGCATCACTTAGTTTGATGGTTTAAAATTATTGTAGTCTGTCTCTGTTCGTTTGTTTAGCACAAAAAGAAAAAGATAGAACATAAAACTAGTCTTAGACAGGGCCAATTTGAGTCGAGCCCATTGACACATGAATAGCTAATAGACCCATTTAAATTTAAAGTCTCTCTCTTCGTGCAACTGGGCGCCAGTATGTTCTCGTGATATGTTGGTTCATACAGTTTCCAAAGGAATATTCCAGAATATATTTTTCTTTAGCCCCAAACTCGAAGCAATTCCCATGATAATATTAAGAATAAAAGAACAAATTTTAATACTTACTTCCGGTATAAAGGTTTTAATAAGACCGTATTTTAAGATTAGAATAGCAGCGACGGCAATTTATTGTTTTGGTGTGAACACATAGTATAAGTACAACAAAGTTATACCTACTTTACACCAATACTGTAACTTCAAGACAAAGTAAATAACCCTTTTTTTATGGTACCAGACAAAGATTTCTAACCAGGATATCACCTAGAAGGTACAAGGTGATATTACGAGTATCTATCAACTTTTAGGTTAAAAGGCCCACAGTCTCGATTGTGTTTCTGCGAAATGTTTCAATTTACCCGAAAGTAGGTACTAACTTCATTTAATTTCCTGTGGAAGTGTTAAACTTTCTGTTACAAGAACATTTTACAACAGGATTGATTAAGCTAGGTACTCAGCCAAAATTTTACACAAGTGGAAACAGAAGCTGAAACGGACAAGTTTTCTTGATCTTTGGTGATTGAGTTGCTTCTCCTACGCACTTACTCTATCAACATAAGTAAGACGCCTACATTATAAATAATTCACAATATAATTTCCACAGGTTCGACATTTAAGCTATTTTAATTACGCACTTACTTTCTAATACCACAAGCGATGCCCTTTAAGTCCATATAAGCTCTCTATGGTGGAGGCATAACCAATTGATAGGTACCACTAAAAAGTTTTTCATAAGCTTGTTTATTGCTACTATCTAAGGCTCCGTTTGCTACAATTAAAGACTTCTCTCAAGTAGTATAGGTACCTACCTTACATAAATTAAAATGTGTTTAACATGACGACGAATTTAAGTTGGTGGCGTGTGTTCGTAAGTTCCTTTACACTGTTATACATACATAAACAACCTCTACACATAGCGAAGTCTAGCTAACTAAACCAAACGATCTAAATACCAGGCTAATAAGTTGTTAAGATTTCCATCCAGTTGAATGTAGCGCCAACACGGAAACATCTTTTGCGTGCGACACACATTTCCACGCTTCACCTTCCCCGAGCATAAAGCAGAGCAATTTACCTTTAATGGTGACCGTGTAGACCTTTTTCCCGATATATTTCACGAAATCCCAAGTTTTTATGAGAAGTGAAATACATGAGGGTTAACGCAGTTTTCATTACTTTTTACTTCATAATAACCGTACTGCTAAGCGAGGCAATTCCAAGTTGATAATCCAGGGATTGGTTTAATGAGCCAAATGTTATCCGGAGCGGATTATCCCCACTCGCATGGTGTTACAGTTTAACCCCGTTTCTTTTCACTTCCGACCATTTTTATGCCTTTTGCCTCATAAGAGCATGCAAACGGGTTGTTCCAAAAATCGTAATTGCCCGTAGTTAAATGCTTCAACTGTACAGCTCTAAATACTTATTTAAACATATAAAACTTTTGTTTTATATTTTTGCGTAACTTTGATCTAATTACTTATTTAAAAAATGCCTGAGAAATTCTTTATTTTTGCTGTTTTATTTGCCTTTAGGTTTCTGAATTAATTACTAAGTAGATGAAAACATCAAAGTATATTACTTGTTTGCGAATATATCAAATTAAATATTCAAAAAAGGTAAGATATAATAACTTACTTCAAATACATATTACAGGAGTTGTATAAATTCGAGTAGCAAATAAGGCCATTCTTAAGCTACCAATTTGAGAAACACTAAAGTCGCTAAGTGACTGATGCATCCTTTGGGAGACGCCGACATCAAAACCACATTTAAGCATGTTGGAATTAACTTCGATATACCAGACGTAGTCTATATTCGGTCGACGTAAGTATTCATTTTCTATTCACTGCATTAAATAATTATTGTCCCTATAAGTTATTAATTAAGTACATACTGAACGATTTTTTACTAGTAGTGTAACCATGTTATAATGTATCCAGGGATCAGTGGAAGTGGGTGGACCAGAATATGGTTATGAACCATTTAAATCAGTATTACGGTTCATATTTTATTTAAGGGCCATCGATACTATCGATAGACTATCGGTACTATTGCTTTTTTGTCGACTATAAAGCGACAACGTAGTAATATCGGATTTCGAGATGACATGCTGTAGCGCTGGTTTTGATACTCTAAGCGTTGTGTTGTGTGTCTAACTTATTTCAAATTCACTACACACGTATTTTGGTGGACTTTCAATGTTATTCTTTGTATACCTCTACATTGTCGCTATAACTACAGCTTTAATTATCTGTTATTGAGCATTATTGGATAACTCTCGAAGTTACGAATAAACTTGTGTCTACTAAACACAATGGAATAAGTTTCCCAAACAAAACTAAAGATTTTAGCAGATCAAATGACAAATAAGTTACCCTATGTCCTTTTCTACAAACAAACGATGCTCTCGACCAGTATTCGTGCACGTGTCAAAAAACCCCCTCACATTACATGAACATTATTTGCTTGGTTACAATGTGGAAGTTTTCGCAGCAATATTTTTATCCTAAATGGCGTAATAATATATGGTGTACGTTTCTTTGGTCCCCAGGCACAAAAGGCAAGTGCTATTGAACGGGGAAATGCAACCCTCGTTCTGGGCACCTTGCCACACGAACGCGAATTTTCTGAGTTACATCCTACCTGTATGTACACGCATAGACATTTTAAGAGTTTCGTAGTCCACAAATTTAATATTTATTATAAGCATACCTTAAATAGTCTATAGGAAACCACTAAGGTTTGTATTAAGACCTAAAAAACTAGTTTACATTCAAATAATTAATAGTTTGTATTCCATGTCCGCCTGTCTGTAGCGAAGTGCTAGCAGTGCTAGTGCATCCTTTAGTATCTACTAGAAAGGTGTAATTTATCATATGTATACAGAATGAATTTTTAATTACCATCTTAAATATATGGAAAAACTAAAACACGCGTTAGCATAAGAGATAAAGCATCTAGATAGTATATGATAAAATACTAAGAAAACGAGCACGGCATGCAAAATACACTATTTATACGCGCCAACAGCGACGCGCCCGCCCTCCGCTTTCATTTCATTGATATTTTAATGATCCATAGTTTTTGACACTTACGGCAAATTGAAAATTGAATTAGGAAAAATGTTATATAGTGAATACTTGACCTACCTATTTTATATCAAAATGAGCTCTATGAACGATACCTACTCGTAAAATAATTTAAATGGTGTTTAAAAAATCACCGTGTAACATCAATCACGCCAACAAAATACTGGAATAAAACCTTAAAAAATTTCAAAGAACCTTTTCTTTTCTGTCTTACCCATCGTTTAGTGTGGGTGTAGGTAAATAGTCCTTTTAAAAATATTTTAGGTTTACTAAGTAGACTTGTTCAGTCAGAAATTTGTTTGTGAAATATAAAGCTTTTAAGTGCTAAATGTTGGAGTCAAGTAACCCCACTGTTACCCGTCAAACGGATACTTTTGTTTGGGTACATTAAAAACATCAAAGTAGCACAATTATACAAAGCATTAAAACCCTAAAAAACTATCACGACTATGTAGGCTTTTAGGTAGCTAATGAGTAGGTACTTAGTTAATGTACTCATGCAGTCGACTAACTTATAAATTGAAGCTGAAAAACGTAAATTTAGTAATAGCTCTATAAAAAAACCAACTGCATCAATAATTTTGTAATTATATAGGCTATATAGGTATCGAAGACGTATAACTACGGAACCCTACATTTGAGCTGAGCCCGACACGCACTTGGCCATTATTTTTATTCCTTAGCATTATGTTCTACTTACACTAATGTATTTCTGATTCGGTAAGCTATATTTTGAACAAGGAAACTCGTGCTTAAAGTTTCAGATAACAACGAATACTTGCCGAGCCAAAATAATGTAAGTTACTTGATAATTTAAAGGACCATAAAACTGTGCTTCAATACGTGCGATTATTCATTGTTTTTATACGTTTTAGTAGTCAAAGGTGTACCCTGCCGTCATAAGGAGAAAGGCCACAGCTTCGTTTTTGGTCTAAAATAAACTTTGTATATTAAAGGAATGGGCAAACAATTCTTATTTTTTCTTTATGTAAAAAGCCTGATTCCACTTAATACCAAAGATATCAATGGATATAAAGCCATAAATTCATATACTATAGCCCGTTTTTTTATAATAATAAGCCATAATTTACAACTTAGGACATTTCTTGTTAGTAAAGTGTTACCGTTTATTACCGTGTTACTGTTTTTCTAATGCGAAAGGCCATAATTTGATTTTTTGCATCTATAAGTACTTGATAATTACGCTAACATAGTTGAGTTATTTGATCTCGTAGGGAAATGGTCTCGTCAATGTTGTTAAATTATTTAATTCGCGTATTAATGTTTTGGGTATATCAGAAAAAACATGAATAACTTAATTCAATTTTAGTCTTGTGAATTTCAATCTTTCCTCTATTTTATTATATTATATTTTGTAAAAAAGATAGGAAAGTCACCAAACTTTATTAATTAAGTTACAAATGTTTTTCCGAGTGTAGATAAATAAACTGATTTCAGAAGTAACTTAACGATAAGCTAGCTATCTTACGAGCAACTTTTTTTTTTATAAAACACTAATTAGCTAGATATCGACCAGCGAGTGTGCAAAGTACCTATACGCAAAAACATTTTCACTAGTTATTATATATATTAATATGAATATTTTGTTCCGTAAATCTAATTTAGAAAAAATATACCTACTTAAACTGATTTTTATGCACAATCTTTCGTCATGCATCACGCGCATGCATTATTATGCGCCATCCACCCAATTTTATATTGTCCGAAACCGATACCGGTACCGATGGTAAAAAATATAATTAAGTATGCTTCTAGGAGTAATATATAAATATGCAAAATATTTGACGTAACCTATTGACTTACTACTTCTACGTATTTTGATTGACTACGTAGCACTAATCTGTTTTGATAACAATAACTTTTATGAGTATAAATTAATAAGTCGGAGTCCTACATCTAGAAATATATTAATCAATTTTACATATATAGGTACTAAAAAACCATGAATAAAAAAAAAGTACAACTTTGATCAGATGATATCGGTAGGTTTGTCTTAATCAATTGAATATTGTGTAGTTTGCATACTCACACTCAGGTATTCTCGATTGGATTCCATTTGTTCCATTACCCGCCTATTTGTTGTTGACAGATCCTTTGAAATATTAAACGAGGTAGTACATATAGCTACAAGTAATTACTTAGTAATAAACCTACATTTATTCAATTAAGATATTGTTTGCTGAGACAGGTTATTAAACTGAGGGGATAAGTAAAAACAGAGTCAGTCCAAAATTATATATTTTACGGAAAGCGATAGTGGACCGCATACAACTGATTGTTGACACTAAAATATACTATTTTGAAAGAGTTACATTTTTTGACATCAAATAAAACATTTACCTTTAATTCCGATTCTTCAATGACGGTAAACATAAAATTGCATAGATAAATATAATATCTATTTTTGTGAATCCCAAAATAGTGACATGGAAATAATTTTAATAGTTTACTAAAGATCTATAAACAGGAACGATCTGGGAAGCATTGATAGTGAATAACAAAATATATTTAGGTAGCTTTACTTATAAATAAAATAGGTTCAGGATCACAATATATTTACATTTTGTATTCTAACGCTGACGCTAATCAAAAGCTCCCATGTTTATTGCGGCAATAGGAAATTAGTTATTAATACTAGAACCTTCTATTTATTGATGTTCCTAAAACGATATAGAGTTACTGAGATGAGGAGCTACACACACGCCCACCTTGATATGGCCCCAGTGTAAACCACCTACGCAGAATCATAAAATATAGATTGATATGCCTACAGCTTATTTTCTGCATTTTTTCTTTGTGTTTCATCTTGTTACATGTTATAATAGGTAATTATACAAGCTTTATGTATTTACGTGAAATTTTATAATAAGCCTTCAAAATCACCGATATACAGGGTTACTTTACAGTCAGTTACATATTATATTATATAGAAACGACTTAATCGCAATTAATTTTATCATCGTATTTTTCGAATAACATATACATTGAAATATCCGAAAAAAATTAAATGGAGAGACAACGCAACTTTCGCGCGCCTTAGTAACTATTAATGAATTACACTTTTTAGTTGATAGATAAGCAGATGAATCAGATATCAGATATATTTTTCTATGAATGAGTTAAAGTACGATACGCATACGATTTTTAACAAAGAATGCTAATAATTAAATGTGAATAAAATATTTACTTTGATTTGCATAATATCGATTAATTTACTGAGTCGCTCCTGAAACTTTGGTACCTGACTGACAAATAACCCTGTATACTTTGCCTGCGCCTGTTTTTATGAGTTATGTGCGTTTTAGTTACGTCGTGCCCGCTGGCCTACCGCCTAAATTATTTGTTGATTAAAATTGTTGTTTCTAAGGTACACTGACAGCTGTTAGTCAATTCGACCGCCATACAAAACGCACAGAAAACGGACATTAATCAAAAATTAAGAATCAAATGCTTACAATGTATATAAATCGGACTCTGTTGCACGCGAATGCAACATGATGCACACCTTAGTGTTTGCCTCAGAGCAATAATACTTATTTTCAATATTCTTATTTAATATACGATACGATAAACAAAACAAATTACAGTAGCCACTATATTTACAAGCCTAAATATGAAACTCAGTCTATACTTATTAATACTTTCAATTAACCCTTAATTATATCTACAACTTCATAAACTACATTAACTTTGGTAAATTTACATATCAAGATCTAATACATATGTTGCATCCGGTCAATACAAAATTTTGACTACAAGTTTTGACCATAATGTTTAACACTACATGGTCTAGAATTTTGATCAAATAACAATATTTAACCAACACAGTCAAATTATTCTAATTATTTCTACGAGTATATATTCAGTACTAATTTCTTACATCCCACAGAAATAAACCTCGCAAACTGCTTACAACATTCTTGTCAACTTTATAAAAGGTTAGTAAGTTACTACGAGTATGCTCAAATACTGTCTGTGATCACGGATTGAATATTTGCATAGTTTAAGGTCCACTTCCCAATAAAGTTATTAACGGAACTAAATTACGGTTCTTGTTAATTAATTCGTCTATTTCGTAAATCGACAACGTCAATTCAGTAAGATCTCAATATAATATGTTCCAGCCTAAGACCAACATCAAAGAGCCATTTTCCAAGGTGATTGTACAGGAAGGTGTAATTAATTCATTTTCTTAGTTGCTCAAAGTGAAACAGCCCGAGATGTTGCTATCTTGATTAAAATGACTAATGAGTACAAAAAACCGTTACAAAACCGATCCTTAGAGACTGCTCCGTTGTAATCTTGTAACCTGAAATCTAAAAACATTTTTCTAATTAGCTAGCGAATGTTTCTTTTTTGTTCATCGAGAAAAACAAAGGCAGCAAGTTTTTTTATGAAAACGTAATTACAGTTATGCTTGTATATACCATTTTTTAGATGCTGCTAACCAAGCACCTACTTACTAAAAATAATTATGAGATGTCTGAAATAAAATAACCTAAGGTCATACTTTCGAAATCACATTTTTCCAAACATCACGACTTAACAGCTGTTTTCAATTGTTAAGGAATGTCAGGTACGTGATCCGTTCAGAAGAAAATAATGTTAAAGTTAAAACACGCACCTTGTGTACCAAATGGAGTACTTTGCGATGATTTGTCAGCCATCACGTTCAGCCTCTGAACAACTGTCAAGAACAAGTCTTTATTGAGAAAAATCAACTTGTACATAAGACTACCGAGCATGTATAGTGTTTATTGAAACTCACCGTTTTTGTTCTCCAGTGCTGGTGGTGACATTGCTAGAACAAAAAATAATCATAAAACACAAACTTTTTCCAATTCTAACTCATTATTTTCTGCCTTAGCACGCAAAAGCATGAAATATTTGTTTAAATGCGGCTCTATCTGTTATAGAAATAAATTTGAAACTAAATTTTAACCCAATTTGCCTTTTATCATTAATTTCAATGCTTGTAACTATGCATTTTAAACTACATACCGGAAAAATATTCTCATTATTTTTTTACTTTTAAAAATAGTTTTACACATTTTTGTGAAAATTGCTTTTCAACTTTTTTGTGATTATTGTTATTCTTTCCCCTTCAACCGCTACAAAATATGTGTAGCGGTTAAAGTAGATATTAGTATTATGTTATCGTCTTACCGAATTATGGGAGTGAAGGAACAGAGAGTGCACCTCTGTATTGCGCACACACTTGTGCACTATAATATGTCCTGCGCAGTTGGCTAATCTCTGTTGAGATAGGCCGCCGTAGTTGAAATCGGCTAGGAGGACATCATCAGTACTGTTATGCAGGAGGAAATTCGTAGGGGAACGAACTTCGGATAATATGTCAGAAATGTGCCAGCTTACATTTTAATATCGTAGTTATAATACTGAATCACAGCCTCACAGGTTATATAACCACACTTTCCCGTACGTAGGTTTGACATAAAATGCCTACATGAAAGGTATAAATAGCCCGCATAAATAGTCATAGCTATGAACTTTTTTAATATCTATTTATTTATTAATGTTTAGGGACTTACACGTTTATGAACATACGTTCACATAAGGGCACATTCGCAATATCGTAACTGTTCATAGTTTTGATTGTTGTACATTATCATGACTGTCGCCACATCACATAAAATAACACAGTGAGCCCCGCATCAACTTATCCAAATCTGTCGAAATATCTCAAATATCTTCTTCTTCATTTATTAATTTCGACCACAAACAGATTCACAATACAATGTTTCCATTATGCATTATTAAACACTAGTGCTCATTATGAATCCAATAATGTTGGCCACATGATAGGAACTCTATGTGATTAACATAAGGTTGAAATATGGATGCGGAAGTTTGACAAATTAGGGTAGGTTGATGTGGGGCTGTTTATATGTACTTCAGTGATGGTATTTTTACAGTGGTTTTTTATCGACCTAACGTTAGTCAGTGGTGTATCATTTGATGAGGTAAAATCAAAGTTGCTAAGTCTATTAAAAAAATACAGTACATACATGACATCATTATGACTTACGATATAACTTGATGGTGCCCTCGGTGTCTCCCAGCGAGTTCTTAGAGACGCACTTGTAGGCGCCGTAGTCGGAGCTGGTGATCCTTCGGATGGCCAGCCGCAGCACCGAACGGTACGAACCATCCACCTTCTGCGGCTCAAAACCGCCTCCTGGTCGAATGATAATAAATTGTTTCAACAAGCACACCAATTATTAGCCCCGAACTAAGCGTAAGCTTGTGCCATGGTGACTTTAATGGATATGGTGAGACATACGTATACTAGCAGTTCCCCGCGACTTTGCCCGCGCCAAAAGTCGGTTTGTATGTATTGTATTTTCCATACAAACTTTCATCCCCCATTTCACCCCCCTTTCTTCCCCTTCTTCTTGATGTTTTTATATCGCGACAAAAAGTAGCCTATTTCTTTCTCAGGGGATAGTGACGACCTCTAATGGCAAAAGATTTTTCAAATCGGTCTAGTAATTTTGGACCCTATACAATACAAACAGACAATCAAATCTTACCTCTTTATAATGTTAGTGTAAATAAACGTCCATAACTTAGGTACAAATGATCGTGCTCGTCACACAAACATTTGCCTCTTGCGGGCCTTGAACCCGCAACTTCTGGTTTTGTAGTCCGGAGCGCGAATCACTACACCAAGACGGCCGTCAACTGCTGAATCATAAGTGTGGTTTTACAGTCACGCGCCTCACCAGCTCGGCTTATTAACTGTATTCCTGTTATATAATGGTTGATTGAACTTCGAAATCTCACAGAAAACATGATTTTCGCATAAAGTCTCTAACAACTGATTGGTGGTCTAGAACAAGAAGGAGTATTTTTGCTGAATTTGTATTTGGGGGTGCTTGTACTTATCAAATGCAAGAACTTCGATTAATGGCTTAATGACGAAATACTGAACATTTTTCAATAAAGCCCGTAAGAAGCTTATTAAAAATTTTTCATTAAAAATCACGCGTGTACCCTCGGAATTACAAACACCAATACATTAGAGGATGTTTCATCAGAGCCGGGCAGGATTGTCAATACCTATTTAAAACCCAGTAAGACTAAGATTTCCAATAAAATCGTGCAAAAGATAATAATCAACTCGATCCAAAATCCCTTGAGAAAAGTTGAGCCCTATTGAAAAAATAAGTTTCCTAGATCTGAGATCTTCTGTTTATAAATAATTTGAATACACTTTGTAGATTAGAATACGACAGTAGATGATGTGATGGATGATAACTGACAATAGTTCTGGGATTCAGACAATGGTACAAACCCGCATGCATCGATAAACACCAAAACAGCAGGTACATAGATAACCATAATGGGGATGATGCCAATATTCACAAACAATTCCAATAACCTATTTTTGAAATAAACAGTATATTTAGTATAAAGAAACTATACAGCATAGTAGTATAGTTTCTTTGATCATTATCAATTATTTGTAATATTGAACTTTTTATTACGCTAAAACCGTTAAAAAGTAACTACGTTAGGCCCAGCTTAGACAGACGTCATTCGCCATTATGTTTTTTTTTTTTACTTAATATAAGAATAGCGTTTTGACGGTCCTTTCAAAGTACTTCAACGAACTTACCCAAATCTGTCAAAATAACTTAATTGTTATGGAACTCTATTTGATCAATATTAAGGTTGAATTAAGGTTGCGGAAATTTGACAGATCAGGAGCTCTATTTTTGAATCACTCGCTTGCAGATTTCTACTGAATATCGTTAGTCATCTAAAAATCCGTATTTTTGAATCGCTCGAACTGTCATTTATTGTGTCTGTCAGTATGAAATAAGGCATGTAGACGAGTGAAATTAAGTCGCATGCGCCAGCAAAATGTCATACGAGTGATTAAAAATAGGGCTCCAGGGCAGGTTGATGTGTGGCCCACTGTACCCCATTACTAAACACAGCTTTAGGAAATTATTAAATTAACACACGACCTATTCTAAGATGTTTCCTCAAGATTTCTTTGACGTCACTCAACATCGGTTACTATTGGTATTTTAAGTGACATATCCGGCCTGCACTTGATACTTTCCTTACTGGAGCTGAGTACGTATGAGTCAAGGAATCTACCTGTATGTCAAGATTAGGGTACACCGCGATCTACCTTAAGATCTTCATCATGGCCATAAATCGATAATTGTGACGCTATTTTTTACAAAAAATATAACTTCGTTCGTTGATTATATTTATTTCAATCCTTACGATTTTCCCGCGCGGATTTGAGCTACGCTGAAAACATTATAGAGACTATCAAAAAATGACGCAAATTAATTTGAAAACACTTTAAAGTTTAACTTGTCAACTGTTGCTGAGGAATACGAGTATATTGATTTGGTTTTCTGTCATATAAAATATATCATTATCATAATGAGCAATCATTTGCTTATTTACAGAATACCCTTCAATATGAAGCTTACAAATGATATTTTTCAATAAAAGTAATGTTTGAAATTCTTTTTGTCGTTATTTACCTTTCTGAAGAAAGATCAAATAAAAGCAATGAACGGCGCGCGCACAAAAGTAACTTTTTTGTCACAATAGACCTAATGTGAGTTTGATACCTAAGCAAACACAAAATAATATTTGTTTCGAATGAAAGTTGTTGCCAGCTAGTCACTTATGCCGTATTAAACAGAAACATTTTAGTATTATATTTTTTAAGGTACTTATAATGTAACTTTTTGTTTGTTATTAAGGAGCCAATATTACAAGAAATATTTAATGTAAAAACATTTAAAAATCCGTTTTTAAATTTTAACGGTATAAAAATGCAAGTAGATACAGTTACTAGCGCGTATTATTTCTGTACAATGAAAATTTTTCCATTTATTCTGCACTCATGAAATGTATGGTGCGAAAATTGTAATAAAAACGTTCTGCATGGATTTACAAAGTCTTTATGAGACAACTCCTGGCACAAAATACTAGTATTTTTCTTTCTAGGTAGCTATTACCTATGTAAACGTTAAAAATCAAATTATTATTAAATAAGTATATACTACCAGTTGTACTGACTGACCCATTCCTGACCCAGCCCTTTAGGGGAAAATATAAATAATATTATTTCAAAGGTATTTTAAGCTTGTTATCGTTGTCGATAAACTTTATTCAACGATCACAGTTTAACGTGTGTCAAACACGCAATAACTTGGTTCCTTCTCCTGTAACTTTATGACAAAGTTCATGAAACACGAAATGAGTAGGTTATTATTTTACCTACCTTACATTATTTTACTATCTGACTTGACAAATATTTTTCGTCAATCCTAAATCTCACTAATCCCAGTCAATGTAATGACTCAGTGCAGTAGATTTAAATATTTTAGCTTAGTGATGATCGCATCACTAAGCGAAAATATTCAAACCAAAACAAAAAGATAAAAAATAATCTAAGCGAAGTGTGACGGAAAAGTCTCGATACAGTTGGAGTACTCATGTGCTTGTAGCGCATGAACATTTTCATATCCTTTATCAAAACTATGAGGGTAGCTTGTTGTATATAACATCATGTATTAAAATGAATAATCTTACCGACGGGTACGATTTCTCCGTTCTCTCTGCTCCAGTAGCTGACTGGCTTGGGGTAGGCTTCTGTTTCGCACTCCAGCACGAGGTCGGTCCCTAGTGCGGCACCGACCAGCTGGTTTCTGATAGTGATCACTGGTGGAACTGGTGGAAAAACAAACGTACGTATTTCATTTTGCAAAAGTACAGTTGATGCGGCTCTTCAGCTCTAGGGAAACAGTGTCGTATCTATGTAAATAAAAATGTATGTTTGTATTTTTGACCTCTATGCATTTCAAAACCATTGATCAGAAGTTATGGGTAGGCTGCTAAAATCAATGGCATCAAAGGTTTAGTTAAATAGGTATTAGGTATCTGTATCATATCAGTCTATTGCAGTCCACTGCTGGACATAGGCCTCTCCAAGACGGCGCCAACTTTCACCGTCCTCCGCTTTTCGCATCCAGCCACCACCGGCCACCTTCCTCAGGTCATCGGTCCACCTAGCAGAGGGGCGTCCAACACTACCTATCCGCATGTGTTACATTTAATGATAGCGTCATGGCATACCTACATTGATTTCGTTAATTAGAATATAATGCGTGAATTTCATCCGCTGAAGAAGATGTACTGTACTCTACCATTGTGCCTAATAACACATCCCTCGTTAGTATTTCTTGTCTTTGATGTCAGACTCAATAAACAGAATCCCTTATGATACTTAATAGGAAAATGAACGCTGATTTCAATATTGTATCTCATGTTGCATCTCTGTATATTGTTTCACAGAACACAATATCCGTATGTCATTTTGCTACAATAAATACGATACTTCGAAAATTACTTTTACGCTCGGCGTCATAAGTTGGGAGAGCGAACTTTTTGTTTTACCGTGCGGCTGAAGCGAAGAACGCCCAAAAGCTCTTTTTCTCTAAAAGCATAGCGTAATAATTTATTTACTTACATTCAACGGTGAGCATAATTCTTTTGCTGACTGTGGGAGGGACTCCGTTGGAGGCGATGCATAGGTACGCGCCCGCGTGCTGCCTGCTCACCCTGCTTATGTTTAGCACCGGCCCCTCTAATGATGACACTGAGAACAAAAACGTAATTTTCAGACCATGTCTTGTTGGCAGTTTGCTCCTAATGAAACGTACGAGTATTTGTTGCGGTTGTGTTTTGTTTTTATTTCATTAACTTAGCAGTTTTCAGTCTCAATGATATTTTGAGTTTTGTAGGATTACACAAAATTTTGCAGAATACGAGTATGTACGGTTAGCCAAGTAGTCTATCACCCTAAAGTTGGAACTCATTCCTGCGTCAAAGAATAAGAGGGTTTATTGTCCCATGTAAAAATATTCTGACAGCTAGTACTAATAATACGTCATGTGCACCTCTTCCATTTTTAACAATGATAATAAGTCCATTAGTAACTTATCGCTATTTTACTTAACACATGTTGTCAAAACTGGTAGACCACTTTCTTGCCTACCGTACCTATTCAGCTTTAATCGTTAATGACGACCACCGTGTTGAACGTGTTCTGGGTGGCTGTAGGTTCGAATTTCGCGTGGGATAAATATTTTTAATGAGTGTATATTTGGATATTTGTATGAATTAGTAAAATTGCATGAACATTTCTACGACTATCTATTTTCCGTAGTACAGGCTCTAGGTACTTATAGTTTGGGGCTATATTCCGAAAAATTCGTGCGCGACCCACCTGCGGAGCGAAAGACGAGCGGGGAGCGAAGAACGGCCAATCGCATGCGACTGTCATAAGATATCCCCTTAAGGGGATTAAGTATTAGAATACGCGATATTCACTCTTATCACAGAATAGAATAGTTCTCCGTGCAGAAGTATGACTTTGCAATGAAATTTAAAGAAATATTTACTCAATGTCGTCAACGATATGGTGTAATATAGTTCGCCTCAGAGTCAAGCACATTCTCGTTTAGACACCTACAGAAATCCATTGCAAGATAATTTCATTCTTATAAATCTGGAATATAATTCATAATACACTAAACCTATTCAGTGACGTACTATCATGTGACTTGATAGGGTTGACTGCTACAAGAAGCTACTTACGCCATCTAACGCACCTATCTATAGCTCTTTATTCATGCTCGTCTAGCCAGCAACGTAATCTCAGACATAGTGCCGTGCGCCGCCGGTAAATAAAACACGCGGGCGTTTCGTTGCGGTCGCCCCGCGTAGGTACTTTTTTGCTACCTACGCGGGGAGTTACACAGGCCTGGTCTTACTAAACTTCAGCGCAGTGTAATCAGAGTTAGACTGTAAGTCTGTCTGCCCTATCTCGCTCTTTCTAAGGATGAAAGAGCGAGATGGGGGTAAGACTGTCTGAATATTGTGTAATCTAATAACCTAGCTAACTCCGCCCGTGCCCGCTGACATCTAGCATTCCTCGCCCCCCGCACGTATTAGTTTCGCAGGAAGGTCGCACACGAACTTGTCGGACTATAGGTAATAATTGGTGAGATTGTAAGAACAATTGTAATACTTTAACTAGTTACCTTTTAAATATATTATTGCACTTGAAAAAATGACCGCCAGAATAATTTTTTCAAGTGCAATAATATATTTAGATTGCAAAGTGAATGCTTATCACTTAAAAAACAATAATTTATCGTATTTGCAAGCTTCATCTTTCGATTGCTAAATACTTGCAAAAGTATTTCTTTCGAGTGTTGAGGGTGTAATCCCAATAACATTGATGAAAGCAACGCGGCATTACAGCGTTAAGATGCACTTGAAAATTTCGACAGGCTCTGCCAACGCCAGGGTGGCCGAGAGGTTAGGCAATCGCCCGGCATGCGAGGAACGCGGGTTCGATTCCCGCCTCTGGCGGTCTTTTTTTTAAGTGCAATAATATATTTAGATTGCAAAGTGAATGCTTATCACTTAAAAAACAATAATTTATTTTATAGTTACCTTTTATTCTAAGAATAATAATGTCCTCCTAGCCGAATTTCGACTACGGCGGCCTATCTCAACAGAGTTAGCCAACTGCGCAGGACTTTTTACAGTGCACAAGTGTGTGCGCAATACACAGGTGCACTGTCTGTTCCTTTACTCTCATAATTCGGTGAGACGGCAGTCCGACATGACCGTAGAGAGATCAGGCGCAGGACCAACGGCTTAACGTGCTTTCCGAAGCACGGGGGTGTTAACACCACCAACTTCCTGACTCCGGAGCTGTGTCTGAGTAATTTCAAGACAGAAAATCCCAAACACTCTCGACCCGATCCGGGATTCGAACCCGGGACCTCGTGGATAGTACCCAGCGTGCTAATCACTCGACCAACGAGGCATTCAAGTTTTTTTTTTCTAAGAATACAGTACACCTAACGCAAGAACTAGTTAAATTATTCTGCATATTCATTGACGTGCAATAGTCGCTTCCTCTATCGTATTGAATCTGAAAACTTGCCAAGTAATAATAACTTTTAACATTAAATCTTGGCACCATAATTCCAATGGGGAAAGAGTTTTCTTCTATTCCTGGCGTTTTGCAGAAACACGTAAGTACATATAAGCTAGTAGCCAGCAATAGGTTATTGACCGACCAAATACACTTATCCCTTAACTAGTTGTATAATAGTCTAGACTAGCTAATTTTATTTCATCCATATAAGAGCTGTACGCTTTTTAGGGGTTCCGTAGTCAACATGTAAAATTCTTATCACCTTATGTCTGTATACTAGACTATCGTATTTCGAGATGATGGTGATAGATATGTATAGAAAGGCATTCACTCTATTAGTTTATCGTTTTGTGCCTCCCCTAATTAATAAAAAACTTATTTTTTTCTTACGGGCTGTATGTATAATTTTATTCAATGTATAAAACACATAAATCTTTACTCGATACATCCATCGATTTATTTTAAAGGTAGGTAAAAAATGTACTAGTCATTTTGACTATGAAACATAATAATCATATCTCTCTACTTCTACTACTACCTTTTTATGATCAGCGTTAGTACCTGGTTGTTTTTCAATCTGTCCATTTGCTGATTTATAGTGGCAATGAATTCGTTCTATACCATTATAGGTATATTTTAAAAACAACACAGATAGTTTCTCTGTTTTATATACGTATATTACTTGACTAAGAATAAACTTGCACTATGTGAACTATAGGTAGAAGAGTAACTACTTATTGAATTAATAAATTATTCCAATACAAAAAAAAAAGCTAAAGTGAATTTAATTTTCAGCAATATTTAAGATTTTGTAGCGTCATACGTTGCTACGAATATCAACTGCTACATTAGATCACTCCGAGCTCGTAGCGTCGCGCGTCGAAGCAACTATTAATAAGTTCAACAGTGGAACTACGAAGACCAAAAATATGCAGTTGAATATAAACCGGACAAGTGGGATCCGGACTCGCGCACGGGGTTCCGTACAAACTTGTGCAAATTGTTTTTTTTTGTGAAGGAACAACTTGCGCTGTAAAGACCTTTTTTACAACTAAATTTCAAGGTTCTAGGCCTATTGGAAGTATCCTATAGGTTTTCATTCCCCTGCAAATTCTTGGACTTGGAAACTTGATGTTTTACATCTTTTTTTTTAAATAGGCTGTTTCTAGAAAAACAGGACCTACCCTCGGCTGCATCGTTGCTTATCATCAGATAGAAATGAATGAATGAGAAATTGCGGTTAAATGTCAGCCTATTAATTAAAAGAAAGGTTGAAGAAACCGCAAACATAATGTTAATTTTTGATGTTAATTTCAACATGATACTCTTCAATGAAACCCAGACTTCTAAAGACGTGGAGAACCCCATCAAATTTTTCAGTTGTTTACTTAACGTCGAGTATTAGCCAAAGATCCTCTACATAATTAATGAACTAAGCAATTAAGGACTTCACCTTGGATACCATCTGCTATAGTGATCGGCTTGGAATGTTCTCGTCTCCACGTGATCTGAGGATGCGGGGAGCCAGTTGCAGCGCAGGTGAGGCTGACGGAGGCCCCCTCTCGTACCGTCTGGTCGGCGCTCGTACCGCGGTCCAAGATATCAGGAGGTACTGCCGAAATAATACATATATGAGATTTTCTGGCGAAATTATTTATTTGTAGGGATTGAATTAAAACCTCTACACGACTTACAATTGAAAGTATTTGTTATCACAGATATCTTATAGTAAATCAATATTTACTTCAGTCGTATGTCGTTGTAAACAAATTTTATTTATTAAAAAGCTTATATACGAGTAGTTATCATATTATACAAAGGTAATACCTTTCTTTAAATGACTTAATTTATGTATCTTTGACGAAATAAACTGTGATAACTTTTACAATACAGTTTTCAAAAAACTATCATAAATACAGATCAGAAAACACATCAAGTATGAATGAATATTTTTAACGGTTGTTGCAAATAAAACGTGGGTACGACCAGGGAAAAAAATACTTATTTATTTTCAGCAATAAATATAAATTGTGTTGATGAGAACTCGTTTTTGTCAAAAGATTCTTCCAGGAAAACCTAGCATGAATCAAACGAAGCCTCAAACTGTTGAATAAATTCATATAAAATACCTATCTATACAAAAACCTAAAGGTATAAATATGATAATGTAATGTTTATCTAAGCCAGTTCTATTTTTTACTACAAATACTTACTAGGAATTATAATTTTAATAACTGTTTATACTTTAGCCTCGATACCCACGGTATAAAAACAGTAATGCGCGAGCCTTCATAATACAAAGCGAATTTCACATTAAACATGTTTTTTCGGAATAGTCATGTTTTTGAAATTATGTCGGAGTAGTAGGTAATCGTTAAGTATGCACGCACAGGCAATTACTTCGTTACTATTACAGATATCAAAACACTTTAAAAAATACGGAACCTAATGAGTAAAATGACATCAAAAACTTGTTAAAAATAAAACGAGAATAATCAAAAAATATGATATTTTATTCAAGAATTATTATAGTTACTACTAAAATATTACTATATACTATACTAAAATATATTAAACATAAACTTAAAACTAATAATCTTGATATTAAACATTTCCATACTTTTATTACGAAAATAATAGAAAGGTTTTAGTTTTCTTATTATTGATGTCATTATTTTTATTTCCTTATTCATTGTTTAATTCGTTCATTCATTGTCGTAATCATAACACATGATTAAGGTTACAAAACCTTAATCATGGGTTATGATTACGAACGTATGATATGTTTGACAGCCAAGTTCGTAGCATTGTATAAACAAAACGTATAGCCAAATACTCTAAGGTCCACTTGCGCTAGTGATGGGTTTTTATCCGGATAAATACTCAAAATGGATAAATACTTATAAATGTCCATTTTTACTCGAGTATTTATCCAAAAAGATGGATAAATATACAATAAACAACACGCACTGATTTTAATGAAAGAAATTTCGTAATTTTAAACAAAACAAGCGCTAAAAAGTTTTTGAATTCCATATAATTAGCTATAAACAAAAATAAACGATCTTAATTATTAAATGACCAATGAATTTCAGTTTCGGTTTCGACTGAGAATCATGTCGATGCTGCCGTAGGATGTCCACGGCTGAACATAGGACTTCCCCATGGTTTGACACAACGACCGATTGCAAGCGGTCTGCATTTAGTTGAGTGTGATCCTGCAATCTTTACAAGGTCGTCTTGTCTTGCCGGTGGACGTCCTACGCTCCGCCTTTGATCTAAGGATCTCCAATCTAGAACTTTTTTGCCCCAACGGCCATCAGTTCTTCGCGCTATGTTCCCTGTCCATTGTAACTTGAGCTTACTGATTCGCAGGGCTATGACCGTTACCTTAGTTCTTCTACGTATTTCCTCTTTTCTGATTTGATCTCGTAGATTAACACCGATCATAGCCCTCGCCGTTGCATAAACTTAAGCTTTTTTATGAGCCCCATAGTAGAGACCAGATCCGTATGTCATCAATGTTAGCACACATTAATTAAAGACTTTCGTCTTAAGGCACTGAGGTAATAGAGACGAGAAGGTGTTTTTGCGTAGTTTCCCAAACGCTGCCCAGCCAAATTTGATTCGTCGACAGACCTCTTTTCTCGAAGTTAGACCTACCTAGAGGTCCATTTACTACCTAGTTGGACCACTAGGTACCAATCCAAGTAACTACTTGTCTCAGGTAAACGTACTTGTTAACAACTTCGAGAGTTGAGTTGCCAACAGATACTGAAGTGGGAGCAGCATACACTCGGGAGCTAGACATTATTTTTGTCTTGTCCATGTTCACTTTAAGACCCACTTGTTGGGAGATTCGGTTCAGATCTTCTAGTTTAGTGCCAAGCTCCTCCAGCGTGGCAAGCCGGAGGTATGTGATGTATTCGCTATTGAACGTTGATGCCGAATCCTTTCCATTCCGGAAGCTTGAAGGCGTCTTCTAATGTCGCTGTAAACAGTTTCGGAGATATTATGTCTCTCTGTCTCTCACCTCTCTGCAGTGGAATGGCCTTCGAGCTCTGCTCATCATTAGGTAACATACTATCGATATCATCTTAAAGTGTTTAAAGATATCTGTAATAGTAACGGAATAATCGCCTGTGCACACTTAACTTAGCTTAATTTCTCTGTATTTATTCAATTTAGTAACGTATAGACTGTAACCTGTTTGTATACCTTTTATAAATAAATAAATAACGATTGCACCAGGTATAACGTTTGTTATCATTGCCGTGTGAACCTTGATTTCGAAACCTTACCTACTACATCAAGGTATCCAAGCTGGCTCTTCATAGGGTCGGTGTTTATTTGGCACATGTACCACCCCCTGTCGGTCTCACGTAGTTCTCTGATGTGGAGGAACCAGACGCGCTGGTCGTTGTGCGTGACGCCCACGCGCCGACTCCTCGATATGACGTGTGTGTGGATCGTAAGGATCGTCTGTGTGTCCACCCTGAGCCATGCAACCTGCGACAAAACATTATGCTTCAACGTTCCTTTTTTTAATCCACCTTTCATGTCGAAGAAAAGGAGTTTGCCAGTTTTGGATCAATAACAATCGATGGGATTGCAATCCTAAACCTACTTTTCTTTAAGTATATTACTAAGCACTTTGGTTGGTTGTTTTTAAAACTGTGTATCCTATCTGTTATTAACTTTACGGCTCACCTGCCATATAAAGCAAGAGGGACTTTTAAAGTTACCAAACAGTTTACATTGCGAAAGCAAAATTACTTTTTTAAAACAGAAAACACAGCAACAGAATACTAAATAACATTAATTTATTAAAAAGGTACGATTTATGCAGCACCAACAAGTAATTGAAGCGGCCCTAATTCAGTAATTATCTTAATTAGTCTTCTCTCTAGAATTTACAAAGGCATCTAGCATATTCTTATAAGTAGCAGCAATAAATCTGAACATGTTAGGAGAAACAGTGAGCTTTTGTGAAATATATGTTACGGGAATCGTTCTTAGCAGCATTATGCATGAAATTGCATTTGCATATGTTTAACATGGCATTATTACGAACAAGTGCTTACATTAAATTGTTGCAATTATTTAGTTACTAGAGTATTAAGTTTTAGAAGAAAATATTAATCTTATGGTGAAAAAAACAAATTTTTACAACATGAACCTTTGAGGCCCCGTTCATGAAAATTTTGAACATCTTTTCTATATGACTGAGAGACTTTAAGTATTCGGAACTACTTTGTATTCGCAGGAGCTTCTTAAGCTCATATACTTACGTGTTGTTTAAAACCTAGTTGCAAGTGATCTAGAGTTCGAACAACTTTAGCCAAACAGGAACTCGACTCGAGTCCCTAAGTAGTTTTATTACCAAAGGTTGTTAGTCTTTTTAAAGAACAGATAGATTAATATAGCTGACTTTGCAGTGAAGTATTAATAAATATTACATTGCAAAGCTGCAAAAACTATTGCCTGTAATTTACTTCCGAGTAATCAGTATGTTTATAATATCTTTTACACCCAGAATAAGTTTGGATTGATAGTTTCTCACTCTTACGCAAAAGCTATTATATGGATTTCAATTAAACCCGACGACCAATAATATAGTTTATATAAGATTAAATAAATTGTACATAAGCAATATTTGATATTGCGTTTATTGCGTAATTCAGCCGCGGGCTGTTTTTATACAACCGATGACCTATGCTACGAGTGAATAGACAGTTTCGATAAAATATTTGGGTTTATATTACAAACGTTATAAATGGGGATGGAATAAAGCTGTACAAAGTGGCTAATTTTCTGTTAAATGAATTCTATTCGATGTTTGTGTTGTTCTAATAACTCTGAAGCTTTACCAAAAAGCAAGTCCTAAAGAGAAAATCCCAAATCCGCTAGTCTCTCTCTGGAATAGAATTCGAGCACATGTCAAGAAACTGTTTAACGAACTCCAGCTGTTAGCGTCCCGGTTTAGATAAATGTTCCAGTACGGTTCAAAAATATGTAAACACCATTCGACTTTATATCCAGGTCCATAAGGAATATGTTGATTTGTTTTCATCTCGGAAGCTGAATCAACAGTGAGTGCCGACGACTGTAATATGTGGGTAGCCGCGCGGGACGTACGGAATGAGCTTAACGTGTACAATCTCCAGCACTGCATACTTACCACCTAAATGCAAGACTGCAGGAAAATTTTCGGATTCGGTCGCAGCACTAACAAAATATAAATGATGCGATATTACGATGCAATAGCTCATTTTTAAGCTATACCAAATTATATTTTTAATCTTAATTCAAAGGAAATGAAATCGTACGAAATAAACGGTATTTGTACTGAAAGATGGAAAAACTAAACACTTGGCTAGAGTATCAACATTGGTTGATAAATGCAACATTTTCTTAAAGCAGGTTTAAAATATAGACTTTTTACGATTCCGTCGTTCGCGTTGATCCTGTTCTACAGCTATGACACAGTAAAAGTTGTTTCAGCTTTAGAATTAGCATTAAGAGGTTTTTCGTTGTTTCCTTTTTGGCTTGTTTCACCGTCTTCAAAGAACGCATTACGCTTTCCGTGGCCCATAACTAACTGGATCGACGTATCCTCCCCGCCGAGTCTGTCTTGCTCTCAGATGGACGTCCCTCCGCTCATGGACAGTTAGTGCAATCAGCCGGTCTGACAAACTCTAGGGAATCTCTGTACCAGCTATTATTGTTCTGTGATCCTTTACAGTTACCCAATAAGAAGCGGCCTCTTTGTGAAATTCAAATTTACCGATTTCCAGTTACGTAATTGCTCTACGAATATGATGTCGAATTCTCTGCCTACTTATAAGATACACAATTTAGCCTAATTAACCAGCGTAGGTACACATTTTTTTATATCATCATTTTTTCAATCACCCTCTTCCTGTGATTAAGTATTTCCTATACCCAGAGGTTGTCTGGAAGAGATCGCTCTTAGCGATGAGGCCGCCTAATTTGTACATCTTTCTATGTAAATTGTATTGCTGTTACTTTTATAGTGTGCAATAAAGAGTTATCTATATATCTATCTATCATCATTTTTAAAATATATTATTGCACTTGAAAAAAACGACCACCAGAGGCGGGAATCGAACCCGCGTTCCTCGCATACCGGGCGATTGCCTAACCTCTCGGCCACCCTGGCGTTGGCAGAGCCTGTCGAAATTTTCAAGTGCTTCTTAACGCTGTAATGTAATGTATATAATTTTTTAATTAAGCAGACATTTGACCGCAATCTCACCTGATGGTAAGCGATGATGTGGCCTAGAATGTCTTATGTCTGTCTAGAAACAACCTAAGTATTCACTCTTTTTCTAAACATCAAAATCATCCTATTCAGGGTTCACTTTAGCCGGCAAAGAATTCTACTCTATAGCCGTACTACGCAAGAGGAACGTATTATATTACGAAGTAATACAACGAACGGCCATATTGACGTAATAACAAAAATGCCAGAAAAAGTTGTTGTGTACGTATTTTCTATGGCATTGCCTGCTTCTGAAGAAAGCACTGTGTAATGTTTCACAGTATAGGTACATTGAGCTAAAGGGCTCTACATGGTTTAGGTTTCTTATCTTTCAGCAAATCGAGGGAACTTCTATCGCTTCTAAGAATATTTAATTGCTTTATTAAAAACTAGCGGCACAATTGTCGCATTTCAACCTGTATCATACATACTAACATACAGACAAAAATTTCAAAAACTACATTTGTATATAATTCGACTTTCTACAGTTTTATTATACTCGTAGTAACTGGGCGACCGAGCTTTGCTTTGTTACTACTATATAATAAAAAAGCTTTATAATTTTTGTTTTCACCCAAAACTTACGAAAGTTTTGTGTAAAAAACAAAAAAAAGCTATGAGCTTGAATAAGTACACAAAAGAAAAAGAAAATTCGTCCTCGAGTGAGACCCACGTCTTGAACGTTTCTTCAGTTCGACGTCTTACGCATTACACCACTAGTTTATAGTCAGACAAGATCCATCCTCGGCCGCATCATGCGGTTAAATGTCTGCCTATTGATAAAAAAACGAAATCCGTTATTGATTAAAAGCCTAAGCTTCCCCGTAACTAAATATTCGCATAACTAAAAAACATTTCAAATACAAAGAATTTCATAAAAAATATAAATATTATCTTTGTTCATTTCATAGTATCGCCTTTCTATCCTGAAACAATGCTCACAGCTCTCTCCTATACCCTACATTTTTAATTTTTATAACTATTTTCTTCTAAAAAGTTTGGTAAAAGCGGTGTACCTTGTAACTAGAGAGGTTGTGAACAGTGCACGCCAGGACGGCTTCCCTGCCGAGCGGTGCTGTTACGTTGGCGATGGGGCCGCTAAAGCCTGGCTCGTCTGGAACAATCATAAAGAGCTTTAGCAAAAGCACTAAGGAGCTGTAGATGGTATTCAATAAAATAGTCCTATTTAATCAAATTATTTAATCAACAATAAAAACTTAAGTACAGTCTTTTTTAAAGATATCGCTGTCTAACGGTGAAGGCAAACATCGTGGGAAACCTGCACACTAGTTAGCTCGTGTGTGAAATGGACAAGGCAATGGCAAGCCACTCCATTAAAAATGTCAAGAAAGTCATTCTGTTTGTTTCATTCCACATAATGATCATTAGTATCAGTAATGAGATATAAGAAGAAGATCAATTTAATCAATACCGTCAGGGGTACTTTAGCCCTACATTGCCCGCCCATGTTGTGGCTTTGGCAGAGCGCTAAATAGTTACGTAAGCGCGCAATGAGCTACTTAGGCAGTCTTGGATCAAAACTTGAACTGTATCTTGACACTCTGGTACAGCTAATCCTACCCTATAGGTGGTTAATCATCCCCCCCCTAGATCTTGACTGCCTACTCCAACCCTAAGGTACTATTAATGTCCGGTTTCACAGACCACAATAATAGCGGTTTGTGAATTCGATATCCATTATAAAGTATTAATAACAATAACCGCTGTAAATACCTATGACACCGGAGTTGAAACTTTAAATCAAGACAAGAAAATACGAGCAAAGTAAGAGATTAAAAAAATATAAAGCTAGATATAGACAATGGATTTCACTGGTACATTATAATTAGGATCGAATATTCAAGTTTCCAGGCTATTATCTTCATCGCTCATTGCAAAGTAAATAGTGCCTACTACACGAACAAACCATGTTATTTGTATTTGGAAAACGTGTAGTTTCTAACGCTTTCGTAAACCCAAAATACGTTTGCAGTTCACGCTTAGCGTAATCGTTTTCGTTTTATCATTACAACATTTATGGGGTTATTCTTACGCCGCGGCGCAATTTAAATACGGCGAACGGCCGATTGAGTGCACGCGAGCTTGGACTAGGTGTTCCCGGTATGACGCCATCCGGTAGCCATGCTGGGAACTTAGGCTGGTTTTAGGTATACTTTGCCAAGCTGCCTGTAAGGCGGTAACGAAGCTCGATTCTATATTGCTGACTAGCAGTACCCCTCGATTTTACCCGCGCCATAAGTCGAAATAAAACGATTATCAAACCTGTGTTCAAACTAGGCGATGTGAACCAAACTCATGTATAGTTAAATAAAGTTACAAGAGTCATTGATCGCTGCTTAGTCTTGGACCTAAATATAACATCTCAAACACTGACAGTGTATTTATTTTAAAAAAAATAGGTAGACCTGTCATCCCGTACTATGCGCGGCGATTCGACGTTCTTTAACGTGTCAAATGTCATATTTGAATGCAAAATTAAGCAAATTACACAATTTGAGGCAATCAATTTCCGCGCGCAATACCCATCTACCTCTTTTTAAATACACTATTATTAAACTCAAAGGATATTTTCCTATTTACTTAAAGTGCAATTCCGTGTTATATTGAGGTCTCTGTTCGGGTTGCCACGCTAATGCAGTGCATCTGGCATGTTATCTGGCATGTTCGCTGACGCTAGCATCAATTATTTTTACTTATGCAATTAATATGCAAAGACAAAGCATCATTAACACATAGAGTGCGAGAGAATCTGAGCAGAGTCCTCAATATTATAGGAGAGAGTGTGCACTCCACTCTGCTCAGCCGGTTTCTCAAACTGCATTTTTGGCTGCATTTTGGGAAGGTAATTTCATCTTAGCATTATTCCCGTTCTGCACTCGCACGCTAGGACCCAGGGTCCGCTTTGCACCGTAATCCAGGATATGGCAGATCTGGTTTTTAGAGTGGAGCGTCGTCGCCTGACCTCAGCGAACCTGTTAACAGGGGAACCTGACCAACTTGGATCACGGTTACGCATTCGCCTGATTGTGCAAGTTGAGTTCAAAAATGTTTAAATCAATTCATGTTTAAAATATGATACTATAAAGCTTTAAAAACGGAAATAAATAAATATAGTTTTTTTTATTTATTTATTATTAAAATACTATGACAGTAAATTACTAAGTTGTTTTTAGAATGTATAATTTACGCGAGAACAACTGCCGACAAACTGCTGTGCAGTTTGGCAGATGTGAATAAAGTGTATACTTTCTGTATATTTTTGGAAAAACAATAAATTAAAAAAAAAGTGCGACAAGAACAAGGGATAACAAACAAACATAATTATTGAAAAAATAAAACACCCGACTGAAAAATGTATATGGTGAGAAAAAAAAACAATCTCCCCTCCCCCTGTTCTCATTTGCGGGCACCATTTTTTAAATGTATATAGCCTATGTCACTACCACACTACCACAATTTTGACAAATTCAACGACACCTCATATGTCAGAACCTGTCCAGCCGTTTGGGCTGTAGGACGTGCCAAACAATTATATGTACATACAATTCGACCCTTAACAACCTAGTATGTTTTTAACCAGTGACATTTAGCATGGAGTTCACCAACACATGTTTAATTTTTAATCAATCGGTTTAGCATTATTTGACATATTTTGTATAAAAATTATGTCACATTAACCGTCAATCGATGTTTACCGGTTCTGTTCAAAAATTTGTAAACTCGGATCTTAAAGCTTTATCTATTCTCGTAATAATAAAATATGTTTAGGTGATTTTTCCTTAAATTGAAAAACTGTCATGTTATTCCAAATGTTTCAAAAGGTTTTCTGCCTTAGACTACGTCCGCACTGATAGTTGACATGCTTACCCGCTTAGAGCCCAGCGAGTCACCTAGCGTGTAAAACTGCTTGCTTGGCACCTAGCTATTTGCTTAGCGTGTATCAAAATAAACAGGAATGTTGGTTTTTGTCACCAGGCGCGAGACATTTGGCAGAGCAAAATACAAATTGCATCAATTTTTGAAAAAGACTGTAAAACATATCAAATATTTTTTTAACAGAATATTAATTATGTCATGAACCCAACATGATGGATAATGCCGTGAAATAGTACCTCCTAGTCTAATGTTATAAAGATGAGTTTTCTATAAAAGCAGTTCTAAACCCCTTTTTTTTTAAATAAACGGTAATTTACAAATTTTAAAAAACCCGACTGCGTTTCTGTGTAATTGGAAATTAAAAAACCCTAAAACAAGAAAGAGGTCATACTCGGGTTAAATTGGTACCCATATTAAAAATTGTAGCAGGCTTAGTGAATTTAGAGCACATACCTACCTACCTCTAGATACATTGCAGATTATTCCAATCTACTGACGAGACGGCTGACTTTCTAACATGGGTCCCGACTGCTACAATTTTTAATATGGGTACCAATTTAACCCGGGTATTACCACGTTCTTGTTTTAGGGTTTTTTAATTTCCAATAACACAGAAACGCGGGTTTCTTAGTTTATTAAATTACCGTTTTTTTATTATTATTATTTTTAATTTTTATTCAAACGAAAACACCAGACTGCAAAAATTTTTATATTTTTGAAATGGTCTCCTTACTTGTTTTTTTTTTTTGCGATACCCATATTGCTATGGTGAGGAAAAAATCAATCCCCCTCCCCCCTTTATTTCAATTATCGGGCGCCATTTTTAAATATATATAGCCTATGTCACTCTCACAATTTTGACAAATTCAACGACACCTCAAATGTCAAAAACTGTTGAGCCGTTTGGGCTGTAGGGCGTGCCAAACAATTATACATACATACCTACATACATATACTTATATATATACATAAATACTCTCGAAAAACATAACGCTCCTTCCGCAGACCGAGTAAGAAGTATCTTATCAGCGTGCCGGCTAGCAAATTACCAAGGCACCTAGCGCCCCACCACGCAAACCTACTAGCCAGGCACGCAGCTAGTAGTAGCAAAGTAGCTAGGATGCCAGCCACCAGCCTTCATGTGGTAAGCAAGCTACCGGCCGTACGGACGTAGCCTTAGCGAATTCATTCGTTCATACATTGAATATTTCCGGAGGAGCATAATAACGGCGATGCAACCAATTTCGCGGTGTCATGATGTCACGCGACGCGACACTGGGGGAATTAGGGCTGCCTACATCCATAACGATATTGTATCAAAAGTACCTATTAGTACTTTCCGATATTTTCACGATCGAGTTAAGTTTCGATTTCAATCATGACTAAGATGGCCCTGTAAATTCACTCGGGACATCATCTTACCCTTATTCTTGTAATTGTTTCGGTTTAATATTTCATTTACTATTTTACGTATTTCACGTATTTACTCTGCTTGTTATTTGAGATGATAAATATGGTAGGCTTATCTGTAGGTCCGATCAACAAATATAAGTAATTGACCTGGCCATCGACAGCAGTCCAACTACGACATTTCTATACAAAATTGTAAAGCCGGTATTTTTTTATGTTAAGTGCATTATTAACACACTACATTTGATTTCCTAGTTCATAACCACGCCCATCTGCGAGGAAGGCAAAAAAGAAATCGTTACCTATTAATACTGATTCAGCGTAAAAAAGAGATAGCACTACACTAATTTTGACCATAGGTCTACTTATTGTGGCCAACATAACATGGAAAATCAATCAAACAGTATTTCTTAGATGAAAATTAAAATGTTTCTTTACGATTGTGATTATTAATGATGAATACATAAATATTTTAATATTAAAAGGCAATTTCGAAAGTAAAGTGAAAAGTAGAAGTAATAGAAACGAAAGTATAATAAAACCTGTGTCACTGTCTGATCTCATTATTAAGGTCTTTTAATCAAACATTATATCAGAGAGACGAATCTTCTGAAGAACCGCTAGAATTAATATATATCCTTTTTTAATTATTACTTATTTACCCCATCTGAGTTAGGGTAACAATTTAATATTCTTTACCGGTTATACAGTATAAGTTTACGAACCTTAGAAACACAGACCACTTTAATTCTGAGTGTAAGTTACTTTAGTACAAATAGTTAATCTGTGGTGTAAGTATTAGCGTTTTCTTTTACTCTTTTCAAAATGTGCTATCAATTTAATTTTAAATTTATTTTTAAAGCCAACCCTATTTAGAATAGATTGTAGCATTGGTCGAACCGGTTTATTTGTGGATGAATGAAGAATATTCATGTGATTCAAATAAACTTAAAATAATATTCCTATGTTTTGAAGAACCATGTATATATTTTAGCACTAGCTGTTGCCCGCGACTTCGTACGCGTGGACTCCATGATACAAAATATTTTATACTCCACCATCCAGCTATCATGATCTCTTAGTCTACCATGTCGTAAGCACTTTCTTTTTTAATAGGTACTATCACCTCGCCATCCTACTCTGGTAAGAAAATTTCGCATGGCAGTGACACCGACTTCAAAACTAAATTTTGTTGGATATCTTTCTTAGTAAAAGTAGAATGGATTGTTTTTTACTTTTTAGCTTAACTTTATTGAAGGCAGTTTTATTCGTTTGTAATAAAATATATGTAGGTTTAGGTTTCAGTAATCAGAAAAAGTCAGACTCAAACTACCCTACCACAATAGATGAATGTGGTTTAGCATCTATTTTCTGTGTTCCTGTGGTGTCCCTTGCCTACTCAAGGGTCGGTTACTACTATCGTAAAGTAAGTAGGTAAGACTATTTAGATTTCGACAAACTGTCTGTGGTGAAAGTATCCACGAACGTTAAGGTCAGCACCATCAAATTATGACTCCTGAATGTGAACGCTTCAATACCTGAATTAATGCTGTAGCATACATGGTATACATGCCTATAAAATCTGAAGGATTCTCTCGATTTCTCTAGGTTTTCGTCACCAGATCGTAACTCGGAGACAGTAGGATTACATTGGGAGTTTGAAAATCTGTCTAAAGTAATTTAGCATATCAATTTTACTAACATAGTTTATAAGCAAATTGTTACTAACACTAATATGGATTTATGGTCCAAAATAAAAGATTTTTAATTTAATTTAATTGCTCCAGACCTGCAATTTTTGTAAGTCAATAGAAAATGCTCATCACGCTGAACAATGTTCCCTACGGCGCTCTATTCATATTTCTTAAAGTTGAGCTGAGCTGCTAGGGTTCTATATCAGTTGCTCAAGACCTTCAATTTGTGGACGTCGATAGAAAATTCTCATCACGCTGAACAATGTTCCTTAAGGCGCTCTATTCATATCTCTTATAGTTGAGCTGAACTGCTAGGGTTCCATATCAGTTGCTCCAGAACTTCAATTTGTGTACGTCAATAGAAAATGCTCATCACGTTAACTAACTTTTCTTAAGGCGCTGCTTTCATATCTCTCTTAGTTTAAGTGTACTTCTAAGGTTCCACGTCAGGTACTTCGATCTTCAAAATAAGATATAGCCTAGTATTTGCCCAGACTAATAGCTACATAATAAAAAAGTTTCATTCAAATCCGGTTAGTAGTTTTGGAGATTAGCGTGTACAAACAGACAAACAGACAAATGGACAAACAGACAAAAAAAATAAAAGTTGTAGATTCCTATTCTGTTACTATTTTTACATCATCCTCAATTAGTTTTTGGTAAAAATACTCAATGTACAGACGCATCGGTTTTACAGTTTTATTATAGTATAGATTTTAAGTTGTAGTTATTTCGGACTTATTTAAGATTGTAAATGTGTTACTTTTTGTGTTTGATCACGTACGAGAGGTTTTGTAATTTTTATAAGGTGGTTTAGTTTACTAAATGGAGTAATCAATATATACTAAGTATAGTAATTAAGCTCGAAGAAGTATTCAGTGTGATCCGTACTTAAATGTGTATAATTTTTCGAGTAAACCATGGTTTTACCAGCCTTTCTACCTTGTTTAATTAAATATCCAGGAAATTGTTTAATCATATTTCATCGTGTGAATCCTTTCAAAATTGCCCATAGCTATTATGGTTTTATTTTATTACATTCAGTTCCAGTTAAGTACCTTTGCCTATTATTAAATTCCATCTCCTGAGAAATTTGTCGGTAAACACCTGAAATGGCAAATTAATCAAGTATAATATATAACATTTTACACAAATACACTGTATTTAATTTGAACTAATTTCCAATTTTCTTATTGTTTACGCGCTAAATTTTCGCAGGATTAATTAACGTTTTGTAAGATTCATTCGCGTTAATTTCTATTATGTTTTTTAGTATGCGTTACCTTTACTCATGTAGTATTAGTACAGCACTACAGCTTGACACTAGGAACAAAATAATAAGGAAAAATATCTTATACTTTTAAACGAGCAATTCTTGTCGGAATCAGCTCTATAAAGGTTTCGCTGAAAATGGTATATGGTGGTTCAAAAATTGATCTAGATTAGATCTAGATTATGTTTGACAAAACGCGTGTTTTCAAGTTTTCATGCGTTTTTCTTTCGTAATTGTTCGACGAAGATTTAGATCGATAATTTCGTCCCTACGACTATGGGCGTCGTGGTGTAAAGCATAAGACGTCGGACTGAAGAATCTTAGAAATTAAATAAATTAATGTGGACAACATCACATACATTGTTCTGATCCCAACAATGTATGTGATCCCAAAGTAAGTAGCTAAAGCACTTGTGTTATGGGAATCCGAAACAACGAAGGTACCACAAACACCCAGACCCAAGACAATATAGAAAAATATTTTTCTACATTGACCTGACCGGGAATCGAACCCGGGACCTCAGAGCTGGCGACACCATGAAAACCGGTGTGTACACCACTCGACCACGGAGGTCGTTAGAAGACGTGGGATAAATCTAGCTCGGTGACGAACAATTTTTTCCTAATGTTTTTTTATAGAACTTTGAATAATAGTACGGTTACTACTAGCCAAGCTCGCCCAGGTCCTAATAAATATAAAATAGAACTAATAATAAATACCTTGTAGGTATTTAAACTATTTATTATATTTTTGTGCTTGAATTAGCGCGTCATGCACATAATGAATGGTTAATGGATTGGTTATTAGATTGTCATATTATCTTATATACAAATAACAAAATATTGTTTTCAGAGCCCTCGCTTTTACCACATGCCCAGACTACATGCATCTTAGATATTTGTTGTTATATTACTTCTCGTTTTTATCATTCAATTGTTTTATTTCTGACGGTTAATAAAGTATATCGATAACATATTTAGCCTAAGAATGTTACCCTTCGCTCGGCAAGGCGTTAATTCCAAAATACCCTTTAACATACCGTGTTTTTATTAAATTAGTTTGGTGGCACGCGACTCACGAAACTAAGCATACGGACGAATTCAGGTCAAACTGACACGGCTTGAAAATAATACAATTTAGTGGCGGTAACGCTGAACATCAAACGGGCTTAAGCACTATTATGACAGTCAATTACGCTGCCTTAAACAAGACTGAACTTAATATTCCCAGGACCGACACAAAGCTTATTGTTTGAAGTGTAAATACTTATAAATAATTATATATTTATTTATAATTCCATGTAATATATAAAATCACTTTGAATTGACATATAAAGTCAATCCAAATAATAATTAAGCATAGTTTAAAATACAATCGTATTTTTATAGTATTAAGCATTTACTGTAGAATTGAGAGATGAGATTTTTACTTTGATGTATGTAAAAAGTACTTCCTTAAGCTCCTTGAAAATCTGAATCCAAAGTAAATTTAATGCAACGCTTTTCCTTAAATTTAGTAAGACCTATAATACGTACTTACCTACTAAATTATACCTTTATTTTTGTTGTTACTAAAGTATAATTTTTAATAGTTGTACGAAATATATATATACGGATACGATGGATCTACGATGGTCTGTCCGACGGAACTAGACCTGGTTTATATCAAAGCAGTTCTAGATACTTTATAAAAAAATAATAACGGGGCTATAGATATAGAGGTAACTCTTAATTGCCCACCGTAAAAAAAACAAAGCAACTTACATAGAAAGATGGCAGCGGTCTTATCGATAAAAGCGATATCTTCGGACAACCTTGTAAAGTACCATTCTCATTCACAGGCTATTAGTATTATCTTACTGTAAATAAAAGAAAATAAATTTCGTTGTGTCCATTGAATTGTGAGCGTCATCGTTTGAACTCATCAATATTGTTTATATCAATCGAAGCCCTTGACGGTCTGATTTGATTTATTATGATCTAAATGCCAGTATCGTAGTTAAAACCCGGCTTGTTGAACTTCCGCCGCTGTCACTGACAAATTACAGGCTTGCCTCGGCCTCACTAATTGACTGCACGTCAAATTTAACCGCGATGCCGCAAATATACGGATGTTGTCCCTTTTTACCGGCACTTCCTTTTAAAACCTCTTTGTGGGAAAGACGTGACCTTATTTATTTTGTTTTGATTTAAGACTGTAGTATTAAATTATAAATTTAAAAAACATTTTCCCAACTTATTCTTCTTCTTGCTTTGCGTTCTTCTATATAAGGTCAGCCATCTTATTTTTTTTAATACTCGCTCCCAGTACTTCTGCGTCCGTTACATAATCATGTTTCAGATCATTTTTTGATCTTTGAGAGCCTTTCTTTTTGCCTTTGCCTCTATATTAAGTGCCACTCTAACCAAGTGATCCTCTGGCATCTCTAGCATGTTTTTCGTAACATATCGCAGGCGCTGCTCTTTTTAACCGACTCCAAAAAAGGAGGACGATCTGAATTCGACAGTATGTTGCTTTTACGTATATTAGCTTTTCGAATAATACTAAATTTTTTTGCTAACCGATTTTCACAATTATTTTTTGTCTGAAAAAATATACTCTCAAGGCTGACCACCCTTGTCACAAAGGAAGGATCTGATGACGGGATCCTTGAGAAATCAGGAGAACTGTTTAAATATTAAAGGCACATCCTTGTCTGGTAAGAAAGTTTATCTGAAAAGTTATGTCATATATAACCCAAACAGAGCCTACCAAACGACGCTGGAGATAGCTTTTAGCCATAGACTTTTAAATTAAAATAGCGTGACTAGTAAAAGTACATAGTTTGGGAGAAAATGCCACTTTCTTGTATTCTTCATACAAGAAAAAATACAAAAAAATGTGACATTAATTGCAAAACTATGAGACTTTTATAAGGGTCATGTTACTTTTATTTTATAAGGTCTATGGCTAAGTTATCTCCAGTGTCAGTCTGGCACGCTCTTTTAGGGACACCCTGTTAGGTGTGTGTCTTTGTAAAAAGTCGTAAGGAATTTTTTGCTTAGTATTTTGGTAAAATGTTTGTGTGGTTTTGTGATTGGAAAAACTTTAACCCCGTTATTCCAAAAACTTAGTACCGGGTTTAAGACAGGACTAAGCTATTAGCTAGCCAATTAGAAAAGCGCTTGTCTATTAGGTTATATCACGAATGTGTCATTCATTCCTCTGTTGTCAGCTAATATTTAGACCCATTTTAAACCTGGTCTAATTTTTTTGTATAACACCGTAAAAGATCGTTTCTATTAGGGTAACATCGGTTCATCTTAGTATAGATACGTGCATTTCTGTTGGATGTAGTTATTATTTATGGCATGTGGCATGGCATGCCGACAATCATGAACATATGATTTATTCACATATAATTTTTCAATAGGCACAACAATAATAAGTAAGTAATTAGGTAATTTATCTTGAAGCACCTACGTAATTAGGTTTTTGCAATCTTGTTGACTACGCCTGCGAGATAATTATATTATTTGTAATTCGAATCACGAAGAAGAAGCATTATTCTTATCTCTCATAGGAAAAATAAGACCACAAGTGTAGAAATAGTTACAGTATATTCCGGGTATTTTTATTACAGTTTATAGTAGGTATTGGAGTGATTTTTTGCAATGCCAGTGTATGATATTGCATCGCAAAAAAAAAGTTACCAACATCTTTTCAATATGCACCTATGAAAATCCCGCAAGAGTTACGTATGGATTAGTTTGTTAAAAACACAACTTTTATTACTTCGAAATCCTTTTACAAATCGAGTTTTTTTCCTAAATTCATACAGGTGCCGCAAATTATGTTTGAAAACTAGTATTTTGGAGTAGGTTTTTAAAAGTAAGTTTAAAATTGCTTTAACGTTCCTAGAATATTAGAACTTTTGACTGCCTCGTTGGTCTAGTGGTCAGCACGCTGGGTACTATCCACGAGGTCCCGGGTTCGAATCCCGGGTCGGGCCGAGAGTGTTTGAGTTTTTCTGTCTTGAAATTACTCAGACACAACTCCGGAGTCAGGAAGTTGGTGGTGGTAACACCCCCGTGCCTCGGAAAGCATGTTAAGCCGTTGGTCCTGCGGCTGATCTCTCTACGGTCGGACTACATGTCGGACTGCCGTCTTACCGAATTATGAGAGTGAAGGAACAGAGAGTGCACCTGTGTATTGCGCACACACTTGTGCACTATAATATGTCCCGCGCAGTTGGCTAATCTCTGTTGAGATAGGCCGCCATGGTCGAAAATCGGCTAGGAGGACATTATTAGAACTTGTAACCTGTGATACAATACCTCTCCCAATGCGCGGATTCAATAAAGGATAAATGCTGGTAAATGTAATTGTCAACTGCATGCTGCATGTATTACACGTTGTTACAGAGCGCATTACGTCACCATTCCCTAGAAGTCTTGTTTTGTTTTCCAACTGGCCCTGACGATGTCATCTTTGCCGGGAACTAGTCATTTGCAGTAAAACCACTTGCCTTGTAATTTGCTAAAAGTACGGCACTGTGCCTAGCGCGAAATTATGTTCCGGTGAAAAACAAATGAATGTGAGGTTTTTACTAAGCCAGGTTTTGTGGGTTTACTAACCAAAAACAATACAATGTCTTAAGATTAATTTATCTTTGTCTAAAACTTTTCTTACATATCTATATAAAGAAATTTCTCGTGATCTTTGTTTGTTATGGAAGAGCGTGGCCTACTGACACAGGTATGCCGTATCGCCTAATAGGACACCACTGCAACTAGTTATAATAAGAAAGACTGGTAACGTAAATAAATATTTTTAGTTGGAGAATAAAGGGGCTTTAAGCAAAGTACCATCTAACTGGGGCTTGAGCTAACGACATTGAAGCTCCGGATCATATACTTAACATATAAGATGTAAGTGCACAAGAGGGTGCTGTATGGAGGCTAGTAGTATAAAAAAAGCAGGACTCCAGTGCTCGGTCATGTGCAAGCACTGTACCGGGACTGCGTGTGAGGATTCGCCCAAGGTTGACTTCCACGAGAACGATACAGACGAAGAATTTATGAGCAAGTCCACCCTATTTGACAAAATTAGTTTCCAGGAGAAAAGAAATAATGATGTTAAGAGCGATGACAATTTACCACTTTGGTCCAAAAAGATCAAAGCGGACGGAGATTTTTTAAGTGACGTGCAATGTAGTACATAGATTTGTGTTATTTTTTTGTTTTCGTAATTACATAACCTTTTAGGTATTATATTTTTTTATGACTACCATTACTTAATTGAACGTCATTCTTTACGGTGACTCTTGATGGTGACTCTATGAATCTTGCCTATAAAAATATATTTTGAAGATTGAAAAATTTGGAACCTTATTTTATATTGTATTTTTCGGAAATGTTGACTTTGGATTTTGTATAAAGAGTAAAAGTCGTACACTCAATATAAAATCGTCGTAAAAATATGATTTTCAACCAAATTGGAGGAAATTTAATTCCGTACAACTTTGTCGTCATCACTTTCCTAGAGTTTTTATTATCGGATATAATCAAAAATCTGAAATAATTCCGATATTTACAAGATTTTTGCCCCCTTCCAAGTTTCGACCGGCTCCTCGAGGTTAAAAACTTACGTGCCACACCCCACACCATCTCCGAATAATATCCTAAAATTACATTAAATTCGGCTTTGCGGCCTGTCGAAAGTCCCCCACCTGCCGACTGGAGTAAAAGTTTAACCAAACTTCAGGAGGATTTTCTATTGAACCAAATTCTTCTCATCGTGTTTCTAAATCCATAATTATCGAAACGATGTCCTTAATTTTCTGGTAATATAGTTTTTATACTCTCAGGATCAAAATCTTATCAGAAAAATGAACTTTTTTTAACGCGCTATTTCGTGACTGAGCTATATAGATATGAGCATATTGCAAGCAATGAGCATATATCGCCTTAAGCAGATAAGTATACTCGTACCGGCAAAACTGTAACTACCTCTAATTGGGATTTATGAAATACCTAGGTAAATAATTTTTGAAGTACTTTACTATTGAGTAATATTTCTGAGAACAAGAGCTATATTATAAAATTAGTAAACTATTATTAAATGCAACTTTTTAAAGTTGTGAGTTTTACATTATATTATTCCCTCCCTGCACGCATTTTTACATATAGCTTGTTGTAGCTTTCTTATGCTTGCAGTAGTTAAAAATACAGTGTAATTGCAGTATTTACTGGACTGCAAAAAAAATTAGTACGTTTGAAACATATTCTTATGCTGAATATGTACCTTAAATTCGTTATACTATTCCCAAATTCATAAAAGTTTGTACTTGAATCTGTTTTACCAACTTTCCATTAAGTTTACTACAAAGTAAAAGCAGGCACTTAAAAATAACTTACGTGTCGTGGCATCAGTAGAACCGGCTAGCAGCCAATCCAAAACAAGGAACGCCAGTAATAATTTGCCGCTTCCTAACAAACTCAACTGGTGTTGATAATACATAGTGGCGTTCAAAATATTTTATTACTTTTACAAAGATTTAAGTTATATTTTTAAAACGCCACGTTGGGCGCCATCCAAGTTTTTCTCAGCATAAGCTTTTTAAGTCATTCAGTGAAAGAGCACACAGAAGAAATTTCATTGATATTTTTTCAAAATTAAGTTAAACTGAAAAACACACGACAAATCCCCTTTGAATTGCATTCGACACACGCAAAAATGCGATTAAGGGGTGGTTAGATTCGATAACGTAAAACGGTACTTTTCGATCTCCGTGAAAAGTTTGTTCGTCCACGTTCGTCCGGGGAGTCGCACGACCGTCTCGGGCGGCGCTCCGAAGATAACTGGTGCAAGCAGCGTGCATCGGCCTAGCGAAGGACCACCCCCTTTCGTTATTCCCATCCCTTTCCCACAAGACGGCACGCGTACAATTCATAAAACAACGCCTATAACCTTCTGATTCTGACATTTTCTTTCATAGTATTACCGCAGTAATGATGCCTTTATTGGCTTGCGGCCAAGTAAACGGCTGGTGATAACTAAATACTTTGAATGTCAACTGCAGTGTGCAAAGGTAATTATTTCTGTAGCAATCTTGCTTCTTAAGACAAATACCCCTATTGATATAGTTAGTAATATTAAGATTCAGATATATTCCAGCGCTAGTATCACCTTCTGATGACATACATTATAAAATTAATAAAATTCATTTATTTCTGTACATAGGCTCGCAAGGAGCACTTAGCACTTATACACGTCCCAACATAAAATAGAACCCTACCACTGCTTCGGGACAATTGTGGGCTAGTGCTGAGAAGAAGCAGCAAAGAAACTCAGTCACTATTGTCAAAGCCTCTTTTCAAAGTTTTACAAGATTTGTGTTCCTTAAAACTATTCCATACATTTTTATTATTGTCATTTAAAAATTCATCTATTTTGTAATATCCTTTAGACATTAAAATACATTTAACAGTTGTTTTAAATTTATGTATAGGTAATTCAGCAATATGATCAGGTTATGAATTACCAACTACTATTCAATAAGTGAATATAAGACAGTTTTTGGTAGTTGTATTGAATTAGCAACTATAGAATACATTGAAATTCTACCGGAAATTCTTAAGCAAGAGCAACCAAGGACCGATGAACTCTGTGAATAGCTGGAAGCAAATTATTGCGCTTCGTAAAACTTTCAAGGGCTTCAGTCGGTCAGTGATAGAGGAAACTAACACTAACTAATACAAACACCCAGCCGTGTAATATGAGAAGGAGTTATGGTTACTGTGACCATAACTTAATTATATTGATTTCGTGAGGCGATACGAGGGCTGAATTTTCGTGCGATCATACCGGTAACCACAACTAAGGAAGCCGCACAACTGCCTGTACAATGGGCATTGATTTTGACGATCTTCAGTAATAGCTTATTCTCAGAACGCCGTAGCTACAAGGTCGGCTACTCCGATATCATTAAATAAAAGTACCTAGAATTTTAAAAGGGTAACTAACTCACCAGCGAAACACATGATTATGTAGAGCATACATGGAATTAAATACTAGTTGGACACGTAATCGATGGTTGGCTAATAATGGTACAATAATAAATTACATTACTTATTTTGAACAACTTTAAAAATAATGTTTTTTTATTTATTTATTTTATGATTTTCCATTGTCCTGTACCTCCGACTGAGTACATTTATGAAGGGTAATTTTTATTGCTCACAAGCCTGCGGTAATAAAAATGCAAAGTTAAAATAAATGAAATTAAACAGCATTTATGAATTCCACCGAGGAGTCATTGAATTCTTAAAATCCACTTATAATTTATTTTGTTTCCCAGTAATAATAATGTCCGGCAAGTCGGCGCCATAGAATTGAGTTCCGCGAACGGCGGGGTATTTCCTTGCAACTCCCCTAGCGGCCTGGCGGTTGGCGGCGGCCTTAGAGCTACCATTAATATTTATACACACACACGTCACTAGTTCACCTTCTTTTATGCGTCTGGTGCGCCGGCGAAATATAGCCCCTCTGCAAAACTTTTGGCACCGCACATGAGCCTTCCATACAACCTTGCTGCTTTATAAACTACTTACGTAAGACCTGCATTCACAGCATGTCTAGTTACATTGAAGTAGAGTAGTTACATTTATTTAGAGGCGTCTAAAAAACTACAGTTAATTAGTATAACATAAATCAACTGATTTACCCTACTGTAAATACTAAATAATACTGATAGTATTCTGAAAAAAAACAAATGTCGCATACTAAAATGAGACGCACATAAAATGCCTTCGATGTTAAAAATATATTTAATTAAAATACTAATAATAGTAGAAGTACATACATAGAAAAAAAATAGAAGTATTTTATTATTATTATTTTATGATTAAAATGTTGACGTAAGTGTATGGTACTTCTAAAGTATATGAGTACGGTGTACGCCAGTTCGAAAGTACACGGTAGCGATATATGAAATTCCGGCGTATATTAGATAGTTACAAAATGTGTAAATCCGTGTATGATTCTATGATAAAATTAGTTAAATGTAAAATAATATTATTATATATTAATATTCATAATGATATTTTCATATTTTCGATGTTATGTACAATCAGCAACACCTAAAGGTACCGATAAAACTCTGTAGAAAGTATAAGTAGCAGAAATTTTATAAGTACTTCACCGTGTACTTTTGAACTGTAACACGTCGACATTTTTGGTTTCGAAATTCAGTAGTGGAGTACATTTTTGTCTACCTTTTGTCCAATTCTAAACCTTGAGCTAAATTCAAGTTTCTTACAGTCTAGTTCCCGTCAAAAGAAAATACTTATTAGCATGAAGCCCTGCAAATGTCACTAGTCATAACAAGTTTAAGTCGACTTTGCCTATTTCACTTTCTTATTGATTATGGATTATAATTACCTACCTCACAGTATTATAAGACAGGTAGCCTGTGTTACCTAACTTTTATGCTTCAGCTAACTGCTACGATAGTTAGGTTTTATTTTTTAGTTATTATTTCGATATTTCAATTGTTTCTATCGTTTTTCAGTTTTCACTCTTTTTTATGTTTAAGAAAAAATGGATTTATCACATCACGAGAAACGTTCTATTAATATTTATTTAATCTTAGCAAGTTTTACATAAGTTAATTTCGAACCAAAAATTCATCGGCCGTCTTCTGGTGGGACTTGAACCCACCACCCCTCGCTATCCGGGCGATCCCTCTCCCACTTGAACTAGAGAGAACGTTAGACACTCGACTATTTTTTGTAAGTACTCGCGCCAGTGACCCGGCGTTTGATTTCATCAATGCTTTAAGAAATGTAACCCACAGTATCCGATGGAAATAATTATACCCTCAGTTAAGATGATATCAGTTAAACGTGATCCCCGTTGTTCCAAAAACTTAGTACCGGGTTTAAAACAGTTAAACGTTAACCCCGTTATTACAAAAATTTAGTACCGGGTTTAAAACAGGACTAAGCTATTAGATAGCCAATTAGAAAAGCGCTTCTATATTAGGTTATTTCACGAATGTGTCATTCCTCTGTTGTCGGCTAATATTTAGACCGATTTTAAACCTGGTCTAATTTTTTTGGAATAAAACCGCAATTGTTTATATACTTCATGCAATTTCTTTGCAAGATTTCACGAAAGTACGCACACAAAAGTAAATTTTGTAACACCTTGCATTTCTGTTTTTTTCCTTATAAAATTAAAACTCAGAAGCTAAACGCCTACTGATAACATGTCTGTCTATTTCGATTGCTCAGTGCTCTGCTCGCCCTGTATGGGCCTCGGCGTGACATATTGCTGAGAACTGCTTCGCTCTCATGTGTCAAGCGTTATTAAGCGGTGACGTCTCTGATTTATGCACCCTTACGACAGCTATTCTGGAACTATCTGCCGACGTGATATCTTATGTAACTGCTAAGGATTTATTAGCCTGTGCCGAAGGAGTGACATTGGAATTCATAGAAAGAAAAAGTCAAAGTACGTTGACATCGCAATATTTTCAATCGAAATTTGATCATTTGACTTTTTTTCTTGAGTTAATTAAATGTATTTAAACTATAGCTATTTTTCAGTACCTATAACGAATATATTTATATTTTCTAGTAATGAGTCTAAGCCGCCGTAATAAATATTTAATAACTTTTTCAAAATTATTTGAAAGAAAATCATCTTTCAAATGCACAAACACAAGGAAAGAAAACGAATTACCTATTTTCTAAGCGTCCTAAATTGCAAACTTCAATAGCGAATAAGGTTTCCAATTCACGATTCTCAGTTGTTTCTCTATTTGGTCTTTAAATAGCAGAACTTGTTTAGCACTTATAAATTCCTCCTTCGTGTTTGTTTAAAAGTTGATCCAGCATTACACTATCGCCGGTTGAATCTACCAACTTTAGCGAAGGCTGTAAAAATTTATGCTTTTACAGCACAGTTTCGACTACGTCCTACCTTATTTTGTAGTTAATTGCTTCTGAAACCACTATAGTTAAGTTGAAGTTTAACTAAGTGTTGCAATTTTATTTGTAAAAATCTTTTAATATATTGTTTTAGTAACTTAAGATCCAATGACGCTGAATATTTTTGTACTCTTTTCTATTTTTAAAATATATTTTACGTTGACGCCCAAAAAATACAATTTGAGGAAAATATGTCTGAGATAAATTTTAAAGATATGTTAAGGTATTCCACCACATTTATTACGAAAACAAACGAAAAACATGAATCATTATTTAAATTGAAAGTAAACAGGAGCCACCAACAACAAGCGAGCTACATGTACGTTGTGTCGAGCTCTATTGACATGGTACCTGCCTAATCCTGACGAGGGGCGGGCTCAATTACCTAGCAGTGAAACAGAACAGAAACTTAAGGTGGGTCTTTTTTTCATAAATGGCGAAGCAGTTCGCAGTTTATTTGGCATTTAAGTAAATTTAGAGGATCCCTTCTGCTGGCATTTTGTTTTATGAGGGAGCTCGTTACGGGCGGCGGCCGCGCGTGAAGTAAGTGCCGCGATGGGACCACGCACTGCACTACCGCCCGGTCATCGAAAACGCTATCGAGTTCACTATTTACAAACGCCGCTACGGGCAGGAGCGAATAGCTTTTCTGTTCGTCATGAGGTTTACTAAAAATTTAAATAATGTTTCAAAAGAGGTGGAGCGACGATCTGTCCAGTTTTGCGAGAGATTGGGAGTCGTTGGCCGCTGACAGAGACAAATGGAAAGAATTGGGGGAGACCTTTGCCCAGCAGTGGGATGATGTAGGTTAATAAAAAAAATGTTTAAAATATATTTCAGATATTTTCATGTCAAATTGTCAATTTACATAGACTTCAGTAGAAAAACAGAACTTAGGAAGCAATTAAAACATGTTACAATTGTTTACAACAAACTATTACCTTGGCCTACCTACTTTGTATTTTTAATGTTATTTCGTTTTGTTAATATTTAAGCTAGATCGTGACATATCCTTTACGTGACACAAAGTTAGTGTTTCAGATACATCTCCCCACAACTAAAAGCACCTACGAGGTCACGTCTTGTTAACACAATGAATTGGGATTTTATTAAGTTTCCAGATATCTCGTTTTTAGGGTTCCGTACCCTAAGGGTAAAAACGGGACCTGTCTGTCACAAGGCTGAATGCTGCGTAATAGACTAGACAGTTAAAATTTTCACAGATGATGTATTTCTGTAGCTGTTAATAATATGCTTTTTTAACCGTTTTAAACTTTAAAAAATCATAAAATAGTGTATAGGTACGGAACTCTTTGTGCGCGAGTCCGACTCACACTTGGCCGGTTTTATAACCATGTAAATAGCATGTAATTTGCGGCTATAATTTTGTAGCACGTATAAACATGCCACCCTGTATTATGCACATACACAACTCATTTAAAACATGTATGCACACCTCTATAAAGATTGGTACAATATTGCGTATTGAACCATATTAAAATGTTAAGCTATCCGAAAATGCTTTACAGTACTACTTTTGCCGTATGAACGAAAATATTTTGCAAAGTGGTAAAAACGCGGGTCTAATCCTCTTGGGAGAGTCGAAATCCATCTATAAGTGATCTACCTCGTATATTAGAATCCCGAGAACCGTCGGCAATATTTTGGCCGTGAGTGCGTGCGGCCGAACGGCGCCCTAGGGTGCGCTGCAACTGCATACACAGACATTTTCATATTTTCACTACATTTCCGTGCCGCTCCACAAAAGAGTGGTGTTTGTTGGGCGTAAAACAAAAACTGGATACAGCAACACACGTATTGTTGAACTACTTCAGACAATTTCGTTTTCAGCGTTTGAAAATGTATCTAGCATAATTACGAGTATGAAAAGTTTCAAACATTTATTTATTCAAGCTTGATTATTACCGCTCGTGTAGCAATTTAGATTATGTATGAAGTCTGGAACTATTATTGTTGTATTATGTAAGAAGTAGTTGAATTTTTGTATTAATTTACAAAGTATTCAAACATTTTTTAGGAAGTGGGCTACTATTTATTAATAAAAAATCAAAAATACCTCCTACCTTACGTAGGTAACCACTAGAGCTGAATAAATATGTATTCGATGCGTCTTACTTAAATTTATGAAACTACTTTTACCTTTAAAAACATACCTTTGTACTTAAGATAATATTTAGAGAGGTCAACGTTAATCAACCATCTATTGTAGTTAAGAAAACCCAACTTCAACTTTGCCTCTCCACGGAATTAAGTTACGAAAATAAATTACGATTGAGAGTAGTAACCACACATGAGACCGAGAACCATCTATTATTTGAAAAATAAAGACTGAATAAAACCTATTTCCCTTTTCCATTTCCCAGGATTCCGCGTTACTCATACAGTACGGTCCCTTGTCAAAAAGAAACTTTGCCCATGTCTTATCGAATCAATTACTTTAATGGGCAAGAAGCCGTTTTATATCTGGATTTTTAGTACCGTCCTGGTCTTTGGGAGTACCCTATTACTCGAAAGTTAAATCGATAGTTCTGTTTTTTTTTATTCGACTACTATTTTAAGGTTCTCTAGAGTAAAATAATCATACTATTTTAGAAGGTACATTAGCTGCAGTTAATACTCTAGACTCTACCCACTTAGTTTTTTAATTCAACTTAGTTTTGTATCAATGGACCGAATATTCATGTCATATCTTATATTATATTCATGTATTTGCCCTGCAGTGGGATCACTGACTCATAATAGTTGATAATACATATAATCTATAATATTTTATTCACCGGTGTGTCTCTGTTAACACAATTATTCATTAATTACAATTTTTTAAATAATGAAATTAAAAAAGTAAAGTCAGCCTATATAGATTTCCCACTGCTGGGAAAAGGCCTCTACCTCAACTATGAGGAGATACGAGCCATACTCCACCACGCGGGGTCAGTGCAAATTGGTGGAGGGGTGTCCGTAAGGCAAGTGACAAACCTTACTGTCAGATGTTATCAAGCCGCCCTAGGGCCTCTGACTAGGGTTAACGACTAATATCAACAGATATTAGCCGGGACCAAGAAGCACGGAGGTACTTGTCATGGACGTCACTGAATCACGTCACCCATCCAATCACGACCACGCCGTGTGTTGCTTAACTTTTCTTATCGCTACCAAAGCGCTGCCGCCACTGCGCCACAAGCACCTCCCCTAATTAACAATGTATTGAATTATAACACTTCTTATGTATTTGCTTGGTACTGTAAAAAGTGTTACTGCATCAGGTTTTCGGGTCTAATGAATGAGATTCACATTGAGGTACAAATACATAAAATGTTGGTAGTTTCATAGAAAAACATCCAAACTTTCAGCAAACGTTTTATTTGGATTGGTGCGGTTGGCTAAATCGTTTTAAACTGTTTGCTCGATTCTGACCTTTATTTTAATTCCCGCAACTCTGGAAATTTTCGGGAAAGCCAATCAATTTCAGATTTTCCGTTATTTACTTATCTTTTTGCTCACGATGCAAATGTGCGGTGATTGGTATACGATAGTAACTGGAACTGCACTGATGATGTGAACTCGAGGCGACACTGCTTTTCAAAAGTGAAATAATTCTCAAACAAAGTTATTCTTTGGATATGAAACCTTGGGAAAAGGTTTCAACCTTTTCGCATCCATGTAACGCATTCTCTTTGCAAAAAATAAGTGATACAACCAATTTGTCCAGATTGTGAGCGAATAGTATTAAAATATATTGTTGGTACAAATTATTGTGTCAAGTTTTTAAATGGAATATTCACTCTGTGGGATGTGTCACACACACGAACCTCCCCGTGATAGTTATTGTATTTTAATGTGTGTACAACCAAATTACGTGTCTGAACGTAATTAATCAACAACGAAACCGATACTGCAATCTTTTTATTGGCACTGTATTTTAATTCCAAAAGTAAATTGCACTGAGTGTACATTCGACTACAACTTAATGCTGCAGTCAATTTATTTTCGTTATTTTCGTTTTAGTAGTATTTTTAATATTTTTAACACTCACAGTGTTCTTTCTTATTTCATCATCATATCAGCCTATTGCTGGAGTCCACTGCTGGCCTTTCCAAGACGGCGCCAACTTTCACGGTCCTCCGCTTCACGCGCCCCCACTGGCCACCTTCCTCAGGTCATCGGTCCATCTAGCAGGGGGGCGTCCAATACTACGTTTCCCGAGATATGGTTTCGAGAACCTTCCTACTCCAACGACCGTCGGTTCTGCTACAGACATAACCAGCCCACTGCTACTGTTCTTCCTTATTTATATAAGTTTAAATATGAAACCAAAAATTCGCACACAGGTAGGATTTGAACCCACGTCCTTTGGCTAACCGGGCCAAAGGACTTGGGTTCAACAAATCCTACCTGTGTGCGAATTTTCCGTTATAGTAACCCGTGAGCTTAATTTATAATTACAAATAATTATACTATTTGCTCAATATTCCTAATTGAACTTAAATTCATTATCTTCTAGCCATTCATAGAAGAAGCTGGTACACCCGTAAACTATCTCTAAAATGCAATCTCAACAAGCTGAACTTTTATGTAGGTCCCTTTAAATTGAATTAGTTGAAAAACAAACGTACACTTTTTAATCAACTCTAAAATAGACTTAAAAGGAATCTATGAATACGTTGATTAAAAACATGATGTCGTTTTCGGATCACTTGTGGTTTTCCACTACTGCTTCGTAATATAAATTACATGGCAATGCTGATTGGTTTAAACCAGAAAGGGGTTACCTAATCCATTTGGCCAATAGTTAGCAGGCATGAGTGAACAATATCCAAAGAATGGAATTGGCACACACAATGCGCATATACGTCTTGAATAAGCTGTTAGTAAATATCTGATAAAGGTCTGGCATTGCTGTTTAAGTGCCTACTTAAATGAAAGTTTGTCAAAAACCCATTAAAAATATGATAAATATAGCCTAATATGAAATATATAATAATTGCTCCAATTCACACTGCGCAAATATATTTTATTACCTAACAAGTAAGTTTAAAAAATACAAATTTTAACTCTATACTTAAATACAGCGCTGAACAATATAAAAACTATATTCAATATTAATTCAAGCCCATAGCAAAATAAGATAACATAGTGATCCATAACACAAGTAGGTACCTACAGGCAAATAAATAAAAATATGGACAGGAGAAATATGCTTCGCAAACAGTGGTACATCCGAATTACCGAGCAGGGACGAGTTTGTAAGGCTGAGCCCTACCTCGCACGGGCTTATGTCTCAGGAATCGTAAAATATTTCCGGGACGTCGCCCGTGCGAAACTGTGCTTGCTACTAGATGTGACACTTTAGTATCTGCAGAGAAAAGAAAATAATCGCAGAGAATATAGTAACATTTTATATCGATCGACGGAAATAAATGTAGGTATATTCAAACTAAAAAATCTACTTACTAAACCTCAACAGAAAACACTCGTAGTCCCGTCTCACACCACACTTGCGCTACGAACGGCGAATGCTACGAGCATTATTAGCTTTTAGTTTTTAGCATTGTTAACTAGCTTAGACTAGGTGTATGTTTTTGAAACGAAATTTGTTATTTATAATTATTTAAATATGTGGTCCCTACTCTTTACATTATGCGTACTTTACAATTTATTTACTTTTGACTAAAAACGAGTTCGTATAGATTTTTATACTTATGTTGACTGGGATTGTTACAGCGAGCTCTTGTTAATCGTTTGTATTCTCTTGATATATACTACTCAAAACAAAATAAGGGCCAGATGGTATTTTGTCTGTACCATTAAAATAATAATACCAATATATATTTTTTTGTCTTCATAACGAAAACTAATGTTGTTTTTAACGTGTAGACCAATAAATTTATTCCAATAATAATGATTAAAAAGTTTATTTGCTTTTAAAAGAAAAAACTCATTTAAGGTTAAAAATAAAAAGAATGTAAAGTTACTGAAAACAAAAGAAAATACTCCATGCTCATCTTTTAGTAACGGGTATGCCCCCCTCCTTTCGCTACGCACTCCTGAAGCCTGGAGTGCATGATTTCAATCAAATGCCTGACATTTTCCATTGGAATCTCTTCCCAGGCCCTTTTAACAGCGTTGATGAGTTGCTGTTGGTTGTGGATTTCCTGATCACCGTCTCTAACTCTTCGTTTCAACTGATCCCACATGTGCTCTATTGGATTTAAGTCCGAACTGTTCGCCGGCCACGGCAAGACTTGAATTTGAGAGGCTTCCAGTACAAACCAAGTCGCTTGAGCCGTGTGTGCACGAGCATTGTCTTGCATCAAGATGAATCCAGGACCCGCTCGCTGGGCAAATGGGATCACATGTGGTCTGACAACTTCCTCAATATACCGCTGAGCAGTAACAGTACACTCATTTAATAGCGAGCTCAGTTTTGCCGTGTAAGCTTATCCCGCCCCAAATCATTACATTTGGACCACCAAAACGATCGACTTCATGGATGCAGGCTTCTGAAAATCTCTCGCCGCGTCTTCTCCATACTCTAATACGCCGATCGTCGTTAAAAAAATTTACTTCGCATTCGTCTGTGAAGAGCACTATGCCCCATTGGTTTATGTCCCAGTCCAAATGTTGACGGGAAAATCTTAAACGATTTGCACGATGATTTCTGGTTAATGGAACACGGACAACTCGCCTTCTTGATGCCTGCTGGTCTTCATGCAATCGATTACGAATAGTTTGGTCACTGACACGAGTACCCGTTGTGAGCTGTAAACGATTTTGCAGCTTGCGGGCCGTTGTTGTGCGATCTCGGCGCGCACTTAATCGAATGTAACGATCCTCTTGAGCTGTTGTAATGCGAACTCTGCCCGAACCAGGTCTTCTTCTAACACTGCCGGTCTCTTGGAAACGATTCCATAGATTTTGAAAAGCTCTTCGAGAAAATCCCAATTGCAAACCCACAGATCGCTGCGAATGACCTTCTTCAATCATTGTAACGGCTCTGGTTGCTGTCAGCGAGTCCATATGACGCCTGCGTGCTTGTGGCATATTGCAAAAGATGTTTCTGACTCGAGATATCAATGAACTCCGATAATTTCTAATAAACCAAGAAGCTAAGGAAAGCAAAACGTCAAAGAAAATGGAAACAAAATGTTCAAAAAGAATTTTAAATCAAATTTTATTTAAAATTGTTGCCAGCATTAGATGAATACTACAATATTAAAAAGTTTAGGTATCAAAGAGTTTGTATACTCAATATTTTACTACTTTCAATATTAAAATGTTTAATAATTTACACCAAAATGAAAAATACCTCGTGGCCCTTATTTTGTTTTGACAAGTATAGTTGCAGCTTAGACCGCTCCATTTCACAAAGTTTCACTTGTCTGAGCTAGTCTGTATTCGACCCTTCCAGCACAAAGTTGTATATCAGCCGGAGCGGCCCCGAGCAACAACTTGAAATCGTAGAAAGCCCCCAATTTGGTTGGTAACTGCAACTGAATGTTACCATATTCGAGGAACAAGTGGAGATTGAACTGTAAATGGTTTGCTCCTCGTAAACGCAGTCTTATTATGTATTTTGTGAAGCTCAGGCGAAATTGACGGGCGCGTTTTATGTTACACGTAAATTAATAAAACTTTTTACTTATACTGAAGAAAACAAATGACATAGTTGTGTAACATAATTCACATTCCAGTATTTATGACAATTTTGTAATTACATAGAAAATTAAAGACAGTGTAAATACGCTTTTACAAGGAGTTACGTTCTAATTGACGACAAATTCACCGATTGATGAAAAGCGAGCCTTTGGAACCTCTCCTAAAATACGAAAGAAATATTAGGTAGGTATTTTTAGGTGAGGTAGGAAACAAATGTAGTAAAACTGAATATAAAAATACACATTAATACCAAAACTAAAGGTAAAAAGAATGAAAAACAACCTTGACAAGATATATCTTACAGAGTAAAACTTTTATGTTACCCCTTCACCAGACTCTTTATTTTTCCTTCCGCTTTCCGCAAGTCGGCTGCATTGCAAAAGGCGACGTAATTCCACCGATATAGAGGTTTCCTTTATTTTATTCAAAGAGTGCAGTGAGGAATACATCTTTAGAGAAAGTCGTTGAAAGTTATCCGACGGAATAACTTAACTAAAGTCGCCCCATGTTGCCAAGGTCGTTAACATAGTCCACTCGAAAGCCTGCCTTGCTTTGAGTATTCGATATCCTTTCAAAGGGTCTAGTTTCGAACAATTCTCATTTGCAGCTCAAATTGACTAAAAATGTCACGACGGAATCAAACAAAAGACATTAATTGACTGATTGACATCAGTGGTGACCCAAGAGCTGGCAGCTACCTTGCACAGCGTATAAGCATCGCTATCCAGCGGGGTAACGCTACCAGCATCCTGGGAACCTTACCACAAGGACCCTTTTTATAATGTTAATTTTGTACATAATCATGTTTTATAATATCTCTAAGTTGCCTGTAAATATTTATTACCTTGAACAAAAGTAAAACTTTATTCTTACAGTTAATTGCAGTTTAGATTTTATGAAAATAATTGTCTCTTTGTTAACAATTTTAGGGACCAATTTTTTTTTTGTTGTGACAGTTAAAAGAATACGAATTGTAAGCGAGTAGAAAAATCCGTTGGTATCCAATCTCAGTGGAGGCGGTTGCATTTTTCAAGAGCCGCGCGCGGGCTGCATGGTACGGCCCGCAAGTCTGGCGTGAAGATAGAGCTACCCACATTTGATCCTGGCCTTTGAGTGTCTCTTGGTGTCACATTCCAAGACTAGTACGACCAAACTTCACGAATGGGTTATATTTATTAAATACACACGAGTGTTGGTTACAGAACTAATAAATTAGTATTATTTTTAAAAAAGGTACGATTTTGAAACAAAGAAAATGAAAAGCACAAAAAAACGTTCGTTGACAGTTCTCATCGTGATCTAAAAATCTTTTACTTGCCGGATGTCATCTCGTAATAAGTTTAAAACTGATGATCGATGCGATGAAGCAAAAACCAAGCTGCAGATCCGTTGCGATTTCATAGGGATTGTAAAAGACAAGAGCCATTGTACACCTTAAAGCTTTGTATTTAAGGACAGTGCATTTCACCGTTTGTACGGTTAGCGGGACGGGTGCATTTTTCACGGGATCTCGCTGAAGCTAGGAGGATGGCTGGACCAGTAATGAAGAGATAAAACTGCCGGCTCCTTATTTGAATTATAGCATTTCGAGTAATGCTGTATGTACGCTTGGGAATGTAGGTATTTTTATAGGCGCGTAGGATTAGCAATAAAATAAATCTCAGACTTAAAGAGGTAACTGCTTAACAGTGGGTAGGGTATACCCAGCTTATTTTTTTATAGGTAAAACTCTAAAGTCTGACTGATGGCCTCTTTGTTTACAATATGCATATGTTATAATAACAACGCTAGGTAACCAATGCAATTTAAAAAGCAATGACACGCTGAAAGTCTTTATTGAATTTCAAGTGTACCTATTAATTACTTACGCGAGTACAAAATCGAGCAAATAAATAACGAAACAATTATTCATTTCGTTGGAACATGTTCATTAAGCGATATGAAAAAAAGCAAAAAACTTTATTTGAACACTGAAATAAGATCAAACAATTTTGCATTGAATGTGAGAATTTAATAAAGAACTATATCTGTTAACAGAATTTCGGAGAGTTTATATCGACAACACGTTTTTTTAATGGCGTCATTTGGTATCGTAGCATTCTGTGTACACATTCTGTTTATATCCTAGACGTTTATTATAAAGTTTATATTTACATATTTTTTATCGCAATTTTAGTAAAGAACTTTAGATAATATATTTGTGACTTGGCAAGATGGACCTTGTAAAGATTTCAGGATCACACTGGATGCAGACCGCTTGCAACCGGTATCTGTGGAAAACTATGGGGGCGGCCTATGTTCAGCAGTGGACGTCCTACGGCTGACAATGATGATGATGATTGGTGATGCATTGGCTCGAAACGAGAGAAACAATCGTTTGTGTTTGTAGACGTAACCAGTAGGTATTCCATGGAACTAAGTTATAATTCGTAGTTCATAGTTCACTAGCCTGATGCAAGATTATACCATGAGGAACTATAAAATCATCTCCGAGAGAAGTGTAAAAGTAGATATTAAATAGTTACAAATACATTATTTATTCTGTGCAAAGAGCTACTACAGGACAACCGTTGTCCATTGATTGGACACAAATGTTTTAGTTCAGCTGGCTAGATCATATTCAATTATTTTCATAATATGTTCAACCAAATTTGGAATGACGCATCACTGCTCTTTTGACATGCTTTCGACCGTGTTTAATCATGTTTCCAGACACAATAGAAAATCAATTGTTATGAGACCGCTGGCGGTCTTCCAATCTATAAGGGGTTAATCAACTAAAGAGTATGATCCAATTTTATTTAGGCATTGAATGTCCGACGGAGAAATTAAATATCGTAAAATTAACTCATTTATTTTTTAGGATTGAAAGTTAGCGCATTATAATTTATTCTAAACGGTCCGATTTAATTAAAACGAATTGAATTCCGCCGTTTCATATCAATTTGGATCGTATAAAAACCTCGTAAAAAGTCCAATGAATGCGGCATTAAAACGAAATTGTGGGGTACGTACTCGTACAAATCTTTAGCAAAACAATCATTTGGTGAGTCGGTATAAATAATTTTATTGGTATAATTAGGCCGGCCTCATGTCGCGACTAACAAACGTCGATAGTGTAGGGTCAACAACTGAAAAACAATAAGAAATAGAAGAAAACTCATTAGTCACGCGAGCTAACCCGCGCCCTCGTTTCCATTGCTGCAATGGAATTCGACACCGCGGTTTTAAAGTTACAAAGGTGAATACGGTTTCGATAAGTTTCGTTTGCGGGAACGTTTTAATTAACAGTGAACGATCTTAGTTTAGAACGAATAAACCGAGTAAAAGCAAATAAGTACAATATTAGTTTTCCATCAAACGTTTTATGTTTGAACCAACGTGTTATACCTACTTATAATTAATATTTAGTTAATATAACGTTTATGATATTACTTTTCTAATGTCGACGTAGAAAACTAGGTATGTAAATATTTATGTTAGGTGGCGAATAAACAAACATTAACGAGAATACGAACTAACAAAGGGAAACATTAAACTTGGTAAATCTGGGGGTCACTTATTATATAAATATAGCCCTTATTTATAGCGCAAACTCTAGACTTATTTTAGATTAACTTCGAGATAAGGACCGCGGTGCACTTAATAAATAAACTTTTAAAAGTTATTTATTTGTGCATTTATAATTTATTGTATAAAATGGTGGTTAAGTTATGAACGTTGTAACTAATTAGCATATTTCAATTAGAAACTGTAAAAAAAACACTAGTACCTTTCACTTCGCTGCTGCATGGATGGATGCTTAGAAAAACTAGTTCATAGGTATAAGTTATTTTCGTAGTCGCGGTATGGGCAAAAGTGAATTGTGGAGTGGTTTGCTAAGGCTAACGAGGTTTTAATGCGGAGGAGGGCGAATCCAGGCTTATCATTATCTCGGCCAGTATAACTCACGTGGTGTGATAGAGTGAGTCGGGGCTCACCCGAGACCAAACGCATTCGAGAGAGATCCGCTTTCCGCCAGTGACTCGACTCGTCTCGTTATTACCAACATGTTTTGTTTCTTAATTTTTTTTCTTTAATAGGTAGACATTTGACCACAATCTCAGCTGATGGTAGGCAACGATGCGGCCGATGCCGTTATGAAACAATTCTTTTGTTACATACAAACGTATGCTTATAACTTATACTTAGTAGGTATTACTATTTAGTGATCATATTTGTGGTTTTAGACCATGTTTCGCCAAACACAACACAATCGGCAAATCGACGTGCAAAAATGGTAGTCACTTTTTGCATGCGGCTCAATCCGTCATTTTAACTTTAGGATGGTAATTTAAGGCAATATAGGTACCTAACTTGTTTTAATAAATTAAACGTGCTTAGTTCTTCAATGCAAATATTGTCAATAGATAAATGATGGCGCCTGAGTACATCACTAAAATAATTGATGTTCTTAAAAGGATGCCTACCCAGGAGTTTGATTGAGTTACACTAAAAGACAGCATTTGGTTTTAAGTAATAACACTTATAGGTGAACGTATCTAAAAGCAATATCGAATATTGATCATTTTACTGCGTATAAATAAAGCGAAAGTGAGGTTTTATAGGCCAATACGAAATTGTTACGGCAATAACTTAGCGTTCTCAATCTCTCTGATATTGGAGTGGATGAGTTACGCCTAAAACATAGCCCATCACACTTGGTACGGCAATCCTCGCGTTTGTGGTGAATACTAATAGCTTTTATTAGGCATATTCACATATTTTATCATAAAAACTACATAACGTACGTTACAATCGTGAAGTATGGCTGCATATACAGGTTGTCCCAAAAAGAGAATGCCATACTCACACTGGAAATAGCTTAGCCATAGCCCTTTTTAATTAAAGAACTTGGCTCTAATAAAGTCTTATCAAGATAATGCTTTTTTTTTGGGTTTTTTTGTGTATGAAGAATACAAGAAAGAATACAAGTTATCTCCCAAACTATGACACTTTTAATAGACTCAAGTTATTTGATTCTAAGGCTAAGCTATCTCAAGCGACAGTTTGGCGTGTCATTTCTAGAAAAAAAAGTCATTATCTGGGAGATAACGTCACCACGTTTTTTTTTAAAGTTAATCTGAAAGGTTTATAGCTAAGCTATCTTTAATGTCAGCCTGCCACGCTCTTTTTTGGACAACCTGTATATTGGACCCGTTTGGTACGGGATAAGTCTTCTAAATAATCAATGGCCTATTTTCCGTAAACGGTTCGTAATGTATTGACATAATATTGATGTTATAATAAAGGACTATTGACGACTTGTTTTGGTAATAACAACTTACAGAATAGAAAATACTGAGCAGTGAAATTAATGTAACAAACAACAATAAAAGTTTCATCTCGATAGGAAGATATTTCTCGGTTTTACCTCAAAGATAAACAATGTTTACTACATCCATCTTTGTTTATTTTTATTGCGGGCCGCCAAACAGAGGGCGTTAAAGGTGTACTAAATAATTCAAACCAAAGCCCTTTTCCCTTTCCTCAATAAAAATCGTTGACTTAAAAAAATATTAAATCCATTCCGAACCAGAGATTTGGTTTCATTGTGCGTGTAAAGTCGCTTTACATAAAAAGGGTGCGTATAAGACAAAACAAAATAACAGAGCAAACCGCTGGTAAATGCCTCGTAGATCTCCCAAATCCTCGAGGTGAATCTCGAAAAAGTCTGTTACGAGAAATTTGTTTAACTCGAGTTGAAAAAGGACAGAAGCCGGCCGGGCGGAGTAAGGCTTTAAGGGCACCTAGAGGGAAACGAGGAATGTTGTTTTGGAGCACTTGTCTCTCAATTATTATTTGACGGATTCTGGTTGAGCTTTACGCATACTTTAATTTTGAGCTTCCGCCTTTTAAGAGTGTTGCGGTCTGAGATGTTTTTTCTGGAGGCTCATTTGTATTTTTGACGTTGTCTTCAGTTAAATATACTTTGCAATTGTGTGGCAAATTCTGTAAGCTGTTATTTACTGCAAAGGTGGTGATTTGTATAAAAAACATGTAGATTGAAACAAATGTGTGCGTGCATCCGATACGCATGACTACATGCCCACATATGTTAATGTAGATACCTACAATACTAACCTGAGCGCTGTTTGTATAAGGCTGACTATAAGTTAAAGCTGCGACTTATACGACGCCGACTTTTGGATGTTAATCATAAAGAAGAACATTAATAAAAATGCAGATAGGTACCTACTTGTTTAAGTTATAACATCGGCGTCGAATACTGTAACACAATAACTACAATCAAGAGTAATCATGGGACATCAAAACGATAAAAACAATTAAGTACCCATTTTTTGCTCGGACCTAGCCCAAGCTAAAGGGATCTTAGTTGTATGCTTCACCGGTTTTTGCCTATAGCCTGTAGCTAAGTTAGGTATTGGAATGTTAAACAACGCTAAAATTATAAAATACCTCATCTTAATCATCTGCCTATATGGTGCAGACATCATGATGATGATATTTAACGAGGTGAAATTGATCTTAATTGGAGCTAACCAATAAAGCCCCAAATTCCTAATACAATTAGTGTAATGTGCGATGGTCTATTAATATCATATTATTAGTATTATATGTCATCCTATAATATAGGTATCATAGAGTCTGCGACTTTATCAAGCGAGTCAATAGTTACATAATAATAAAAAACTACAACTACAACACACACTTGTGCACTATAATATGTCCCGCGCAGTTGGCTAATCTCTGTTGAGATAGGCCGCCGTAGTCGAAATTCGGCTAGGAGGACATTATTATTATTATTAATAATAAAAAAAGTTATTTAATACTACTTAGAATCAAAGTTTTAAGAGGGTTATCGGTTTTTTTTTTTGTCATGTCTTATTTTTATTGGTACTATATCTGATGTTATTGTTCAACCCCGCTTTCATCAATGGCTTACAACTACATGGATTACAACTAATTTTGAACATAAGGTGTTACGAGTATAACCTAAGTACCGCCCTATGTGTTGATCAGTTTTATAGAAACAATAAAAAGCAAATTTACTTACCGTTTTTCCGGCATATTAATTATGTAGAGTTATGGAAACACATAAGAAAGAAAGGAGTTTATTTTGCATGAATAATCAAAACCGGATACAGGCGGCGTAGGACGGAACCCTTATCAAGCGAATATCTAGTAACAAAACGAAATGGTACCGGCATCGCGGCACAGCCACCTAAATATCTTCCACCAACAAATTTTTAAGTTTATGGGTACAACGATAGATCATTTTGATCACAACAGGGTAGGTTTTTTTCTTTAATGTAAAATAGCGTTTTTATTTTATTTTATGCGTATTTTTAGGTAATGCTCATAACTTTTTTTTATGTAAAATAAAATATTTAGATACAAAATCATAGCAAAGGTTTCACATTTTTAACTGACTTTAAAAAAGGAGGAGGTTATCAATTCGACTGTATGTTTTTTTTTTATGGCTATGTTACCTCATATCTCAGTCGGTTGTGGACCGATTTGAAATAAAACATGTTTACCTAGAGGTTATACCTTATAGTTGGTCCAGTCGAGATCTGATGATAGGATCTTGGTGTAATCAAGGGAAACCCTCAAATTTTAAGGGCACGTATAGTGTTTTCGTACAAGTATCTTAATGTTGACATGTTGTTACGTCTGATAGTCAAAATTATGTGGGGCTGAGCTGATGGTGGAACTCCTTAAAAATTAGGAGTTTAGTAATTAAAACACCAGGTGTTTTGTCAGGTACTGTATAGGATGCTAACAAAACAAAGTCACAGGCGCAGCTCCCTCCTCAATTATTATCTGTTATTTTTTGGACTTGGTGCCAGAAATTCTAATTCTAATGTTTTTTTTTTTTCAAATAAGTACAGGATTAAACTATCTCTTGACTGGCACCGACTCCAAAAATAATAGATAATAAATTGGAAATAGGTATCATGTATAATTTCGTAGAACAGAAAATTAGGTAATTTTATTATTTTGTACTTTTTAGTTTTTTTTTTTAATTTTTATTTTTAATTAGCACTGTAGGCAGTTTTGAAGTCGGTTTTTTTTATTGTTTCAGAGAAAAATTGTGGATCATACAACTTTAATTTGACTTGCATTCGGACTGTACACTGATTGGCCAAATAGCATTTGCTTATTGATAAATATCCATTTATAATAAAATATAAGGTGTAACTTTATAAACTGTATTCCTTTTAGGGGGTGATTCTGCCGCTCTAATATAACTTTTACTATGGGACCAATATCGAAATCTAAAAAATTTGGATGATTTTCGCATAAAGACAGATCAGTAGGTAAAAAAACCGGTCAAGTGCGAGTCAGACTCGTGCGCGAAGGGTTCCGTACCATTAACATAAAACATTACACAGTATAGACAAAAAAAGTATATATTTTTATTTCATTTATAACTTCAAAAGTATTCATCACAGGATACCCGAAACAATTTTAAATAAAAGGTTTCGCGTCTGTTTCTTTATGTGAGTGATTTGAAGCTTATAGGTCCAAGACTTTAGAAATTAGAGGGGGGGGGGGGACACCGTGTAAACAACTTTGGCGGGCTATATCTCGCAAATGATAAAGCTGATAAAAAAGTGTTGTATGGAAACCCTACCTTATTTTCATAGTCCTATTCAACAATACCCCACACAAGGGGGTGCACTCATAAAAATAAATCACCCCCCCCTTTACATGTATGGGGAGGTATCCTTAAAAAGGGGTAATTTTATTTTTTTGTATTTTAAAAAATGAGATCTATATGTGAAGTATCCTCGAACCAAGTTACATGCAAATCAGTCCATAAACGTAGAAGATATTCTGCTGTGACAGACTAGGACGGATGGACTGAACGATCTTATAAGGGTTCCTTGTCGGACTACGGAACCCTAAAAAGAATCGTCAAGCTAATTTGGAGAACGACAACAAATACAGCAACGATACATGAAACAGTTAGGTACAGATCTGAATATCAACCGAATATAATAATAAAAAAATATAAAAAAATCTTTTTTCAAAAGTCATCATCATCATCAAATTTAAGAGCTAGGCTCTTGTCGGTGGAGTTTTTTCCATTCCTCTCTGCTTTCCGCCCTTCTCTTAACCTCCTGATACGACCCGACATTTATCTTTTCTTTTATTTGCTGCATGTAGCTTATTCTTGGTTTTCCTCGCTTCCTTTTTCCTTCTATTCTTCCTTCTATTATCGTTTTAATAAAATTGTCGTGTCGAATCAGGTGGCCTAACATTCGTCCCCTCCTACACTCTATTGTTTCCATCAATCTCCTTTTTTCCCTAACCATAGACAAAACTTCTTCATTTGTTTTCTTCTCCGTCCAACTTATACGCTCCATTCTCCTCCAGCACCACATCTCGAGGGCTTCCAGTCTCTCTCTGTCCCTCTTTGTCAATGTCCACGCTTCACATCCATAGAGTGCTATACTCCAAATGTACACTTTAACAAGTTTTTTGCGAACTTTGCTTAATATTCTGACCTTGAGCAGGTGCTTTTTTGCATTATAAGCTTGTCTCGCCATCGCTATCCTTGCTTTTATATCTGGTGTACATCTGGAGTCACTAGTTATCAAGCCACCTTGATTCAAAAGTAGGTATATCAATTAATTCAGTGTGCCTCTTGGCCTCCTCCAGCATTTTCCAATGAGTTCTGTCCTGTGCCACTCTTCTCCACAGATGTCCGGCCGTGACCATCTCACTGGTTGACGTCTTCTTTCGCGTTTCCCATCTCTGTCTGAAACGATTAAACTCCTTTTGGCCTGCTTATCCCGAATCATGTGGAAGGTCCATCTCCATTTCAATTAGTCAAATAGTAATATCAGCGACTTTCGTTTTTGCTCTTACTACACTGCTTCTTACTTTGTCTTGTTTTCTTATTCCTGCCATATTTCTCTTCATAGCTCTCTGACAACGTTCCAGCTTTTATCTATGGAGTTTGGTGAGTGCTCATGTTTCACATACGTAAGTAATTACTGGTAGTATGCAGGTGTTAAAAGTCTCTGCATCACCGGTCGAACATTCAGAGGCAGACCCAAAGATGAAGAGATATAGTGCTAAACGATATGAGGGAGTGCAGGGTTTCCACTGAAGATGCCGAGGACAGAGCGAAGTGGAGGTGGAAAATAAAAAAGCTGACCCCGCCGTGTGGGATATATAGCCAGGAAGAGAGAGAGAGATACAGATGTTAAAAACCTACCTCTTTATTAATATGCTTAGCTCCTTGCATTTCATAATTTTCTTCATGGACCAGTACCAACCCAACATACACAGACACTTAGAAAGTAGACTTTATGAAACACTATCCTGCTGCGGCGAAGAGATGTTAATTTCAGAGTTTTTATTTGTAGTCCGTGCCATGCCCGCTCAGGCTTAAATTAAGATGCGCGTTAAGCTGGAGTGGATGAAACAAGTCTAGGAAACAGCTTTAAGTGCACATAAACTGGGTTAGTCGACGTCGACCAACGGTAATACTAGATCGTGTTCTCTTTAACGAGTCTCCAGTCGGCCATAATTCATGGCTGAGAAATAAAAACTTGGCTTGTGACTACCCTGAACGAAGACTACGAAAATTTTCGCAAACTCCAAATTATTTATGCACCATAATATATGTTTTGGAAAACTTTCAGCAAGCTACTGGCTAGCTAATTAGGTGCTTTTTACAGACAAGATCGTTTTAACTACTGCCCAGAGCTATTTTAAATTACACTCTACTAGACCGTCTTGTATGAACAAGTGCACCTTTACATAACATAAATAAAACACTGAACTCTTCTTCGCTGAAAGTTATGATATTTATGTATGAGAACTGTTGTTATTCCAAACAAGAAACCTTTCAATAATATTTACTTATTCATTCGAATTTAAATAAAACAACAAGTCTTAAAACTTAAAATATATTCGAATAAAATGATAATGATAAAAGTTTTAAAGTATTCAAAATCGATTACCAAAACGTTTGAGCTACTATTGTAGCGCAGACAATCTGAACGAAGCCAAAGAATAAGTGTAAGCTTGTAATCTTTGTGGGGCCGCTAAACGGAGTCGGTTTGGCTGCAGCCCAGGCCCAGCCGCCCCAGCCTAGTCCACGAGCTAAAAGGTGAACCGCATTATGCAAATCACATACTCTTTGTTCTAAGGCATTTACATTTTATTTATTTGCAACACTGTAATGGGCGGCTTGTTGTCGACCAAGTTTGGCGTCATTGTTTAGGCAGGGTTAAGTGGATTTTGTTTCAAAATAGGCCTACAACACGATCTGTGTGTGAATCAGCAGTTAATCCCGCTTTTAAAATAAAATCTAACTTTGGTAATGCGATTTCATGTTGGAGTTAACATAATGAAAATCGGCATTGAAATGTTAATGCTACACGTCTGCTTATTACATTAACATTTCGACCTCTTAGAATTAAAATCGAAATAATTCATACATACATACTTACCTTAACTATAAAGGGCCATTTTGATACTATAGCCAACAGTCAGTCTTATAAAAATCATTTATCTGTAAAAACAAAGTTCGGAATAACGAATAAAATATGCGGTGCTTAAAAAATTAAAAGTAATATATTACCAAGTCAGTTTTCAATTATCTACCATTGTTTGTTTTTTCATTGTTACATTCTCAGTGAGAATAGTAGAGCCATAATTTATAGTGTATCGATGTGTACGTAGGCACGACACAACGAACTTGAACCATTTGTCAGTGCTTTATTGAATACATGTCCATTTTAAGCATACAATAAGTAGGTAGGTACAACTGGATTCTCTTAATATCCATTAGACATTTATTCCTCTTCTTAAAAACAACAACGTTTTCTATAGAACAAATATGAAAAAAACGGTAATTTAAAAAACTAATAAACTCGACTGCATTTCTGTAATGAAAAAACAAGAAAGTCGGCATACTCGGGTACAACCGGTAACCATATTAAAAATTGTAGCAGTCTGGACCCATTCTATTTTAGAAAGTCAACCGTCTATTCAGTAGAGTATATAGCTCGCAATTCACTAAGCCTCTATTTCTAGAATGGGTCCAACCTGCTTCAATTTTTAATATGGAACACCCCTCAAGCTAAAATCCATCAAGCCGTTCAGGCTGCAGAGCGTGCAAAACAATTATACTTTCATACAAACATACTCTCGAAAAACATAACCGTTAGGTTAAAATAAAAATATGAGACTACATACAAACTAGTATCAATTAGTATGGAAGTCTCAATTTTTTTTAGAGACGTCAATGTTGGTTTCGTAGAAAAAGCGAGTATATTAAAACAGAATAATAAATGGCACGAGTGGAATAACAAAAGGAACACCTTGTACAAATCCTGTGTGATTTCACAAATCAGATTAGAATATATTATGTAAAATTAATTAATTAAGTAAAAAGTAAGAGGGATCTTGAGCCGAATAAAGGTAGGTGAATCAAATAGCTTATTATTTCATATTAGGTTATCACTTCATCCATTCACTAAAACGTTTTTTACCAACGTATATATTTTTTCTATATTTTATAACGTAAATTCAGCGAAGAAACATTTTATACGTGTACACACACACGTATAAAATGTTTCTTCGCTGAATTTACGATCACTGCAGCGGAAGATTGCAGGTCAGCTCAAGATAGCCACATGTCTGATCTATCAAGTCATAAACTAACTTCGATCAAACTGTAGAATCAGGGAATATATAAATGTTGTTCAAGGAAACTTATTCTGAAACAATTGACTTTCAATGTTACTAGAGATCGCCTACCTGATTGTTATTTGACTCAAACTATCGGAATTGAATAATCATTCAATCAAGTCCGAGTTAATATAGTAATTTGATTGAATGACTCATTAGAACAACGTATGAGTCAAATAAGTCTTCCACATCCAGGTCTAGATAGAAGGTCTAAAACTTCTGCACGTCCAAAATTATAATTTTTTAAGTGAAAAGCATTCACTTTTGCTATCTAAATACCTATTAGATAATATAATATCTAATATTCTGCAAGTCAATAAACGTGTTGATTTTAACTGCATGCTAGTTTGCTTAAACAACTTGTAACGTGTCGTGTAATGTCAAAGGTATGGTATGGACACTTCAAACTGTTCAATTCACGTCCTGAAACTTGTGTAATGCTACAGAATCTGTGCATGTTTATCCGTTTAGTGTTATCAGAAGCGTGTGTTCACTTACTTAGATGCTAGACTATACTAATAAAATTATACTTGCCTTCATGAATTCAACTCAGGATACATGCGATGTTTCGCTGAAAAGCGTGTTGCATTGCATGGCTATTCAAACCATGGAAATAAACGCTTTCTTTAAGGTTAAACGTTTCTAAACGTGTCTTAGTAATCGGAATTCCGGTACTTTCCCCACGTAATGTACCAAATTTGTATCGACAATATGCCATACAAAAACATTTAAAAAAGAGCTTGAGATGGGCTTTGTATTAATAATAATAATAAATCATTTATTCGATTTCATGTCTACACAAATTATTCATATTAGCAAACAATTAATAATAGATAAAGAAGACTTCCTTCACCTGAACTAAGTTATTATACCTGTATCTCAGTATTGTTTTGATATAAGACATACAACACGTGGCCGAAAAGAGATTAGGCTCAGGATCACGTGTTTCGGTTAGGTATTTTCCGGTCATATCGGATTTCCATTTCACCAAACTATGAGAGTGAAGGATCGGAAAGTGCACTTGTGTCTTGTGCAATATATTATCTTACGCGCAATTGACTAATCTCTGATGAGATTGACCACCGTAGTCCGAATCCACATTGCAACATGTGTGAAGAAAGGCAATCTCATAACACACTATGTAGTAAATACGAGATCCAAGACGATACACTTTTATCTCATATAAAACTTATTAGAATTAGCTGATCCGCTTTGAGTTGTCACAGCATCGTGTTACCATAAATTTTGCATTTAATGTTCTAAAAATTTACCTATCGTTATAAACGATTTACCAGTGTTTATAGGTAACGTCGCCTTTTATAGCTCAACTTGAAGGCAAAGATAAGATATAACAAGATTATACTCAAGCTGTGAATCTCAAGGTTGTAAATTCGTCGCGGGATTTACGACGCTGCAGCAGACTACAGCGCCAGATGGTCACAGGTCTGGGCAACTATAAACAACTTTGATCGTACTGAGAAACCGCAGGTAGAGTACCTTCAAAGTTGCAGATTGCATTAAAGCAAAAAGTTTTGACTTAAAAAACCTTTTTTTTAAACAAATGAAATAGGAGTAGATGCCCAAATAGATAGTTTTCTTACATCAAATAAATCTTGTAAAAGCATCGGCCTAATGCTAGTACTAGCTCCATTCAAGAAGTGGCACTCGGAAACCAAAGGAGTACAGAATAAAGGCTTTGAATAACCAACCAGCGAAGATCGCACCCATTCACAAACAATATCAACAGGCCATCATTCATTATCGATCATTAGTGTTAGCAAGTTTGTTAACACGAACCAAATAGGGGACTCTCAGTGCGCCCCACGGGATAGTGTTTCGTGCTCAATCTTGCAGAAAGTGATCAATTCATCTCGCCTCTCTTCCGCTATTTTAACACCTATTCTTTGTCGGGGATCGCGTAGATTACGAAGTTACGACTTTTGAAACTTTGTTCACTCGTCGATTTTGTTTTCTGCCAAAAGTTGTTGCGGTCAAGCAGGCGAGAGTGGGATCCAAAAGGCATGAAATATATTTTGGTATATAGACCGATAGATTTCGAAAAATTTTATGCTTTTAAAATATTTTGGTTACCCTCTTCCTCTGCTACTTTACAAGTCGAAACCAATAAATGGTTAATGATCTAATAAACATGACACATAATATGTTTCATTTGTCTAGATTCATTCAACATTTGAGTATCGAACTAAGTGAACCTTTACATAATTATACAACCACATTACTGGAACGATCGTAGTTAGTTAAAAAAAGGTTTCGTTGCTGTCGGCGAGGCAGCTGCCTTTTCAATTCTTTCATGGATGCAGAAGATCTTCGCATTATTTCGGCTAAACTAAAAATTCTTTCATTCTTCATTCCTAGCCTTTGTTAGTCTCGCGTCGGAGCATAAAATGCAAATTGCTCGCCGCCGTACACCACAGCATTATGAGACGACCGTTGCTTCGGCATTTTAGTTATATTTGGAAATTATGGCTTAGCCTCGTACAACACATCAGTAAAATGAGGGAATATCCAAGGAAAAAGAAAGGTAATATATTTTCACATCTGACACTACCTCTTGTGCAAGTGTTCCGGGGCTCGTAAGGTGCCAGCGCAAGATATCTTCAAGCCGGCATAGGCTATTTCTAAACCTCGTGGCTACCATTACTACTAGCTCGAGAAATCTGGGCAACATCTTTATACTCTGAAATAATTTATTTTCAAAATTTGAATTCACGCCCCGTTATTACAAAAACTTAGTACCGGGTTTAAGCCAGGACCATGGACGAACCAGGTCTAAGCTATAAGCTAGCCAATTTGAAAGCGTTTCTCAATTAGGTTATGCCACGAATGTGTCATAAATTCTTCTGTTGTCGGCTAATATTTAGACCTATTTTAAAAATGGTCTATTTTTTTTATAATAACAATGATGATTAGTAGTTTGAAACGTATATATACAGAATAGTTTTAAAAGCTACGAATATGGACTTTGTTGTTACCGCTACGGCGTAGCTTACTACAGATTCGTAGCACTATTCGTAGCATTACATATCAGTTGTTCATACTACGAGATACTACACAAATAAATACAACACAATTGACTCAACTTGTGCGATCCAGTGCCAAAGTAATGTTTAAAATTGTTATCTGTCAATAAGCGTTCCCACAAGACGCATAGTAGGGGAGTCCACACTCCAATTCACAAACGAGCGCCGAGACGCCCTCACGTAGCGTACTCAAAACCTACAATTGCATAACAAAAACATACACAAGTGCAGAAAGCCTTTGTCTGAAATCCGTCTTGCAGGTGAAGGAAGCTAAACAATGGTCTAACGGGCTCAGGCCCCTAAAGAGACAATGCCGCGCGAATATGGGCTCGCGAGAAACGTTCTTGTCTTGTTACCACAAGCAATATTGTTAGTTTTATGAAGGAGCTAAGGGAAACCTTTGTGCCCGCGTTTTTAGTGGCCCGTACAGAAATTGCGAAACGTGGGTTTATGGAATAACCCCCAATCGTTTTATACGTTTGGAGGCGCTCTGATTTATAATGGAAACAGTGATGCGGTAATAATAAGCACTTCATTCCATATTAATCTCTCATATTAAATTAACACCACTTTATAAAATGTAATCTTATTCAAATCTGTAATATGCATTCGTTCCGTGTAAACCTGTATTACCTAAACGCACGTGCCGTACAGTGATTTTAAGAGTATTTATTATTTTTTATCTATCTTTGAGAAAATCCATCTTCGAAATACTAAACCACAGTAATTCGCTACTAAACATGGCCTTCGGTCATTGACTTAGCCTCTAAAAAACGGGCAATAAGCCTGCATTTAGCGACAGATCATGCGACAGTGACAAGGTCTTCTATTTAAATCTTGGATTTAAATCTTGCTAGTGGATGTCTCACGGCGCGTTTCGACGGTCTCCACTCTAGATATTTTCTGACTGGCCATTATTTTTTCGCGTTACGGGGTCACAATACTCATCCGCAAACATCGCTAGCATTTTGTTTAATTCTCATTATGACGTAAGTATGTACTTATGCGGTCGGTAAGCAGGCACGTCGATCAGGCTAGTTAGGTCGCGTGCCTCGCACCAGATTGCCGGCGCAAAGTTTTTAACAGCCACGTAACAACTCAACTTTACGCTATCAGTTGTTCCCAACTTCCATAGCTTTTGGGATCGTCCTATTTTAGTTTTTAGATTCATGATTGATTCATATCACTCAAAGTTCATTTGTAGAAATCGTTTTTTGTGATGAAAGACAAGATAAAATAATTAATACTTTTAGGTAGGTTGAGCAGAATGTTTGTGTGTTCAATGAATCATGTTTAAAAGTGTATCTAATGTTATTAAAGCGCCAATAAAATGTACAGTGATTTTTGACTTAATTCAGTATATGCTGAAACCCCAACATTCAATGTAAATCACTATTGTAAACTTTTTAATTCTCTCTCTCAATAACCTCCAGTGCGTGTGCATGTATTATTTTCTTGTTATTACAACATCGAACAACCACCGCTTCTTCGCCATCTAAACCGACTACAGTCGACAACAGTGTCTATAAGTATTTATTATGTTAAAAAATCCTGATCGCATGACAAACCAACAGTAAAACAACGGTAACATGAAGCTTGCTGATGTTAGGCTAATTACAAAAGAGTAGTCAGCGGATGGCAAACAACCGCTTTGGCGTATTGTCCCAACTGCGTGTTTGCAGAATACGTCCCTTTCAATCATGGGCCGTTTGATCACTGCTGTGTGCACTCTTGTTTAATGTAATGCCAATCGGGTTTGCTGTTATGATACAGTACACACTAGCAATGGGTGATTATTACTAAATTAATCGAATTATTCGAATGGTCTATGTAATCGAATGTATTCGATAAGCAACCGCAGTCATTCGATAATTCTTCGAATATGCGGTGAGCAATAACGGTGGGCGTGGGCCGTACTACTAACTACTAACGAATGAATCGTCATTCGTCGCGTGGATTAATCATTCGGTCGCTACCTGTCATGTGCGCACAGTCGCGGCAATTCGATCGAATGCATCGAAGGGCCCAGTAGATTACCATTCGATTGTCGATTATTATTGATTTATTATTTTTTCGAATAACTAAATCGACATTCGATAGTTCGAATGGTCGATTATCGATTCATTCGATTATTTTTTTTCGAACAATCGCCCATCGCTAGTACACACCTTCAGTAGGTACCTTATAGAATGAAGTGACTTGTGATATGTTGATTGTTGAGCTTTGCACTGTTGCTATTCGATTTTTGTTCTCAGCAGCTTTTAATTATTTTTTAAGATACAGTGCGAATTATTAACATTTGCATGAACATTGCAGTAATGCATGCATTTATAAAATATAAAAAAACATTGAAAGACTACTATCAATTGCCACATTCTTCCAAAATCTGACAGAATATAAAGTGAAAGCTTTAATTATCATCTTTTAGAATAGTATTTAAATAAGTAGGTACTAGTGTTAAGAACTAATATTTAACCAATTTAATACTTTCTTATTTGTCTTTTTCCTATAACAAGTTCCATAGTTACTTGGGTATATAATGGAGTATAGGAATAACTCGTTATGATTCAAGAAACCACATTAGAGCGGTTAGGCGTCAAACAACCCCTAACAATATGCGATTGACCTAACACGACCGCCGTGTTAGAATTATAACGTGACTGCCACACATTCAGAAATCTTAACGAGATTTCTTTATAAATCGGCAGAGGAAATAACCATGCGTGTGGAGGATTACTGAAAATCACAGTTATCTGAACATGCAACTGTGAATCTATATCAGGCGGACGCGACGCTAGATAGACCAAGCGAACTTGTCGGTCCATGTCCTATTTAGGACAAAGTCCCATCGATTTTGTTCTAAACTTAGTAAGTTCCTACTTTGACATAAGGCAATTGGTACCTATCTACAATAAGAATAGATTTGTGATAAGATAAGATAATATTTTATTTCTCGCCATAAATGTTTAAAAAAAAATTTTAATTTCTATAGATATCGTAACTAGCAGTAGCAGTGTTCTTTTTATAACTCTAAAAGTACCAGTGATTAGATGTTTCGATTGATTGATTAGGTACCTATGTATTTATTCTAAAGCCAATTTCTTTGCCCCATACATTTGTATAAAAATATTACAACCTTTCTACGTACATAATCAACTCGTCCATAACTTATACGCGCCAAAGTCATTACGCAAAACTTTGCTCTCTATATTTTTCAGTATCGTTAAAAGTTGCTGGAGTTGAAATTGTTTCCGTATGAGAATGTTATTTAGAGTAAGTATAAAAATGTAACGGTAACGAGGCGCCTCTATCCACCTAGCGGCAGTTTCCGCTACATAGCACAAACTTAACAAGTCTTAGATTGACGCCTCCTTGGATGCAAGCTCGCGAACATTATGCACGAGCATTAGAAACACACGAGACTATTTTTATGATATCTAAAAGAGTCACTCACTTTGTCTTAAAGAAACGGTGAAATCTTCTTAAGACTACTAACAACATAAAATGTTTGATAGTTACAAAAAATCTAAATAATTTACTTTTTTCACACGAGTACCAGACTGGTACGTTTGGTACCAGTACCGTTAGCCACAGTTTACATATTTCCATTTAGACATTTAAAATACTAATTAGTTTTGAGGACGAAAAAGGAACACATATAAATGGCCGACACATGCTATTACAGCGATTTCGCTTAATTATATAAGGCATAAATCTTGAGATATTTATTTATTATACCTCTCTAATTCTAGGTTGACTGTGTGCACCCGTCACGCTACAGGGGGAGCAAAAGTGGGTATAATTTCAGACTGAATTGCTGAGGAAATGAACAAAGCTATTTATGTAGCGGAGTTATTCGATAATAAACTGCAAGTGAACAATTTCGAAATGGTTAATCCTGTATCAGAAAATTGGTAATAAACTTATAAAAACAAACAGTACCCACTCGTAAAAGAGGGTTGCATACGCAGCGATCTCCAAACTACCCGTTATTTAAAATGCATTTAATTTTTACGTGACACTCTATCTTACTACGAGATCTTTGACTCTATTTTCCGCCTGAAAAAGCCATTGTTTTTACTATCGGCTTGTGATTCAAGTAATGAAATAAAATATTTTTGATGCAGTTGGCTACTAAAGTAATAAAATCTACTCATTCTAAACTAGCTCGCAAGCAACAAATTGGGGACCAAATTTTAAATTTGTCGTGAAAGTTTCCTTTGAGCTTTCAAAGCTGCAGATTGTTGTAAACATTACCAAATTTGAGCGTTCGTTATGCACGCCACTGCAAAAATACAGCATGCAAAATATTTGGCCGAGATTTTATCTGCTGTTCATTTTCATTTCGATGCGCTAACGACCTGGACTAACTAGTGATTGACATTGCGTGGAACAATAATTTGGGCATTAATGTAAAATAGGTTAATATTATTTTCCCTGTAACCATACTTTACACTTAATAATGATATTATGTCTTATATACAAAATTAGTAGGTGTATAACTTATTCTTTGAACAATACATGTGTCGCAAAAAGTACAGATTTGGTTATTATTAACTACATGTTAATTAGTTTAATTACTAATTAACATTACTAAGTTTAACCAAATATTTCCCACAATGTTTCACAATTTTACATAGCAGTCATAAAAATTTAATTTCATAATTTTTTGGCTAGCTTTTACAAAGGTCGAATACTTGAATGTTAATATTAATTGTAAATTATCACGTCAGCACTTCCACACTTTGTAATACACCGTCCATAGTTTTCATTCCCACCGAAATTATCGCATGCAAGCCGCCTATTTCCTCCGCCTTGTGATGGAAATACTCCTTACGACACCAAAACCAGCTTTCAAACTTTAATTTGGCCATGCCTTGATTAGACACTTTACATGCGATTTAAGTCTAGGCGAAAAAACAGATAACGTTATAAATTCTTACAACTTTAAATGACAAATGACGCTTTAACGCCTCGAAAACCAAGTGACACCAAAACATGTACTTGATTAAATAATGCTGAGCCAATTACAAGTTCCATGGTTTCCCAGAATTATTCTAAGGCTGACAACCATGTCGATTAAAACTTTTTCTTTTCTTACTTCTATCTATATTTTGTTAGAAATCGTAAAATTCCACTGCCAATAAAGGTTTTAGTGAAATCTGCAAGCATATTTCTTACTTTACCATGATATTCACTAAAATATAACTGAAATTCCTACTCATTACAACGGTAAGTACTAGCTTACAGAAAAGTAACTTGTATTCTGACCTAAACACCATGTTACTTTCAAAAAAACAAGACCTGCAAAGGCAAATTCAAAGCAAAGAAGTATATGTATGTGTAAATTCACCGAAATCAATTTCACATAAGGGGAAATATTTTAGACACTCTTAGTTGGTATCGTTCATCGACTTCAAAAAAATATGGACTCCGTACCGCGATACTAAAGAGTGAAGCAGGGTTCAAGCCTGTGTGTGTGTGATCATAGGGTTACAATGGCGGCCGATCGGCTTACTTTGGTGTGAGTGTGTGCGTGAGAAGATCGTGTATTTACGACGATGACTGGCTTACTTTGGTGCTTCAGTTTGAATGTAGGCGACACGGAGTCCATGTTTTTCTTCACGTCGATGGTATCGTTATGTAATGTAAACTAGTTTTACCGAAGAAATTATGAATTATCTGAAGAAATTTAATGTACTAAGTATTTATTCGCAGACGGTATTAATGTGTATTTAAAAGAACGTCTGTGTTAATAGTAGAATGTTATACAAGGGACGAAAGTGACCATTCCACTCGAGAAGCTCGAGAGTAGTATGGGTGCTTTCACCCGAGTTAAACATACTATTTTTCATTTCGACTGTGAGGAAAGAAATAATTTGTGCATTTCTTTTTTTATGTGGTGCAATCGAATTTGCTTTCCATTTCATATCCGCGAAGCACCCGACCGGTACATTTTGGGGTTTCACTTGGTCCGCGAGCGGCGTTAATGTGGTTAGCGTTGCCGCTCGATAGTCCACTATCGACAGTTTTTCGATATCGATAGTTGAGGCAAAAGCAATAGTATCGATAAAATATCGGTAGTATCGATAGACTATCGATAGTTGAGGCAAAAGCAATAGTATTGATAAAATATCGATAGTATCGATAGACTATCGATAGCCTAGGCAAAAGCAATAGTATCGATAGACTATCGATAGTTGAGGCAAAAGCAAAAGTATCGATAGAATATCGATAGTAATGAAAGTATCGATCGTAATGATAGTATCGATAGCTCCGTTAATATAAATACTATCGACACATAGCAATACCATCGATAGTATCAAAGTTCAATATTAAAATATTGTATTGATACTCTCGATAGTGGCATTTTATTCAATAGTGGGAGTATAAAGTAGAAGGGAAAAGCTATTTCCCACCTGGCTATCTACACATGAAAGTTCAACTTTTCGAACAGGTGCGATGAAAAAATATTCTCACAAGTCGTTTTTTTATTTATTTCCAATTATTTTTCAATTATACAGAGTTCTGACCAAACATTTAAAGCAATAGGTATTTTCTGTAATTTATTTCGTTTACAGTTTTACAGTCAAGGTATTTGTATAAATATTACATTATATTTATATCCCAGCAGTGAGTTGATTCGGGCTACCAAAAAAAACGTATTAAATTAAAAAAAAATACACTGGTACATTTTTCATGTTTGGAAAGGCGTAGTCACACGTTACATTTATCTACCTACCGTAGCACTTTGACAACGTGTGACTGCGGTTTTCCAAACATGAAAATTTATCTCTACATAGTGAATATTGCATACTTCAGAATAGTATTGTATGACATTATTGTCAAGTTACAACGAAGGCATCTTGGTAGAGTCTACTGTGTCCATTTACTTGCAACTACATTAGCAACTTTGTTTAGTTCAGTATTCTGAAAAACTTGTTTTATACTTTTTCAGCGTCGTTTTTTGTCGTAGTTGGGTTAGTTTTTTTACTTTTTATTATCTTAAACGCTGTTTACAAAACACATTAACCTTTAGTTCCTACGTCCGCTTTTCAGAGAGAATTCAGCACACGCTGTCGTACTCCGTCCGTACAAGTGCCCACAAAGGTCTCCGCAACACGTTCGGATTATAACGCTTAAACTAAACAACCTAATAAAAACCGCAGGGATTACCTCACCGTACGACTCAGCAGAATAAATTCAGAGAGTTCTTTGAAATAATATCTCTTGAAGCAATAAACCAGTAAGTTGGAACATACTCCAGAGAAATATACCCAAGTTTTCAGTGTGAGCCGTAACTTGCGAGTACACAGAAGGCTGAGGTAATAATTTGTGCCTTACTTATTATGTTTGAAACTTGAGATCCTGAATCATTGGCAACTTCGGTGCGCCTACGTAATCAAGAAGTTGTTTTACTGGGTCTATACATACAAACATATCTCTCGGGTGAAAGTGTATTTAACAAATTAAAAAAAGTACTGGTAAAAGTTCATAAGAAAACAACTTCTTTATATTGTAATACACTAACACTTAGCTAACCACATTTCAATTGAACCCCAAATCGAGATCACAAAGTCAGTTACATAACAATTTGTACCGCGCGTTGACAAATTGCGGCCGGCCCAGCTGATATTCTACTCTACACCATAGATTGGTGATAAGCGACCAATTTGAGGAGGCGCCACGACGGGTACGGAAGTCGTTATTACAGTAGGCGGTGCGATCAAGCAAATTGCACCAGGGCACGCCATCTGAACGTGACAGCGCTGTCGAACACATTGCTTATTTGAAACGTCTCAGTTTGACGTGTCTAGATATGTAGCTTTCGTGAATATTAAATTTACACAGCCGCGGTGTATCAGACGAGAATGAAATTCAGACGAGGTAAACGATATTTGTTTATCTAGGTGCTATGACATTATGACCTGAATGATTAAGGCCTGGTTTCTGAGATCACTTGAACAGCAGTTCATTAATTTGTGATTTTTTTAGCCTTTCCCCTTACTAATAATGATTGTGTTACTGCTATAACTATAAATATGAGACGGCTAATTTGAAATGTTTGTCGCCACCATGTCTTGTCACCTATCTGTCATTAATTCCAAATTAGCTTATGCAAGTGTTATAGCGATCAATTTTTGTGTGCATTATTTTACTTGATTGTAAAAAGCAATTAGGTATAAGGTGGTAAATGTCAATGTACCTAAGAAACCGGGCATAAAAGGTTTTTATAGTATAACCATAAAACAAAACCGGGCTTCGAGAGGTTTGGTTCCATGTAAAACTCGTATGTAGTTCTGTATTTTGGATCTAAAATTATATAAAACGTAGAAGTTGTTATTTTTCCCTAAAAATTATAGAGATGAGTTAACGACCCTGCGAATCTAATTAATTAAATAAATAATTAATAAACGTATAGATAGCGTATTTACGGCTGGATCTCGGGTAAGCCACCACATGGAGTCATTTCGATGTGGTTCCGACTCTCCAAAAATCTTCTTCTCTTCAAGTACATCTTGATGTACCTGTCCCCGTTACCGATAACTTGCAGCATCTATAATCCAGTTGTTGTCATCAAATTTGAATTTCAGACAGTACATCGAGTCAATTACCCAAACTGCCGTTAGAATCTTAGAGTCCTTTCTAAGGTCAGGCAGACGGTACTTCACCGACAACTCTACCAAGCTCAATGTATGGAGTACTGCTGTCATCATCACGGTGGACGTGTCAAATACCAACTGGCTGCATTAGAAATTAGTGCTGATGGAAAAAAAGAGAAACTTAGCTGCAAGCCTCGATCATGTTGTAGGGTAGCGTGCCTTTCAGTGTTCTAGAGGCTACATTTCGGTGAGTGTGCGAAGGAATTCACGAATTGATTCCACCGGCCCGTTTTACCATGGGAACACAAGACATAGCTGTCATAAACTATACCGTTCTATTACCACCAATATGCACCAAACCTATTAAATATACGTTCCTCTTGCGTTCGGCTAGCTAGAGAGTAGAATTTGTTGCCAACTAAGGTGTTCTTTAAACAATATGATTTGGATACTTTCAAGGAAAGAGTGAATAGGCTGTTACATGACAAGTGACAAGACATGCACATTGCATGTGCAATGTACCATGTGGTCCATCTACGGCCGCATCGTCGCTTTACCATCAGGTCATCAGGTGAGATTGCGGTCAGTGTCTGCCTATTAATTAAATAAAAGCGTCAACGCACGTTTTTAGCACTAAACCGGTAGATAGAAATATAGCAGACGTTTGTATTCATATTTCTTTTAGTGACTATCCGATGATAATGAATTCCTCACTAAAAGAGTTAAAAGGAAGCCTAATTTAACAACTGTCAGATCCTTAACTCGGTTGTTTAAATTTCTATAATTTAAAACGGTACATCTATAACCAGTTGTGAACAGTAAAATAACACACATGTTTCAGTAATTAGTATTGTAATGAGATATCAAAGCTTTTGTGTTAAAAAGCATCTGATTATTGAATCTTGTATGAAATGGTTGTTGAGGAGCAATTAACTCGAAACGTAACGAGTATGCCTAGGTACGTTGACTAGCTAAGTGAGTGAACCAATCGTTGTGCAAAGATGCTTTGAATTAAATTCAACCCCATTACTAATAATTCATTTTGATTGATTTTTACATTGCTATAACACTTAAATAATTATGAGTCGGCTAATTTGAAATGTTTATCCTCACCTTTCTACAAACCGTGTTCCACTGTGTCATGCCACCTATCTGTCATTCATTTCAAATTAGCTGTCTCATATTTGTATAAACCAGTGTTATTGAAATTCATCATATCAGCCTATTGCAGTCCACTGCTCGACATAGGCCTCTCCAAGACGGCGCCAACTTTCACGGTCCTCCGCTTCTCGCATCCAGCCACCACCGGCCACCTTCCTCCGGTCATCGGTCCACCTAGCAGGGGGGCGTCCAACACTACGTTTCCCGAGACGTGGTCTCCATTCGAGAACCTTCCTACTCCAACGCCCGTCGGTTCTGCGACAGATCTGCAAAAAATGCTGCACAGCCTAGACTCTGCCTCGCGATGCGTTGGTCTCCGGATGAACTTGGGCAAGACTAAGGTCATGTTCAACGAACATATTGTCCCGGAACCGATAGCAGTCAGCGGCGAAATGCTCGAAGTTGTCCAGGAATACGTTTACCTCGGGCAAGTGTTGCAACTGGGTAAAGACAACTTCGACCGCGAAATCGCCAGAAGGATGCAACCAGGTTATTGAAATTACTATTTCATTATTAGTATGGGGGTAAATATCTTGTCAGTAGCAATTATAAGCTTCGTGTCAGTGCTAAAAATATTTTTTTGGTGTAGCATTCCTGACATTTATTTATTTACTCTAGAAATTTTAAATCAGAAAATATCGTGAATCACCATATCATTATATCTTGATCGTCGTAAGACGCTTCGTAGGTAATATTGTTTTATATTAGAACATGCGCGGCCCTGATGACTTCATTCAATATTGTTTCATGCGTTCCGCTTTTTGACCTTTCATGACCTGATTCTTTAATCAGTAAAACAATAAGCAATAATGAGGCAAGGCCAAGAATTTGACATACTCCTCGAAGGTCGACCGGCACGCCCGCCTGCCGCGGAAATGAGACTAATGCGTTCGTTAGCGGGCTAATTAGTAACGCACGCAAACACGAAGTATGTGACTAGTGTATACAAAAGTGGCGCACCTGTACTTACTTACACTATAATTAAATCAAGTACCTGCGCGCAGGCATGTTTTTTTTTTAATTTGAAATGAGTTGCTCCTGACTCTAGGCTAAAACAAGACGTGGCGAAGACAGAATCAATGGTGCAGCTGCTTGGCGCTGAGCTCCTGTGGGGGGGGTAGGCGGTAGCTACCAGACGGCGCCTAACGGAGCCCATCACCGTTTATGAGCGTTTAGCCGGCAACAAAAACTAAAGTTTGTAAGGGGTTGACCACTTGGTAGATCCTTCACCAACCCAAATGGTATACCATAGAAATTATATACCGTACACAGCACAGATACAGCGCGTTCCTTTTGATATTTAACTCAAGACATTTGTTCTTTTGCCTAAATGCTACATTTTTTTATCAAGGGAATCAATATAGTGCGGTAAATTCGTACGATGGGGTACTCAAGGATATCGTTGAGTACCCCATCATACGAGTGCGTAGACGAAGAAAAAAATCATCCCCACTTCACATGTGCCGAAGCTACCCTAAATAAGAATATTTTCCAAATTTGTATTCTATCACTTAGGCTTTCTAGTACTTACGGTCTCGTAGCGAAACCTCGGACAGACAGACAGACGGACATGACGAAACTATAAGGGTTCCTTTTCAGGACTATGGAACCCTAAAAACAAAGTGTACGTACCTACATATACGCAGTGAGTGAAGGCAGGTCCTGATTTCATTCTATTGAAAAGGTTGTCCCAATTTACATGTTAATTGAAATGAAATGAAATGAAATATATTTATTTGGAACTATAACAAGATTACATATTATGATATGTGCGATAACAACTACGGTAGTCGATGACTGTGTTGCAGTTATTAACGCCCATTCTCCACGGCCTGAGACGAGTCCGTGTTCCTGTTATAAATCGGTTTTAAAGATAAACAATATCATTATTTTTATGAACAGCCTTCCACTATGACAAACGAATTTAAGTAAGAGCAAGTACATAGTAACATTGGAAAAAATTAAGTAATATAAATTAGTAAAATTCTGAAGAGTATGTGTGTGCGTACGTGGGTGCGTGCGTGCGTGCGTGTGTGTGTGTGTGTGTGTGTGTGTGTGTGTATGTGTGTCGTATATGCGTGTGTTTGTTTATGGTGGTTAATCTCATTACACCTTAAGAAGACTTTCCGTTTCATTGTAAGTAAGTGTTGACAGCCATGTAAACACTTTACATTTAACTTCACAGAGCGGTAGAGAGTATATGTTTAACAGTCTATTTATGTAGTAATTGCATGTAGATGTGTGCATTATACATGTTAATTGGTTTTTCGCAGTAGGATATGCTCATTATTGTCACCATAGACTGTTTTTACCTATAAATAAATATTCGACAACATCACATACATTGTTCAGGCAGATTCTAAAGTATATAGCTAAAGCACTTGTACTTGTGTTATGGAAATCTGAAATAACGGTGGTACCACAACACCCAGACCCGAGAAAATATCGAAACGGGATCGAACCCGGGACCTCAGAGATGGCAACACCTTGAAATTCAGTGTGCTAGCCACTCAGCTACGGAGGTCGTCTATGATTGGTAAACTATGCGTAAAAAGGTGGAAATCACTCACACTTGTGTTAACATGACATGATGTTACTTTGACTGAAACCAAGACCTTTGAACCAGGTAACCCGTGGGTGCTTACTCGTCCCTGCCGGATAGTTCCGCGCTTCGGTTTATCACGTGAAAGTCACCTGTGTTTGAACAAACGTGCGTAAAAACTTCAAACAGTTGCACTGTGGTTCTCAACCGCCCCGTAGCGTAAATTACGGAACTCGCCCTCATTACTGGGGCCGCCCATCCGTGGATGATGCGAGGGTGAAGGGCCCTAACATGCCCTAACTGTCTATACCTATAACCGTGACGAGTTTACGAGGGCCCTGCAAAGTGCAGCCGACGTCAGCGCGGGGTCGCGCACTCCAAATGAGATGATGTTCTTCTTGTGTTCTTCTGTTCTTTGATTCAGATGTCAATTACAGTCACGTGATTAACTTCTTTTTATCAAGAAACAAACACATTTATATGACTGATATTAAGTAGTACCTACGTAAGCCTCTTGCATAAAGATAGTTAATTATAATAATATTATTTGTTGAAATTCTGATTGAATCAAATGTTTTGAAATCAATGCTTACTTGCCAACAATCGTGAACTTTTATTTACTTAAAGTTGAAAAAACATGAGTGTATCCGCAATACACAGATGCACTCTCTGTTCTTTTACTCTCTTAACTTGCTGAGACGACAATCCGACATGACCTGAGGGAGTCCAGGCGCAGGACCAACGGGTTCAAGTGCTTTTAGAGGCACAAGGGTAGTAACACCACCTTTCCTGACTCCGGAGCTGTGTCTGAGTTAATTCAAGACAGAAAAACCCAGAAAGTTTCAGCCCGACCCGGGATTCGACCCGAAAGCTCGTGGATACCCAGTGCGGTGACCACTAGACCAACTCTCCAGTATATAAAATACTGTATTGTAGCATGAAGAGTGGTAAACCCTTAATTTATGATTCCTGTTACTGAGGTAAAAAAAATTAAGAATAAATTAGCTCGCTGTCCTTACAATATAAATACATGCCTTATTACGATACAAGAATATAATACAACAACAAAATACCAAATTAGGAAAGATGTTCATAAAATAGGTACGTACCTACGTAGATATTAGTTTGTTATACTATAATTATAGTACTTTTGTGTAAAGAAATATGTAAAAGTAAAACAGGACAGTGGAGTGACAAGTTAGTTGGTAGTGCGCCCAGCCAGATTCAAACTGCACCTGGAAGTCCACCTAGTGTAACTATAGATTTAACAAATGATTCCCCTACCACAACATCTACAGGGATTTTAAGGTGCAGAAAAAATAAATTTAAGAAATATGTTAGAATAAATTTGTTTTTGTTTTGAATTGTTTGTTTACAGAAGTTAAATATATAAATGAGAGAAGGCAACTTGGTGATGAGCTAGATGCATGTTCTTTAATATTAGAAAATAGTGTGACAAAATATGAAAATGATATATTGAAATTAGAAAATGTCAAACTCTTATTAAAAATAATGACTGAGACATATAAATGTGCTAAAAAAGAGTGTGGGGAACACATCCAGATGTTAACAGACATCATAACTACTTGTGATTGTAATAATTCTTCTAACTCAAATTCCAACCCATTGATGATTGTTGGGTCCGGGTGTGAGTCATCATCACTCCCTCAATCAACCACAAGCCCTCTCAAACTGTCCTGTGTACAATCCAACAGTTTCCTGCTTAACGAAACTCCGTATCAGTCCACAAATAGTATAGTTATGTTTAGTGATGAGATGGGTAAAAACATGGGGCCCCTACTTGCACAATATATGGGACAAAGTGTGATAAATCACTGCATGCCTGGAGCATCTTATGATGTAATTATCAATAAAATACTTAGTTTTAAATTCAGTGAAAATTCTACCCTAATATTTTTTATAGGAAATAGAGGTAATGTAAACAAAAAGAAATTCCTTAATATTTTTGAAAGTTTGCAATTGCTAAAAATAGGTAAAATTGTTTTGTTTACCTTACCATATAGCAGCGGTTTGACAGACGAAGAAAATAATCTAAGGTATAAAATAAACCTAGACTTGCATAAATTGACATCTTATAATGTTCATAAATTCCATATAATTGACATAAATAATTATTTTAAAAATAAGATTTACCTGACGAGAGATAAATATTTTGTGAATAATTATCTCAAAAGACAAATAGCTATTTCGCTATCATATTGTATAGATTACTGAGCCAAGAACTTGGCTACCAAGCCGGCTTCTATTGAGCAGACCAATGACATGAATATTCAACCTTTGGAATCCGTTCCAATTAACAATCATTTAAATTAAATATTCAGACAATAGAGGAAAACTCTTGCTTACAACAAAGCCTAGCTAGCTTGGAAAGTTCAAATCATTTAAACATAGTGCATCAAAATATTCAAGGCTTATCCGGGAAAGAATTAGAAGTAGAATTATTCATACAAGAAAAGAATATTCATGTTTTATGTGTCACTGAGCACTGGCTCAAAAAGTATGAACTTATGTTGTCTCTTGAAAATTGTAGCCTTATTAGTTCGTTCTCTAGGGAGGCGGCCATCCATGGTGGGTCATTAATATTAATCAATAATAATTTAAAATGTAAAGAGCGCAAAGATATTGTATCTCTCTCTCTGTTGAACGAACTATTGAGTTATCATGTGCAGAGCTGGACGATTACATAATTGTTTGTGTTTATAGACCCCCAACTGGTAATTTTAAATTATTTGAGTCTATAATGGAAGAATCACTCAGGAAATTATTTACTAATAAAAAGAAAGTAGTTGTATGTGGGGATTTCAATGTCGATATTAAAGATGAAGAAAAAACCTATAGAGTGAGGTTTTTAAGCCTTTTCAAATCCTTCAATTTAATGCATGTTTTTGCTGAACCGACTAGAATTACTGCTACAACAGCTACTTGCTTAGACAATATATTCTGTAACTCTGTTGTGATAAAAAAATCTATAGTAAATTTTGTAAAATCCGATCACTGCGGTCAGTCAGTCACGTTTGAACACCGTTTTGTGCCAACTAAAAATGTAGTTCAATTTAGACCAGTCACTGATTCCCGTAAAGAAAAATTTAAGTCTAACTTAAGTGATAAAATTCCGCTTTTGCCTTTTATTAATGACAATATTAATAACCAATATGAGTATTTTTTGAATTAGTTAAAAGTGAATTTGATAAAAAAATTCCTAAAAAGAAATTAGTTAAAAACAATTTGAAACCGAAGTTCAGTGACTGGGCTACAGTAGGTAGTAGATTTACATAAGTAGGAAAAAAATGTGTGAATTATATAATCAAAAAGTATATAGAAATAATGACCCAACATTCCTAGAATATGTTAAAAAATACTCAAAGTTATTCAAGAACGTTTGCTTGGTAGCTAAATCTAATTATATACGTGAAAAAAATAATAAATCCAGTAATAAAATTAAAGAAACTTGGAATATTATAAACAAAGAAACTTGTAAAACTAAACCACGTGATCACACATTTACATTAAAATTGATAATAAGAATATTAAATCTGATAATGAAGTTGCAGGTGCCTTCGAGAAGTTCTTCTGTAATGTACCTATCGAAACCACAAAACAACTTAATTCGTGCGCTCTGCATGCGAAATCACTGCTGGTGTCTAGTGTTGACAGGTGTTACTCCTCATTTGATTTCACTCATATTAATCCTTTAATGATAGTAAAAACTTTCAAGGAATTAAAACAAAAAAAAACTGAGGATATATGGGGAATATCAACTGACACAATAAAACCCATTATACCTCTCGTTGATCAAGGTCAATTTCCTACTTTAATGAAATATAGTAAGATTATACCTTTATTTAAGTCAGAAGAAAAAAGTGACCCAAGCAACTTCAGGCCAATTTCCATTCTACCTGCATTTAGCAAAACTTTTGAAAAAGTTATATTTAATCAATTGCTCTCTCATTTTAAACTGAACAATTTACTGCACGAGAAACAGTTTGGTTTCTCCAAAGGTAGAAATACAACATATGCTGGGGTGGCACTCGTCAAACACATTTTGGATGCTTATGAAGATAAACACGATGCGATTGGTGTATTCTGTGACTTGTCGAAGGCATTTGATTGTGTCGATCACCAAACACTCATTATTAAGCTTGATCATTACGGTGTATCTAATAACGCGTCTAAACTGTTGAATTCTTACCTCTACAGGCAGACTACAAACAGTAAACGTTAATGGCATTAACTCCTCAGGTGCTCAGCTTCAAATGGGAGTGCCCCAGGGCTCAATATTGGGACCTTTGCTATTTTTGATCTATATTAATGACCTTCCTTTTTATGCCAAAGACTCCTGTGAGATAGTTCTGTTTGCTGATGATACTTCTCTAGTCTTCAAATCAAGAAGAGGCGAACAATCATTTGACAATGTAAGCGGAGCTCTCTCTAAGGTATTAAATTGGTTCACTAGCAATAACTTGCTTCTTAATACAAAAAAGACTAAATGTATTAAATTCACCATGCCTAACGTGAAGCAAGCTAACACAGAAATCCTACTCAACGGTGAAAAATTAGATCTATCAAACTCCACTGTTTTTTTGGGCATTACATTGGATTCGAAGTTGCTGTGGGGACCACATGTTGACGCTTTGGCTGGGAGACTTGCTTCAGCTGCCTTTGCGGTTAGAAAAATTAGACATTTGACTGATGTTGAAACAGCAAGGCTTGTGTATTTTAGTTACTTTCACAGTATAATGTCTTATGGTCTTCTCTTGTGGGGTTCTGCTGCGGACATAGATACCATCTTTATTTTACAGAAAAGAGCCGTTCGTGCCATTTACAAACTTAGTCCCCGCGAATCCCTGAGAGAATTCTTCAAAGAAATTAACATCCTCACTGTCGCTTCTCAATACATATTTGATAATATAATGTAAGTACGCAAAAATTTAGATCTTTTTATGAAAAAAAGTTATATTCATTCTTATAACACAAGAAATAAAAACAAACTTGTCATTCCAAACTTCAGATTAGCCAAAACAATTGATTCATTCTTGGGAAATTGTGTCAAATTTTTCAATAATATACCTCATAATGTTATCGAACTACCTATTAATAAATTCAAGTTACATGTCAAAACTACCCTAATGTCGAAGGGGTATTATAAAATTCAAGACTATCTTAATGACGAGAATGTATGGACAGTCCAGCCTGCACCAAACTGATGTACCTACCTGTTTATTTTGATTTGTTTTATTTTTGTGGCAGCTAGTGGTGACTGAGTTTGTTCCGGCGTTTCTTCTCAGCACTTGCCAGATTGTCTGTGTCTTGTCTCGAAGCGCTAGTAGGGCCCAAAAGATAAGGAGACATGTTCTGCCCCATATGGGCCATAATTGATTGATATTTTGACGTTCATAAGTGGCATTTTGTGTCCTAAATTGAATAAAGAATTTTTGACTTTGACTTTGACTTTTGTGTTGGTAATGGGGTCCAGTTTTTAACTTTTGAGTACGGAACCCATAAAATGTAGTCTGGATTTGGTGGCCACTGTACCTACTTGATACATAATGTAAGGTCACATTAGACCCGAGCTAATTAGTTTTTGTGCTGGCGTAAAGCTTGTTATAAAGACTTGGATTATAAAGTAAGTAGATAAATAGGTAGCTCATAATCAGAGTTTAATATTTTAGTTTTATTTTACACATTGCATTACAGCAATCAAGAACATTATAGAACAACATAAACTTCTATAAACATACGAGAGCATAAAATTGCGTTCATAGAAAAATGCCAGAGAAAACCACATATGAGATGCATCAGCTGAAAATACAAAGATAGTATCATGTAGTCCCACGAGAAAAATATATTCAGTTAGGGCTCTGATTTTGCGGTAAAGTTGGCCAGCATTCACATGATTTTATTTATACGGCCAACATCCTTTTTGAGTGTTTAAAAATTTAACGTCCAAAATCACATTATAATGTTAAAAGTGGTGGCCCAGCGTTTCGTGCAGCGGCCAGTTAAGTGAGTTTTATTTACACGACCGTCGAAATACACGTTATGCCGTACCTTGGGAGCTTCTAATGTGTTATTATGTGGTATAAAAGTCGCTGCGGCCGGGTACCGTACCGTGATATCAGTGACAGCATGACCGTTCATTAAAGCGTTATTGTAAAAATAACCTTATTTATTAAATCCACACTATATTGTTTGCCGTGTCCGTCCATGCCTATTGCACTCAGTTGGTTCTGGCGACAATGACAAAAGTTACTTCCCAAACTTTTCTTGATAATGATTGGATTTATGTATTCCTTAAAATAGCTAATTATCTGGGTATTCATATACTTTTGCGATTGTGATTGTTGGCGTAAAAGTTATAAAAACACAATCATATCGCATAATTAGAACATACAACACACAAACCACCACAGTACAACTTCTTACCTTCCCAACGCTTTTAAAACTTAAACGACGGAATTTACTAAAAAAAATAACTACACCAGAAACGTTTATTAATAGAATTAACATAGTTTTCACGTCATTCTTTACCATTACATCGGTCGTTAGAATTGATGGAAAAAATCCGGGGGCTAATACGCACATTAAACTGCGACTTCCGAACTGACGAGCAAGTGCCTGCGATGTTATCGCCGTGAGTTATTAGCGTACCCATAACATTTGTCGAGAGAAATCGCCGTTGCGGGCAATCAGTATTATTACATATTTTTAGGGTTCCGTACCTCAAAACGAAAAATCCTATAAGGGATCCTTCCTCCCTTATAGGCTCACTTCCTTACACGCGTCCCTTTATAGCTCCACGCCTTAGAACATGCAATACTTACGTCTAGCTGCGTTACCTTGAAGCTGTGAAAAATCAAGCGACTCAAGCGTCAACGCAGTACAAAGATGCGATTTAAGCTATATTTTCTATCATTTCGCAGGTTAATCAAAAACTATATATGGAATTCTGAAATTTAGTAAGAAGGAAACTTACTGCGCAACAAAAAACCGCTTTGTGGTTACACCGTAGAAAAAAAAATCGTTTGTCGGAATCCTCAGTGTGCGAGTCCGACTCGCATTTGCCCGGTTATTTTATTGTAAAAGGCTGCTACATTTCATGAAACCGCTTACTGGCTTGAAGTCAAATCATGTTTGCTTCGTACTAAATGTTTAGAATCGTAATGCTATTCAAGAAGAGCTCATTCAAACAACGAACGAACAAACTTTTACACAAGCTGTCTCCATTATAAATTGTAACTGCTAATAGGTATCTTTATTCTTAAGACGTTAAAATATACGAGTAGAAGAAAGAAGAAAGAAAATATGCGTGCTATTTATATTTTTTATTTAAATGTAGGTATACTCGCAGTATCCGAACTAGGCGAATTGATAACACGTGTAGCAGCATTTTTGTCGTCTTCTCTGCAAAATGCTGCGAGAATATTGTGTGTAGAGACTGTAAATGTATAAGAGAAGGGAAAATAATCATAAAATCCCAATGGATTTTTGCAATCAAAAATGAACAGCATACTCACCCGTGTAGTTGTACAACATACGATAATACCACAGAACAAAAAATAATATTAAAATTTCACAAGACGATTCCGCGGCTGTTTTGCAATGATTGGACAAATGGACGTATTTAAAGTTTTATATACAATAACTCCTTGGAATAGATAAAATCTGTAAAAAAGTGTTTAAGTAGTTCATTTGAAAACCTTTTTGTTCGTAGTTATCAAAATCATTAATAACCCACTCCGAACTTAGGATACTTCAACAAACATTGCTCGTCATGCATATGTAATCTTGATATCGGAACATCATCCCGCTAAGAATACGGGATTTAACCCCACTTAGGGTTGTCGCATTAAACCAAAAAAAAATTAAAAAGATAGAACGAGTAGGTATGTCGCATAATTAGGTACGCCTGCAATGTAATCTTTAAAGGCAAATGATCTTCTACCTAATATCCGTCGCGTTAATCCCCGTTTTAATGTGTTCTTATAATCTTTATAAATTACTTGCTTTAAAAAAAACTCAATTTAAAGGCGGTATTTGTGTGTTTAATTGTGCAATCTCAAAAGTAAATAACAAAGAACAAGAACATCCCGTGTCGTTACATGTTACAATAAACCTATAATTTTAGCGGTTGCTACTGAAGAGGGTAATGTTTTTAAAAATTAAAGCCCGTCGATCATTTCAAACAGCTTTAAAAGGCATAGCTCGACATCCCTACCCATATCGCGGCGAAATTGACACGCGAGGTCCTAACTCAGAAAGCATCGGCTACCTATATTTCACCGATCCAGAGCTCCATGGCTCATCCACATCGACGGCACACCCTTCTCATTTGTCAAATCAACAGAAATATATGCGTGAGAACTCACAGATTGATGGGGTGGCCTAGATTGAATTACATCTCGGCATAACCTGACGAGGGTCTAACATTACACGCCGCGAACAAGAATAATATGAGAATCGGATATCCGACGTTTGCAGCTGAGATGGTCCAGAAGCACTTACATAAGTACACAGATGCCAAAACGAGGAAGAACTGCGTTATTGAACTAAGTCATCTAGATAGAAGAAATGGTTATTGAAAAGTAATAGGAATGTGAATACTGAGTGCTAGATGACTGAAATGGAAGATTGTGATTTAGAAAAACAGAAGACAAGTGATTATGGCCGCGCAGAGCGATAGGATGAAGTAAAGACGAAGAAGGAAGCTAGTTGCAATTACTGGTTAAACTTATGAGTTATCCTGCAAGTTAGACAAACAGAAGTCAGTTCGAAGAAATCTAAAGGAAATGCTATCTTATAAACAATTAGCCCATGATTTCTAGGAAGTAGAAACTTTACCCGGTAAAATTTCCTGTAGAATGTATCAAAGAAGCTTAAATTTCATGAAAAGTTCCGGACAGTTTTGAACCACATTACGTCACATAATTAAAATATCTAATGCATTCTACATTATTAAAACATCGCACCTAGTAATTGGTGGTCAATAAACAAACAATTCGTCGAACCATATTCAGCGCTTGAACATAACAAGTAAATAGAACTCATCCTGAAGTGTATAGTTTAATCGGATGTTTATCCAACTAATTGGATTTTCCTTAACGCGCCCTCCTTCCGCATCCTCCTCCGTAACCCTTTTACTGTGAAACTGCACTGGCGGTACACACTACGTAACGCTCGTGTGTTCAGTGTCGAAGCACAAGTTTGTACGATATTAATGTTGTTTCATATTGAAACCAGGGCAAGTTTCAATCATTAAAGTTAATTGTACTAGGGAATGATATCGAACTCTTAACTAAAGTAATTCCTGGAGGGTCTTCAGAAAGTCGTTTATGAATTTCAAACTTTTTGTCATGTTGGCCTATCATCGTAGTTGTCTGCCTTGGTAACAAAAGATACAATTTTGAATTACAATTAAACATCAATTAAAGTCGTCCAACTCGACGTCAAGTAGGTTCTAAATATTTGGGCATTTTCTTTATTCAAATTGTTTTATACTGTGTTTAATTTTACAACAAATTACTTACTAGGCCTCCATAAAGTCGTGATCTTACTCCATCGTCGGGTAATGTTCGATAATATACAGTAATCGCAAGCTACGAGTACGTTATATTCGGCTCATGTCAAGGTGAAAATATGTGTAATGGAAAACATAAACAGTTGCGCTTTAGGCTTTAGCATGACGAGATTATGTCGAGGCTTCCGTTTAAAATGTAAACACTCTACTATCGATATTGAAGGATTACAAAGGGATGAAATAAAGTGATTCTAAGCCGAGATGTGGAACTTAATAGTCTAAGCATGTGCTTACTGAGCTCCTAAACTAGTCGTTGCATATTCAACGAGTGATTTGCGTAGGTAAGCAATCGCTTATGTACATAACTGGATCGACAGCCCACTGTTCCGTATTATATATCGATCATAGTCAAGTAACATTAGCTCGCCTACTAACCATACGTACGAGTAATGCCAGTTTCCGTTGGTAGTTCTTTAATACTACACACGGCTGCACGTCACACTACCCCACTTTGACCTTGAGACGGCCTCTTCTCCCTACGTAAGAAAATATATTTTCGTAGTTTAAATGGGTAAGTTACCTAAAGAGCGTCAGTGGTGCAGTGGCTACCAGGTTGCCTCTCATGCGAGAGGTACCGGTTCGATTCCACGTGCCGCCATGTACCAATGACTTTTTCTGAGCTATGTACATTAGTTGTTTCACTAACCGATGCTCTTACGATGAGGGAAAACATCGTGAGGAAATCTGCACATTCAGGCGACGGCATGTGTAACCATGATCCAAACTGGTCAGGTTCCCCTGTTAACAGGGTCACGGAGGTCAGATGGCAGTCGCTCCACTGTAATTATCTGATCTGCCACATCCTGGATCATGGCTCAAAGCGGACCCTGGGCCCTTGCGTACGAGTGCACAACCGGGATAACGCTAGGAGGAGGACGAAATGTGTAACCTAACCTACCTACTCTACCTTCAGTAAATTCTTACTCGGACGTTTTAACACAGTGTGCATCCTGGTGAGTGCAAATACATACATTACACACTACATTTCGAAATTTTTTAGTACCCTTTAGAAACAAAATGCATTGTAGACAGAAACCAAGTTTACCACCCCGAATTTCAGGTGCTCTGATAGAAGTAAATTTAGTTTGCTTATATCCTCTTACTCTTTACTTGTGTATATTCCTTTTACGGCATAGATAATCCCGTCAAAATATCACACAATATCTTTCTACGAGTGCGAGTACGCACTTAGGCTAAAAAGAGGCTCGCTGTCTTATGCAAATACAATGTTTTGAAGTTTACATGCTAGTATACTATACTAGCTACTATGCTATGCAAAAAATTCGGCCAAGTGCGAGTCGGACTCGCGCACGAAGGGTTCCGTACCATTAACTTGCAACATTAGGCAGTGTAGGCGAAAAAACCGCGTTTGTATGGGAGCCCCTTAAATATATTTTTTTAATTTTAATTTAATTACTTATTTTTTTAACAACATAATATTCAGTGAATATTTTAAGCGTCTGCTTGTTCCCATTATGGTCATTTTTGCTTGATATTTATCAAGCAAAAAATGGCGAAAAATTCACGTTTTTTGTATGGGAGCCCCTTAATTATATATTTTATTCTGTTTTTATTATTTGTTGTTATAGCGGCAACAAAAATATATTATCTATGAAAATTTCAACTGTCTAGCTACCACGGTTCATGAGATACAGCCTGGTGAGAGACAGACAGACAGACAGCGGAGGCTTAGTAATAGGGTCCCGTTTTTACCCTTCGGGTACGGAACCCAAATTCTAAACATTATGATAGTTTCTTAGCTCTGTGACATTTGCCTCTTGCTCTCGACTGGTTGTAAAGTGCAAGTTGGGATGCGCACGCATGCTTAGTAAACAATAGAACCGGCAATATATTCAAAAAAAATCTATTGTACTTTTAAAAGTGCTAGAATTGATTTTACTCATTATTATTCTAAATAAATTATTATCCGGTATTGTGTATTTGTAAACGTTCTAAACTAACCGCTCCTAACTAAGTTTGTATAACATCATTCATGAGTCATAAAATACTAAGGTAAGTATAAGTACTGCAGTGGTAAAGCGCCTTGTAAGTTAGTTTTACCTGTGCGTGTAAAAATTGATAAAAAATGCTTAAGCAAGGTTTTAACACTCATTGCCATTCACCTCGATCCGCGGTTAATTGTTTTAATTTTGTAATCTTCCAACGAAGGAAGAGCCGATAGAAGGGTGACGTTTGTGAGTTCGTCAGGCATTTCAATTAATTTTTCTTACTTGATCGATCGATGAGCGCGAGAACAAAGCAATTACGACACTGGAACGTAACCAATAGCAATTAATTTGTTTTCGCCTCGGCGAGCACCGTCCGAATGCGCCCTTTGTAGGCGTCAATTCGACGCCTTTTATATTAAATTGTTGTTGGTACGTATCGAAATATATAAACAAAGAATTTCTCGCATTACCCAAGCTTTGCTGTTTCAAACAAATAAATCAATACTACACGAACTGGAAAGTTTTTTCATCGTCTTTACGTACGTGCTTTATGAATTAAATATAATATTACCAACATTAAATGTAAAGCACTACACATTTTCATTTACTTGCCTATTCTTTACCACTTCTTGAGGATAATATTAGGATTTGCCCCATATGTAACATTATCTTTAACGTTAAGTACCTAGCTCTAGCAACACCAGAAATGTTGCAACCGAGCCTTAGGGTCCAGTTCACCAACACATGTTTAATTTACAAACAGTGTTTATAATATTTTCTGACATATTTTGTATGGGAATTGCGTCAAATCAACCGTCAACTTACCTTTACCGGCCGTTTGTGACTGGGTGAACTTGGGCCTTTTAAACTTGATTATGATTCTGAAATATTCGCTGGATCAAGGAAAACCAAGCGCATGCATAATATGTAAAGTACAAAGTAAGAGTTGCCATGGGACAAACCACTACACAACAAAACGTTTACCAATTCAGAACGCCCTATTTCCCCGAAGTAATTCTCATGTTAGGTAATATACGAGTAAGAAGGCTTTAGTGGGGTAAATCGGGACGCAATATTTAAAACAGCTTTCAAGCCTTAGCAAAGACTGGCTTTCAGCACAGGAAATAAAAATCTGGGGTTACAGCGATAGGTAAGTGAACGTTATTTTAAAGAGTATCAGAAAGACGTGTACAAATCCGTACCTACCCATATTTATTTAATCTACAAGGGGGATAAATGACTAAAAAGTAAATACTTTCTTATTCGTGTAAAAGATTATATTTATGTGCGCATTATTATAATCATTTTGGTCAGGTTATAAAGTTTCCAAAAAAGGACTTACGTACGTCTCTCTCTCTTTTTAGGGTTCCGTGTTCAGCAAAAAATTCAGCAGGGCCTACGGCCTGACGTAGGCCCTGCTGAATTTTTTGCTGAACAGTAGCCTGGTATCAGAACGGTAGCCTGGTATCAGAGAGCTGTATTTTTTGTCTTTCCCGTTACGTCGCGTATTATAGTTCAATATGATATCTTTAATGAATATCATCCTCCTAGCGTTATCCCAGTTGTGCACTCGCACGCAAGGGCCCAGGGTCCGCTGACCATGATCCAGGATGTGGCAGGTCAGGTAACTACAGTAGAGTGACTGCCATCTGACCTCCGTGACCCTGTTAACAGAGGAATCTGACCAGTGTGGATCATGGTTAAACATGCAGTCGACTGAATGTGCAGGTTTCCTCACGATGTTTTCCCTCGCCGCAAGAGCATCGGTTAGTGAAACAGTTAATGTACATAACTCAGAAAAAGTCATTGGTACATGGTGGCATGTGGGATCGAACCGGTGCCTCCCGCATGGGAGGCAACCCGCTAGCCACTGCGCCACCGACCCTCGTGTCTTTAAAGAATATGTAGGTAGATATTTTTTGATGACCGACTCTTGATTCAGAGATCCATTTGCAAAATATACCTTTTAATAGTAGATTATTCACCAAGGGAGTAAAGTGATGTCTTATATCACGGGCGTCATCTTGAATCTCGAGCGTAAAGAAGGATTCGAGAGTTAACTCCCGAGCGCAGCGAGGGAGTTTAGTGTTTACTGCCGAGCATAGCGAGGGAGTTTAAAGTAGAATCCTGAGTGTAGCGAGGGATTTAAGCTCGCCCAAGACGAAAACATCTTTATTCCCGAGGAGAATACTCTGCTTTTCACACTTCCTACGAGGCAATAAATAAAATGTACGACAAAATACTTATTTTATCTAATGTATATCCTGTGACTTTTCTGGTAGTAAATTATTATTATTAACAATACCTGCGGCTTTACATCTAATGGACTACGGTGTCATATAAATTTCGTCACGCGACAGTTTGACAAAATTTTTTTTGTAATTTCTGAAAATACATAGGTTTTTTTCTTTATTTATTTTTTATATAAGCGCGCCCTTTTTTTTTATTCTATTCGTGCTAAAATTCTTGGCTGCCAGGTTCAAATTTTAAATATGTTCTCTTTGATGCGGGACTGGCTAGTATGATCATGCCTATAAACTCTTATTCGAAATTCAAATCACTTTACCTCCCTAGGGTCGTAATGAAACTTCCTACAACATTACGTCCCATGGGATGCAATGACTCACAGTCAGGTTTGCATGACGTGTACTTGAACATTGTTGAGTAAGTAGTGTGAAAAAGCTTCAAAGTGCAATAGAGTCAAGTGTGACCACTCAAACGGGTTTTGTTTAAGTAGACAAATTCATGAGACATAACTCTCGCTAAGTAGGCTACAGTAGCTATTAAATAACAGTCGACTAACTTAAAAATGTATGCTGGAGAGATGGGAAATTTCTTTAAAGCTTCATAGAAAAGTAACAAACAATTTCTTAGAAAAAACATCAAGTTAATAGGGCTGTCTATTTTACTTTTATAGTCTTTGTGTTGATGCTCTTATACTCTACTATTCATTAGTGTTGTACTTAGTTTGAGCCTGATGCCCAAAAATAATTATTTTAATTCAATTCTTTGACTACTTTTTTTTATTATTGACCACAAACAAAAAATCGGTGTATATTTCTACTTTGAAGATGTCGATACTGCCAGTATTCGACAAGTCAATCAGGCACGTCTCCGCCCGGGCGTCCGGGTCACCCGGGCTAACCTGCAATAAACCGGACGCGTGATATTACCAACCTTTCTCCTAAAAATATTTAACGTACCAATGCTTTTTGCCCAAAATTACAGAGTCGTTGTATTGATATTACTATTACCTAGAGACACTAACCTACCTACATATAGTAGTACATACCTACAATATTATTTTGGACATTAAAACAAGTTAATGAGATTCATGTCAAAATGTGCACATCAAATGTTACTTACCTGCTCTGATTAATAAATAAAAATTGGACAACAAACATACATTTGCTATGCCAAAATTAAGTTACTTTAGCAACTTGCACTAACTGTGGTGCCACAGTCCTTAGACCCGAGCCAATATAGAAAATATAGTCTTTTAAAGTGCGGGACCTCAGCGATAGCGTACCATGAAAACCGGTGTGCAAGCCACTCGGCCACGGTCTATTGGAGGATTATATGACAAATTAAAATGGAAAAATCCAAGAAACAACATACCATAAAACGAATTAACCTAAGGTATAAAAAACCTAATGCTGAGTAAATAACTTAAGATATGTCCGTTTAAGTAGATTTAATAAACACAAATAAAAAGGACCTACTACGTTAATTAAGTGAAACCAATGTTAGATGAACGACCGGAGATAAATTAAAGGAACAATATAAAGCAGGAGATAAAGGGCAATGTTGAAGCACGTCATTTATAAAATAAACACGAATAGTACCATAAACTGAAATCGTGAAAGTTTATAACCTGTTTTAGTTAAGGGCGAGCGGACCATTCAATCGAAACGTAAAAAATTTACGACCACACGTCAAGAGAAACACCAATGAGGCCCTGAACAGTCCCCCGATACTTAAGTACTTGTAACGGTTCATTAGCAATTACTAGTATCTGCCGCGAAAATTGCGCCATTTGGCAGCCCGAAAACAATTTGTTTTTCCCTTATTAAATCCTGCTAACAAATACTCGCCATTAATTAAACGTTATATACAGATTCCCGTGTTAAAACAAAGGTTGTAGGTACATAAAATAACAATTTAATTGGAAACCACTAACCAGACTGTTATCGTGTAATTGAATTAAGTGGATATTTTTTTATATATCATAATCTGAGTAGGTATTTAGAAGTGTGAAATATCAGAATATGTCAGAAATGGTTATTATATAAAACGAGAGTCAGTATCGTAATCCTAATGCCACCGTAGGAATCACGTTTAAGTGTGCACAAAAACTTATAGCAAAATATTTCCCACCGAGAGCCTTCTACAAGTATGTGATACGCCTATGGCTAACGGTACATAAAAAAATAGATAAGAATTAAAATAAAAGCACAAAAAATTAAGCGTGAAAATTAGATATTCAGATTTTTAAAATTATGAAATTGCAATTAAGTAACTTATTTTTTAGGGTTCTATCCCTCAAAAGGAAAGAGGAACCCTTATAGGATCACTTTGTGACCCCTCTTTTTCTTAGGAACGCGAGGAGGTATCAAGTTGAAATTAATATCAAATACAGACTCTTATATCAAGAGTCTCTTGTCCCTATACTATAACTGGTCCTTGGAAGCTGTAAATATTTTTTTAACACACTTTCTCGTTAAGTGAGCCTTATTACATCGTTCTTAGGCCATAAACGGAACTATAACTCACGCGTGCATAATAATATTACGCACTAGTGCGTAATTGAATTATCCCTAAAAAGTTAAGTTATTACCTGATTGCAAGTTATATGTGAGTAAACAGAGCATTTTCAATTTATCCGGGTAATCGCATTTTTTCGTAACAACAACAAAGGAGTTTTATGCCGCCGAAAAGCCATTTACATTGTGAATTAAATAATTGTATCCGTAATTTTAAAAAAAACATTTACTATTATATACTATATCGCAATAATTCGTTACAAAATAATTGCATTTTAACACTAAAGTTATAATTTTGAAGTAGGCTGTATGGCCGTATGTTATAAACCATCATACATATGGCACGTGAAAAAAAAACATGGGCGCCATTTGCCATGAGTTTCATATTTTGTTTGCTATCGCATTTATTGCTGTGTGGCCCTGTGTGGTATGTAAATGTAAAAATAACAAGTTTTAGAAGATGAACAATTAATAGATTGTTGAATGCAGCACAATATGCAAGCAAAAGAAAGTCTAATCTAGTGAAAACCAACAAATCAATATCGTTTTGAAAATTGTTCATTCACCAAGTGTTTTAATAATTAAACGATTTACACAATACTTGTTTGTTTTTTTCCTTGCAAGTGTGTTGAAAAAGTTCGTATGAAACTCGTGAGCAACTTGCTCAATAGACACTCGGCTGGTTTACGCCCTCGCCTACGGCTCGGGCTGCAACCCACAGTCTCGTGTATAATGAGCAACTATATTCACTTGTTTCATAATGTATTATTCTTAATCGAACATTTCGCAGGAGAATCAAAACCTACTGTACTCCCTATAGACCTAGAATCATGAAATTTGGCAAGAAAGACGGTCTTTACAGCACAAATAATATCAAGCTCTTCGACAAGTTCGTAAGGAACCCTCAGCGCTTGTCAGGTTTTGTTTCAACTGCAATATTTATTTACTTTCGGAAAACCAGGTTTACAAAAGTATGATATGATACAGTGTAGGAAACAATTAAACCACCTGTAGGTCTTCACATATAGCAATAGTTTAAGGAGAAGAAAAACTACGAATCGAGCACAAACTGACCACTAAGCAACTAAATACGAGTATGTGTGTGTAATTGTTTTAAATATTAGTGAAAAAAGTAACTATAATAATTATAATTTCTATTGCTATTCGAACTTCGTAGTTCAACTGTAGTAGTTGCTACGACGCTACGAGCTCGGAGCGATGTAAGATATTCGTAGCAACGTAAGACGCAACAAGGTCTTGAATAAAGCTGAAGATTTGCTAAATCCACTTTAGCTTTATGGTTTTTAAGTATTAGAATAATTTACGAATTTATAAGTACTCGTCTTACCTATTATAACTAACTTATTGCAATTTATTCTTAGTTAAAGTAATACTTATAAATATATTAGAGGTTTCCCGCGACTTCGCCCGCAAGAGTTGGATTTTCCATATAAACTTTCATCCCCCATTTCACTCCCTTAATGTTTTTATATCGCGACAAAATGTAGCCTATGTCCTTTCCAGGGTCTCGAACTATCTCCACACCAAATTTCAACTCAATCGGTTCAGTGGTTTAAGCGTCAAGAGGTAACAGACAGACAGACAGACACACTTTCGCATTTATAATATTAGTATGGATGAGAAATGTAATTACTTCTCATAGACCTAGAGTCATGAAGATTTGGCAAGAAGGAAGGTCATAGCGATAAGACCACCTGATTTGTTATCTTTCTGTGTAAATTGCATTTTTGTTACTTTTATGGTGTGAAATAAAGTGTTATCCATCTATCTAACAGCACAAGGAAAGTACTTATAAATCAGAATACAACAAATAGGTTACATTGTATAAAAACAAATACATAATTCTTAGAATAAATTCTTTAAAGTGACTAAGATAAGGCAGTCGCTTATTTTTAACGGGTAAAGACTAACAACAAACAACAGAATCGTTCTATATTGTGATAACGGAATATTACGGAACCCTGCACTGCGCGTGGCCCGACACACACTTGGTTGTTTTTTGTTATTGAAAGTTGTGGACTCGTAATTAACTGGATTCCGTAAAGAATATCGAACATAATTTTATAACTAAACCATCATAAAATATAATACTGTACTATTATTATATTCGTACAGTTGTAGATAGTTTAGTCAATAGTTTAAATTTGTTTAGACAGTAATTGTCAATATATCAACTACTATATCAGTATTTGGGGGCTGTAAAAACTATGCGAATAATGTATTTATAGCGGTTGCGACCTCACTTCGGAGGTCTGAAGGATCGCGGTCTCTTTAGAAAGACCTCAATTATTCAGCTATTTGATCGACACCCGTTAAAAGTTTTATTGTGCGTTGAATAAAAATCTAGCCAGTTAAAAATGCATCAGGCGTTTACAAAAGTTTGGGACTGATATTCGACGTGTGTCTCTCTAGCGAAACATTTCAATTCAACACTTCATTGACTTGGCACACTATTTGTTTAGTATCTCTCTATACATATGTCTGTACGCGCTATAATAAAATGGGAAACAGACAAAACAATATAGAAAATAAAACTGCTAATACCGTACCTTGTATTAATCACGGAGTAAGTAAGGTACAAGTGCAGAACAATGACCCCGCAGACATTTCAGCATTTAGATAAATAAATAGCTACTCTTGGCGTACCAAGAGTAGCTATTTATTTATAGTAGAAAAAAATAGTACAGGGTCGTAACCCTGTACTATTTTTTTCTGTGTAATTAACGTGCGTATTAAGCACTTTCTTATTGTGCAATTTTAAAAGATTTATAGACGGCAGCACGTTAGGTTGCCCACTTGAACTACGAAAACGGCTTCTATTACGTAGGAAATAGAGGAGGTCTCAAGGTCAACGTGGAGTAGTCTGACATTCGGCCGTGTGTACTTATTACAAACGGGTAGCTGAATAGACTTGCAAGTGTGAAGCGTTATCCGCGACAAAAGAAAACCGCGTTATTGTTTTGCAAAGGCAATCAGAGGCAACGAACGCAAAATAACTCAAAGATATTATACAATGTGTTCTGGTTTTGACCGGCGATAATTTATGGGCCATTAGCTCATCAAATTTTACGACAAAAAACCCCTATGTAGGGTCTTACTCCCCCCTCTTGAAATGACCTCCATTTTTATTATTTTTTTGAGTACCTCTCTCCTAAAAGTTATTAAAAATGATTCATTTATAAGGTAAAATATCGCCTATCAAGTGAAACAAAAATCAATTAAAAAATATTAACTGTCATAAAGAAAAAAATTAAGTTATAAGAAAGCTTGCTAAACATTAAAAACAGTTAAATAGTTTTTTAAACTTATTACAAAACTAACCCAACCCATGAGCGACATTAATGATGTTTTTTTTTTAAGAATAAACAAAATTTCGATAGGATTAATTTTTATTTATTAAAGGCCCTTGAATTATCGCCAGTCGAAACCCGGACATTACTGTTCTTAAGAAAATTGTACAGTCCACTTAGTTTGACGCAAGAAATTTGCTGTTCCTCAGTTAGCTGTAGTTTTTGGACTAATCCGACTAATGTTGCAGATATACTGTACCGTACCTACGAATTCACCTGTGCCTGAGTACTAGAGCGAATAGTTTTTTGAACCAAAAACTCGTTTAAAAGCGGATATTGCATTCGAGAGCGCTCCCGCTAGATCGATTTATGCAATGTAAACTATTCATGCCTGATGTTTCTTCCACACTCTACATAAAACACTTAGACCCAAGTTCACGAACTTTTAAACAGCCGGTAAACATCAATTGACGGTAAATTTTACCGAATTCCCATATAAAATATGTCAAATAGTTCTAAATCGGCTGATTCAAAATTAAACTTGTGTTGGTGAACTCCAGGCTTAGGTACCAAAAATAAAGTGATGATTATTTTATTTTACAACTTCCTATTTCATCGCACAGTACCTAAGTACTTAATCGATTCAATGAAGACAAGTTGTGTGTTGTAAGTACGTACCGTAGGACATATCAAATTAAAATTAGCTATAATTGTTATAAAACTTACTACCTAACGAACTATAATATAACAAAATTCTTTGCATGTTTTTCGAAAGAAAATTTCGCACAAAGAAATTAATCGACCATCTGCTGGTATAATTGACTAAAGTATAGTATAGCGTACTGAACCAATCCTTAATTTGTCGCCGCACAGCGGAAAGACGTCCTCTGCTTGATATTGACCTTCCCTCAATGGGTCTCCACGACGCGGCCAGTCCAGCGACTGCACGCCACCTCGAATATCGGCCACCTTGCCGTTCCAAAGTTCCAGGCTTCAAAAAGTTGGACATTCGTTTATAGTGAGTAGTATAGTGTGTACTATCTAATAATAATGATGATCATTCGTTTTAAAAAAATTAAGCCACTTCCTTTTTAAAAAAACTAATTAAAAAGGTTTCGCCAGAAACAAGGACTGCACCAACTTGTTGTATCACTTTAGCCTCTAAGTTCTGTTTGTTAAAGATATTATGTAGTTTTGTCTTTTTAATAGCCAGGGAAACAGTTCCTTAATACTTCCAGTCATGCTATTATTAACTATTGCTAATATACATATTGTGAGTAGTAAGTATAACATCTTTAATAAATACCTAAAAATATTGTAATTCTCAACTCTCAACCCTGCACCTGGCCGGTGAGGTCTCAGATAAGCGGTCGGTATATAGACTTTAGACAAAAGTTAACCAGCCTATTGTTAAATGATAGAAATGTACCTACGAACTTACTTGTATAAAACCAACAATTGTAAAACTTCGAAAATAGGCTATGGTAAAAGTGACTGAGTTTCTTGCGCTTATTCTTCTCAGCAATGGCCTACAATTTTCCCGAAACAGTGGTAGGATCAATATTGGGTGTATAAAGTGCCCCTTTTTGGGTCTTATGCAAAAAAAAATTTATTTTATTGAATTTCCGCTGCGTCTTCCGGCCCTTAGTTTTTTCCCCAATTTCTCGACTTTCAAAGCAGAACCCATTTAAAAGTTGCGGGATACTTACTACTTTCTCCATATGAGACTAATTACCCAGCTTAACCTTTAAAGAGTGCTGATCTGATCGCATTAAAATTAAAAAACGAGTTTCCGTTTGGGATAAACGTTGAAAACGACGAAATATGGGGAATTAAGTGGGGATTAAGGCTCAAGCGGTTGAGGCGATCCTGCACTCAGGTGAAATATTAAACGGTGGGCAGACGGCAATTAATAATGCGCCACCACATCACCGGCTCCTAGTGATGCCGGGCCGAATGCGGGGTATTGGGACTGCTAAATAAATTCCCACTACGAACATTTGTATTGATTGTGGCATCGGTGTGACTAATTTTCACTGCAGTACAGATCAACCTACCCCGATCTGTCATGTTTCCGCAACCAAATTTCAACCTTATGTCGATGACATAGAGTTCCATATCATTTGAGATATTTTGACAGATTTGTGTAGGTTCATGCGGGGCCCACTGTACATGCACTGTGCAATGTAACCACGCTTACGAAATATTCATCCTCTGTACACTACGATATTGCGTGTGTTATGTGGTTGAAAACCAAACCACATTGAGAAATTACTGTTATAATGTTTGTTTATTTTCGTTAATCTTACATACTTCAGCAGTTATTGTCCGCGAAATACTTTCTTGTATTTATTCTAATGATTTGAATTTTATGCTTAATTGAAATAGATCTCAGGGAATACCCTAGACTTCTCGCAAATTCGTGATAGCTGACAACACTAGAGCGTCCGTCCCCGCCGGATATAACAGAAAAATTGGCGGATCAAGCTCAACCCGATTAAAATTCTGGAAGCAGTTTTAAGCTTCCCTACTAAACTTGCTTTTAAAACGGTCTACCGATACTCCTCGAAACCGCTAATTATGAATGTAAGCGTGAATAACAGTTGGCGGTTTCGATACCGCGCAGAATAAAGAGGCGGCGTAGTGTTCATAAAATAACATCGTATTGTTACTTGCGATAAAACGCCAGTAAGTACTTGTTTTGACTGCACTATTGTGATAAGGGAAAAGTTTCATTATTTTTTCGTAACAGCAACTAAGTAATACTTTCATGAACATGAAGTGTCAAAATCCCAAAAAAACCAGGCAAGCGCGAGTCTGACTCACGCACCTAGGTTTCGTACCATTATCTAGACATTATATTATAACCTTCTTTTATTTTTAAAAACGGAAAAGAAATACGTTTTGTTATTGGCGCTCCACTTATGTACGAGGGTCAAACTGAAAGTTCTTAGAACTGGCCACTTATAAACAATATAATAAAAAAATATTCTAAAATTTGAAAATAGAACTCTTTGCCAATATTACTAAGTATATATTTCATTCATTTGTCATTGGTTTTACGACTTGGCGGCAAATTGAAAATTGTCTGTGTCACGTCAAAATGAATTTAACACGAGAAAATTTTCGTGCAATGATTTTTTATGACTTTCGATGTCATTTAAGTCAACAAGAAAGTTATGATAGACTACGATTGGCCTTTCACGATGAAGCCCCATCTCGTGCGACTGTTTACAACTGGTTTAATGAGTTTAAACGTGGTCGCACTAATCTCACTGATGATGTACGTGAGGGACGGCCTTCTACGGCGACGACTGAAAATAACATCTGTGTTGTGCGGCGTATGATAGAGACTGACAAAAGAGTGACCTATCAGCAGATTCGGACAAGCTTAGGCATCGGTATGAGTCAAGTGCACAAAATCCTCCACGAACATTTAGCGGTCAGAAAGCTTTGCGCCCGGTGGATACCTCATAATTTGACTAAGGCTCAAAAACTCCATCGTGTGGATTGGTGCCGTAAAATGATTGAAAGATTTAACGGAGGTGACTCAAATGCTGTGTTCGACATACTAACAGGTGACGAAAGCTGGATTTACTGTTATGATCCTGAAACCAAAAGACAATCTGCTCAGTGGGTGTTTCCTTTCGAGGAGTTGCCAACTAAAGTGAAGAGAGATCGAAGTGCGGGAAAAAAAATGGTGGCCTCGTTCTTTGGAAGGATAGGTCATTTCGCAACAATTGTGTTAGAGGATCAAAAAACAGTTTCTGCAGAATGGTACACTACCAATTGTTTGCCACTTGTCTTGGAAAAAGTTCGAGAGAAACGACCTCGCAGTAGGATCCTCCTTCACCACGACAACGCCTCGTCGCACACCGCCAAGCGAACGATCGACTATTTGGCGACATCAAACGTTGAATTACTGGGTCACCTGCCGTATAGCCCCGACCTCGCGCCTTGTGATTTTTATTTATTTCCAAAAATTAAAGAAAAACTTAAAGGAAAGCGGTTTATGAATGCTGAAGAAGCGGTGGCTGCGTATCGCGATGCCATTGAAGAGACCCCTAAGGACGAGTGGGCAAAGTGCTTTTCCCAGTGGTTCCATCGCATGCAGCGGTGTATTGACGTCAATGGACAATATTTTGAAAAGATATAATAAAACTAATAACTGGCTAATGTAATCAGTTTTTGATTTTCTAAGAACTTTCAGTTTGACCCTCGTATTTATTAAGTTATTTTATTCTTACTTTTAGTATTTGCTGTTATAGCCGCAACAGAAGTACTTTATATCATCTAAGAAAAAAATTACTGAGCTATCACGGTTTGATCTGGTTACAGACAGACAGACGAACAAACAGTGGAGTCGTAATAGGGGCCCGTTAACGTACGGAATTTTACAGAACCCTAAAAACCGGCCAAGTGCGAGTCGGACTCGAGCACGAAGGGTTCCGTACCATTAACTTACAACATTAGACAGTATAGGCAAAAAAAAACTTTTTAAGTTTCTATTGTTCTTTTGGAAAAAAGTATATATTTTTATTTTATTTATAATTTCAAAAGTATTTATCTCAGGATATCCAAAACCATTTTAAATAGGAGTTTCCGCGCCTGTTTCTTTGCGTGAGTGATTTGAAGTTTATAGGTCCAAGGCTTTAGAAATTACAGGGGGGGGGACCGTGTAAACGACTTTGGCGGGCTATATCTCGCAAATGGTAAAGCTGATAAAAAAGTGTTGTTTGGAAGTGTGTACCCACACAAGGGGGTGCACTCAACCAAATAATACACCCCCCTTTACATGTATGCAGAGGTACCCTTAAAAAGGGGTAATTTTAAATTTTCATATTTTAAAAATGAGATCTATATGTGAAGTATCCTCGAACCAAGTTACATGCAAATCAGTCCATAAACGTAGAAGATATTCTGCTGTGACAGACTAGGACGGACGGAACGGACGGACTGAACGATCTTATAAGGGTTCCTTGTCGGACTACGGAACCCTAAAAACGTAGGTATACAAAAGTAATTGGTACTTTACCTAGGTACTGTATCATAAACTTCGACGACACAATGTAAAGCAATGTATAAACAAAATTGAAACCCCTTTACACAACTCGCGAAGAGTATTGAACTCAAAGATCGATTTAATAAGTCTGTAAACCGTCGTCGATTGGGCCAATCTCCGTTTACAAGTCCCTCGGCAGCACGATCAAACACTATAAAAAAATTTTACCAACATTCCTCAGGACCTTACATTGAGCCATAACTGGTATAACGTGATTGCCAAAATAACACAGCTACCACACAGTGGGCGCCAATTTCGTGAATGTCCCTAATAGGTATGTGTAAAAAGGCAAACAAAGTTGGTAGTTACAGTTATAGCCTAAGTCTTCCTAATTGATTTATGTTAATAACTAGCTGTTGCCCGCGACTTCGTACGCGTAGACTGTATGATACAAAATATTTTATACTTCCGTCGCCATCCAGCTATCATGATCTCTCTACCATGTCGTAAGGAGAAGAGAGTATGGAAAATTAAGGTCAATAGGCACTCTTTTTTAGATAGGTTACTATCACCTCGCATCCTCTTCTGGTAAAAAAATTTCGCATGGCAGTGACACCGGCTCCGAAACTAAATTTTGTCGTATATTTTTCTTAGTAAAAGTGTAAAGTTTTTTTTACTTTTTAGTTTACTTTATTGTAGGCAGTTTTATTCGTTTGTAAAAAAAATATAGGTATTAACGTTACTTTTAGTGTTCAGAAAAAAGTCAGACTCAAACCTACCTACCGTAATAGATGAATGCAATTTATTTATTGTGTCCCTAGCCTACTCAAAGGTCGGATTGTAAGTTACTACTATCATATAGTTATTATTATTATTAGGAGCCTGTCGTGTCTCACTGCAGGGCAAAGGCCTCCCTAACCTTTCTCCTACAACGTAAAGTAAGTAAGACTTTTCTTATACCCGTAGTTCAATTTTCGTTAGTTAGTGATAAGTAGGTAGTATAACAAAATAGTGCAAATTTACTTTGATCTTTTTATTAATAATACAGTAATTCAACAAAATTTCGACAAACTATCTGTGGTGAAAGTATCCACGAACTACTCAGCGTTAAGGTCAGCACCATCAAATTTTGACTCCTAAATGTAAACGCTTAAATACCTAAATGAATGCAGTAGCATATATGGTATTCATGCCTATAAAATCTGAAGGATTCTCTCGATTTCTTTAGGTTTGCGTTACCAGATCGTAACTTGGAGACAGTAGGATTACCATGGAAGTTTGAAAATCAGTCTTAAGTAATTAAGCATATCAGTTGCTCCAGACCTTCTATTTGTATGCGTTATTAGAGAATGCTCATCACGCTGAACAATGTTCCCTAAGGCGCTCTATTTATATCTCTTATAGTTGAGCCGAGCTGCTAGGGTTCTATATCAGTTACTCCAACCTTCAATTTGTGTACGTCAATAGAAAGTGCTAATCATTCTGAACAATGTTCCCTAAGGCGCTCTATTCATATCTCTTATAGTTGAGCTGAGCTGATAGGGTTCCATATCAGTTGCTCCAGATCTTTAATTTGTGTACGTCAATAGAAAGTGCTCATCACGCTGAACAATGTTCCCTAAGGCGCTCTATTCATATCTCTTATAGTTGAGCTGAGCTGTTAGAGTTCCATATCAGTTGCTCCAGACCTTCAATTTGTGTACGTCAATAGAAAATTCTCATCACGCTGAATAACTTTACTTAAGGCGCTGCTTTCATATCTCTTTTAGTTTAAGTGTACTGCTAAGGTTTCACGTCAGGTACTCCGATCTTCAAAATAAGTTTTAGCCTAGTATTTGCCCAGACTCAATAGCTACTCAACAAAAACAGTTTTCATTCAAATCCGTTTAGTAGTTCCGGAGATCAGCGTGTACAAACAGACATACAGACAAACAGCCAAAAAAAAAAAAGTTGTAGATTCCTATTCTATTACTATTTTAACATCCCCCTCAATTAGTTTTTGGTAAAAATACTCAATGTACAGACGCATTGGTTTTACAGTTTTATTATATGTATAGATATACTATAATAAAGTTGAAATTTTACTTGTAGTTTTTGCAAGAAATACATGCAGACGACACAATAGTATACTACAGATATACCTATGTACTACAGTCATAATAAAAAATCGTCGTCACTTAAATGCTACCTGTCATGTGGCATCTGTAACAAAAACGTACTATGAAATACACCACACAAGATTTACATACACTAACTCTCCGTAAATAGCTTTTGGTAAGTACCACCTACACATCCAAACGTATCAAGGGCTGACATAGAATACCTAAGAAATTGTTTCTTGGTCCTATTTGTGAGTGTCTAGACTAAATAGGAACAGTTTAAGGATGTGACGCGAATATTAGCGAGTTCCGACGTACTCGTGCGCTAAAACTAGGAAAAAAATCTCTCTGACACCATCCTAAGCGAACAACACGCCTATAATATTAACTCGCCACATTCTATTATTTAACTATCACTAAATTAAAGCTGGTAATATGACACCCTAGTGTTGTGACGTTTATAAAACAAGCATTATCAAAATAAAATAAACTTGTCTACAAAAGCATCGTCAGACACTTTTTTATCTTTTCTAATCCAACTTATGAAATCGTCGAAAGCAAATATTTTGTTCACGGTTAGAAAAGTTTGTTAAAAGCTAAAATCATTTTGAAATACTCCTCACTTCACCGACAAGATGATTCTCACAAAAATTGCTTTAGGGGCACTTTTTAAAATTAAATTTCCTTATCTTTCTTACTGACTATCGTCGTCCTGGAGCGTAAAATATGAATAGGGTCTTTCCGGATTTGATGAAATAATTTTATTTCGGATGAATCCTAGGTAAAGGAATTTAGAAACGTAAATCATAAAAAGCTCCTTTAGCTTGACCTTTATTATTAATCTTTGCTCTAAGATTATCAATAGAGGTCAAGTGAAAGGATTTCTCATTACTTATTGCAGGTAATTATACAAATATAGTATCGTTTGTAAATTTATACCTAATGTAATGGATAGTTGAAGTGAAGCCAACGATAAACATTCTAAATGGCTCGTCTAAGTCCAAGCATTAATTTAGATTTGCTTTCGCATAAACTCTCGACTAAAACTAATATTGAGGCTTACTTTGGAGAACAAACTTAAAAGGTATTGATTGGTGGTATTCACATATCTACTAGCATTAAACTCAAACAAAAATAGATTAAGAGGTATTAATTTTATGTTAATAAAAAAAAATGTGGGACTGGCGCGGCGATAATACTTTGACAGACTTTGACGAGGTTCTAGTCAAAATATGTATTATTAATAAACAGTTTTTATTTATATAAGGTTATTTCCGCAATGTCGGTTCCGGTAACTTAAATAGACTACCTTCCTTACAAACAACCCTAGCTACACAACATTCATAAACCTGAAAGTTAGAGGCTAGTTCGCAATGAAAAACACTTATGCCTACCCCTTTGAAAGAAACAACGCAAGTAATTCAATTTCGGCTTGTATAAGGTTTAGGTATCTCAATAATCAAATTTGGCGTTTCTTGAGTCAGAGATTGTTAAAAGGGAGGCAAAGGAGTAGGGCGTGCTCGGGCGGGTAACGACCACTCGACGCGAGTGGCGACTTGGCGTGAGCATCGCTTTGATCCACCATTCATACGCCGGCCTTGTCATCTAATGACTTGACAACCTTTTTTGAGACACCGTTTAGCACCTCGTAATTGTATCTATTAACACAATTTTAAAAGATTTGTGTAACTTTAACTTACACTAGTGACCGACCGCCAAAGTTTTGGTTTCAAACATCAGTGAAACTTAAATATTCGTCAATTGTCACGCTCGATTCGGGTAAGTTTTATTACTCAAATTCAGTTCAATTCCAAAAGTTTTGCGGAATTATGCAGTTGTGATAGGTGTAATTTTAAAAGGAAAAGTAGGTAGGAATAATCCTATCCCATCCGAAACGAAATCTAGCGACTGAACATTACTGAACAACAATAAATAAAAATTTATTTTCAGGCCATGAAAGTTTATATAAAACATTATTAAAACAATGTTTGTTTATTGATCCCCCTCATTGCAAAAAAACTGTAGGGTGGAGGAGAGTTTCAGTTTCAGTTTGGGCTGAAAATCGTATTTCGATTGGACAATAATACATACTTATAAAGTTATCAGAACAGCACAAACAAGAGCTGTTAGTATAAAGTTTGGACGTCTTATGATAAAAAATCAACGCCCTGTATATGTACAATATGTGATGATAATAAGTACTTATCTATTTAAGCGATAACTTTACTTGTTCGATAAAAGAAAAGTGGACAATGATCCCTCGAGACAAAAATCTTGTCGCAAAATGATTTCCTTGTGGTGAAACATTGTCTTATTTTATTTTTTTCTTTGGGAAAACATCAACTAGGTAACAAGTTACAGCTTAACGTAGGAAGGTGGCTAACATGTTTAATTCGTTAGTTCATAGCGTGCAATAACTGAACATATTGTAAGCCAATTATGATTAGAACCAACAATGCAAAAACTCATATAAAGTAACTGCTTTATGAGTAGTCTGCATAAAAAGCAATGTGGAATTTCCCCTCTAAGTTTAATTACCCCACAACGTTTAGCCAGATTGTCACCATTAAGCTTGCTCGTACATACAAAGTTTTTAAGTGCCCTATTATGGATTCCAATTTAAAATTAGGGATTAAATTTCTATGCAAGTACTCAACTATCTATATGTATGAATATTACTTACTGTTAAGCTTTGATTTTTTTATAATAATTTTATTTTATGGTGTAGTGCCCTAGGTTCTTTGTACCTAGGTATTTAAGAGGTGCCATAATTTTGTCCATTTATGCAGAATATAATTCATACTCACAATATATTCGTATTAATGTTTGGTAAATATATTTAGTACACTAAAGTACATAAAAGCATTACTATTTACTAAGTGATTAGTTTAAAGCAATCTTTTTTCTATTGTAGGTACATTACTACATTCGTACCTACCTACCGCCGACAATCTCTTATCTTAACTAAATAACACACTAAAGCAAAAATATAAATATTATAAAAATGACATAATTCTTGGCTGCAAAAGTTGCCTTGTTTACAACCAATGTTCCTCCATTACTCTACGAGTATTAAGCCTCATTCGGGGGCTCATTTGGACTTTTCCATTTCGCATTATTAGTTTCGCGAGTCGTACTCAGTCACGCTACATCTACCAACGATTTCACTGATTATAATATTGTGAATACCATCTGAAAAATGTGTCGTTAGCCTGTCGCTCTGTTTCTGAAATATTTCCATTTTTGATTGTGATTTAGGTGCCTGCTTACTTCTACTTAAATGCTTTTGAAGACACTTAGACGTTTATGATTAGTGTGAAGTACAGACGGCAGCACGTCAGGTAACGCATGTGAACTACAAAAACAGCTTTTATTAAGTAGGGAATAGAGACGGTCTCAGGTCAAAGTGGGGTAGTCTGACGTGCAGCCGTGTGTGAGTACCAAAGTGCGAGGATGGGCCTAAAAGTTAGCTTAAGACTATATATTATCATCTTTTCATATGGTAACTTTTTCACGCAGACTAGACGTCAAACACAAAAACACAAAAGATAATACTGCTACATAAATTTCAATTGGCAAAGTTCATCTGGCGTAGGTACGAGTACCTAGGTACTCGTGTGTACTTGAATGAAAATGTCTTAAAAGTTATATTGAAGTTTAAAGAGAAATTCAGCGCAGTGCTTGCGCAGTTAATTAGCTCTCTACGCTTAAGTGCTGCTAACGTATCGTAAACCGAAGGATTCGCTTTTAGGACGCCAAACATTGCTTGAAAATACCTTTCTTTTTGTAAAGTAACAGAAAGTAAACATCAAAGTTCAGGGATTTTACATACCTCATAAATATGTTACTAATATAATTAAAAACTACTTATATTTTAATTACACATGACATTAAGAGGACCTATTAAATAGACAACTATGATGTGATGAGAAAAAAGTAACTTAAGTAATTAAACAATTCAAAGGAAGTTAGTTTTTTTTATAATACCTTTAACATAATAACATCGGGTATATGTAGGTACATGCGTGTTAGCATACTTTGAAGTATTTTAAGTTCATTATTTTGTTTCATCCTATTCTATTCTATTGCAGCCCGGTAAACATTTAAATCCGACACGAAACGTTGTTTTCCAATCGTTTAAAGATTACCAAGAGGAACAAAGGTCATTTATTAGGGTCTTCATTACTACCATTTACGGGAACATAAACTTTCACCCGCAGCGATTATTTAAAGACATTCTTAATGAGACCTCCACTCATCCGCCGAACCCTCACGACGTGTAAGGTAATTAAGGCCGGAAGTGGTTTTTAGTCTTGTGAGGCTTGTCAACTGTGAGTACAGTGACCATACTAGTGGGTACCTATTTCTTTTAATTAGCCTATCAACATTAACTTGGCAAAAAGGTCAAAGGATTAAGTAAAACCTAGTAAAAAAAGGCCAATGTTAATGCGAAGGGCATTGCACGCATAACCGGCTAAACGGTTTTAGATTTTATTAAGATTTTAATCAAAAATAAGATATAAATCATGGTATAATATACTGTGAAAATAAGTCTCAAATACTTAAAACAGAATGGCTTTATTTTGTTGGAGCATTAAAATACGGTATGTTTAATATTAATCGTTGCTTTCCCTTATTTATTTCCCAAGTTACACCTTGTTAACTTTGTAAAAGGTCGCTGGGGAAATATGCTTTCTTGCTCTGAATTTGTTTTTTGGCGGAATGCTAAACTTCACACTCGCTGTTCATAATAAGGAAACATATTCAATAATTTACCGACAAACCTACCCAAATTAATTAGAAAATGTTTGATAAACATTTTTAATTAAGTTAAACTAATATCTATCCCATAAACATATAAGTTGTTCCAAGGTAGGTATACCAAAATCCCATTGTATTAAGTATTGATGTTGAGTTAGGATACGGCATAGGTAAAGTTAGTGAAGTTGGGACGGTAGGCAGACTTTAAAAGAAAACTAAATTAAACATGTAAAAAACTTTAATAAAGTTACTAAAACTAGGTGTCCTCGATGGACTGAACTACTTGCTAAGTGGAGATTCGAAGTGTGAAAGACGCTCTGCCATCGCCCACTAGGGCTTTTATACTCGCGGTAGAGACGGCTGCGCGGGGAGGCGTCTCATGGAAAATAACTGAAGCCGAGTAAGCATTTCAGTCGTCAAATCGTGTTTAGACTGGGACGTGAAGCGTCTTCGAGGAATAGTACCAGACGCTTACTAGGCATAACAACTTTAATGGGTATGGTATCAATTAACACATCCTGTTGACCAAGTGTCGAAGGATTGATTAATCAGTTCTTGGAAGCTTTCAGCTGACAAGACTGTTTCATTGTTTATGAAACTACAATGTAACTATTTTAATTACCTACTTGGGTATTTCAGTAGTGTGAGATGGCAAACGTGGGGACTTAACTCCTCCCTCCTTAAGTTCAAAATCATCGGTTCTACTAGGAATCCGAGGATTTTGATTACAGCGGATAATATTACAAATTTTCTTATATTTAAGGATTACAAGGGGTAATAAAACAATACACAGGATTACATATAAAATAACAGTTCCGACACTAACACTTTTCACATTTAATACATTGGGTATTTCTGGAATCTTCGATTGCTTCACCTCCTTTTTTACGTCTAATTTCCTCCTTAGTTTCGATAATTTTATCAGTCAAATATTTATAAAGGTGTCGAGTTTTTCTGACATGATCTTTAACTAGTTTTTGCGTAAACTGCCTATTGAAATCTACATTAAGTGGACTTGAAGTATCGGTATGTCCGAACGTTACTTCAAACGGGGTTAATCCTGTTGTGGAATGTATGGTTTGATTGTAGACCATAACAGCGTATGTCATTACGGAAACTGCGTCTGAGAATTTCTGTTCGAATTTGGCTAACCTGTATATCTCTATAATTGTAGAGTGGAATCGTTCGACAATTCCTTTTTAAATAACCTAATTATTGATTCTACGAAACTTGCACGATGTCGTTTATCTGCAAAGTGTATAAACTGTTTAACTTTTGGTTTAGTGTATTCTTTTAAAAAATTATCTATTAAATCTTTTCGGTTAACTGGTAGAGTCACTTCTAAGATTCTTTGTTTATTATTTGACGCGTTAACGATTCCTATTTTATCTAAGTTCCATGTGTCTACAATTATTTGATTAGGTTTAGTGTCTATTGCCTCATTTAAAATTGGGATGCCTACGGTATCTACATATCTGGCTGAATGTGCGGTAGCTGATTCCGGTGCCGAAATTGTGCTACTTTCAGATTCTGCTGGTACGTATCCATAAAATCCTTTACCAATTTTAATTGGGTTTGAATTTTCTGATTCTGAGGATATACTAATTGGACTTGGTGTTCTGTTTACTTGCATTGAACTATTTTTATTGCTTTTTAATGCATTTATCCTGATTCGCGACAAAGCATCTGCGTTTGTGTTTTGTTTCCCGTTTTGTAGATTATCTCGTAATCGAATTCTGCCAATCTTAATTTTCATCTTGTTAATTTGCTTTTTGGTTCTTTTATGGAATTTAACCATGCTAATGGTCGGTGGTCTGTATATATTGTAAATTTCTTTCCATATAAATATGGTCTGAAGTGTTTAGCTGCCCAAATTATAGCCAGTAACTCTTTTTCAATTATACTATATCGAGTTTCGGTTTCATTTAATGTGCTGCTCGCGTAAGCAACTGGTTTATCGCTTCCTACGGTGCCTTGGGATAAAACGGCGCCAATTGCGAAGTTAGATGCGTCCGTTGTTAAAATAAAAGGTTTTTGAAAATCTGGATATTGAAGTAAAGGAGCATTTGTAAGTAGCTCTTTGCATTTTTCGAAGGCTGTTCTGTATTTTTCATCAATTATTATTCGGTTTCTTTTCTTTAAACAATTTGTTAGAGGTTGTTTGATTTTTGCGAAATCTTTAATAAATTTACGATAATAAACGATTAGTCCGAGAAAGCTTTTTATTTCAGTTGTGGTTTTGGGGATTGGAAAATTCATTACTGCTTTAATTTTATCGTCATTAGGTTTAAGACCGTTTTTAGTTATTGTGTGTTCCAAGTATAACACTTCTTTTCTTACAAATTCGGATTTGTCTAATTGTACTTTAAGGTGTGTTTCCCTAACGGCCGAATACTGAAAGGCTACTCAAATATTTGACGGTTTCTTAAACAATTGAGCAGCTCCTAAACTCAGAATTCGCATACTCAAAGCCAAAATGTAAGCATCTGTTAAACTTAAGACCATCTTAAAATAAATCGTGCTCAAATGCCACTCAGATGAAAAATGGTATACTGAAACGCAACTCAAAGCTATTTAGCTGTCAAATAACTGTCATACCGATTTGAGTAGCCATTAAATCTGAGAGTGGTCTTGAGGTCTCTCAAATCAGTTGATAGTGATATCATGGTATAAAAATAATGTCTATAAAATCCTTATTTTCTCTGTGGGTACCCATGTCGCCCTATTTTAACCCTATTTTTAAATACTAGAACACAATCAGGACTCAGATATGCACTAGAAATATTATAAAGAGGCTTTTTGTTGTCTTACAAAGGTGTTTTCTTTGCCTACAACGGAAATTACAATTCCTTCTAGTTATTGTAGTATGCATATTTTGCACATCGTTGCACTCTCAAAAGATACAATAAGGATTTCTTATCCGAATTATGGATAAAAAATCCTTATTGAGGAAGGAGGAGGAGGAGATTGTTGAGGAAGAGCTAATAGTTCAGCCTATCGGTCTTGAAACTAATTAAAACTTTGTTGTCAGCACTATGCTAATAAATATGTACACATTTTTAACAGTATAATTACAATTACATCATAAAACATAAGTATAAAAATAAGTAGACAGTCGAAAGTAAGCGAGTAGTATTTGATGTGTTCTTCTTATTCTTCAGCATGTATCTATCTGCTCACTGCAGGACATACTCGGCCTCTCCAAACTTTTCCACAACGCTCTGCACCGGTAGACCGGTTCTAGATCAAGTTGTCCCGGCAGGATCTTTTAGGTCATCGGCATCCGACAATCTGGCTGGTGGGTTTGATCCACCAATGTAGAGCATTATTCTATGTAGAACACTTGGCATACCAATTTGTTTTGTCTTCATTTAAAAAATTGTATGACTATTATATACTTGTTCATTTCCATTTTATTTTTGTTAATTTAATTGTTATTAAATACTGCACTGCACTTCAACCTTGTATAAATTTATTTTAATAATGTGAATTAAAATTAATTTGATTAGAACCGCGCTGTGACAAATGTCAAAAAGTTTGGCAAATATTTTTTTTTCTTTGACACTCAACGTTTCATTTCACAACAATGGCGTCGTAAAAGTTTCTATCCAAAAAAAAAAAAAGAATCTATACAAACAATGCTGCGTAAAACGAATACGCTCCTTAAGAATATGAAAATTGTAAACGAGAACACACTTTTAAAAATGAATGTTGCCATTATGTAAACATTTAACGACTGCTCAGCTAATCATGGTTTAAATTGCCTGAGTAGCGTTTGTGTATACCATTTAAATGTGAGAGACACTCAATTTTAGGAGGCCTTCAAGTAAGTGATGGATTTGAATAGCGTTTCAGTATTCGGCCGTAAGTCTGTCAAATATTTTTCTTAAGCTTTGAATGTGATCTTGTAAACTGACACTGTAAATTATTATATCATCCAGGTAAACTAAGCAATGCAAGCCTTGCAATCCGCGTAAGACGTTGTCCATCGCGCGTTGAAAAGTTGCAGGTGCAGTTTTTAGTCTAAAAGACATACGTAAAAATTCGTAATGTCCTGTTGGAGTACTGAATGCTGTTTTCTGAATATCATCTTTTTCAATCTCAATTTGGTGGTAACCACTGGCTAAATCCAGGGTAGAGAAGTAAACTGATTTACCTAATTTGTCAAATAAATCTGCAATGTTCGGTAGTGGATATTTATCGTCGGTTGTTATGTCGTTTAGACGTCTATAATCAATAACCATTCGATATTTTACGACTCCTGATGCGTCCATCTTTTTAGGAACTAAGTGCACAGGTGCATTCCACGGGGAATGAGATTCTTGTATAACATTATCCATTAAAAGTTTTTCTACTTGTGAATTTATTTCTTGCGTTTACATTGGGGGTAACCTATAAGGTCTTATGAAAATAGGGCCTTCATTTTTCGTTCTAATTTTATGTTTTACTTGATTAGTGAATGTTAGAGGCAGTTGATCACAATAGAATATGTTTGAGAGTTTAGGCAGTGGATTACACGTGGAGGGCGACAATGATAGGAAAATCAGTCAGGTCTGAGCACTTATAGCTAGGTACTTGCCGCATCAGCTTTCAGGGTTCAGGTATCACATCACAGGCTACAATCACTCGAAATGTCTGTAAGGAGCTTCAAAGGATACACACGCGGCGTAAGCACTCTGGTCAGTCTAGTACATGTGTCATAGGGAACGTCTCGATGTCGACTCGATCTTCGGGGTTCTCACGGTACGTTTTAAACAAATACAAATAAGACAGGTATGCGTGTGAGTGTGCGCGGCGTAGTATCAATAGGGTACACAAACAAATCAAAATATTGTAGTAAACATATCGCCCGCCCTAAACACGTCAAGTGTTTACGAGAAGGTTAGGAAGCCAAGGGAAAGGAAGTTCACTGACAGGAAGACGAACTAATTTCGTCAAAGATCTTTTTAGGCTACTGGTAGGAGTTTTAACATCTACCACACGAACAACTTGGTCTTGGCCAGGGTATAAATTAATAATGCGTCCACGACGCCACTGCAAAGGGGGAAGGTTGTCATCTTTTATGAGTACTAGCTCACCCACTTTAGGAGGATCACAAGGAGAGGTCCATTTATTTCTAATTTGTAATGTATTTAGGTATTCTAAATGCCATCGAGACCAAAAGTGCTGGGTAGTTTGTTGGATTAGCTGAAACCGTGTAAGGCGATGCAATTTTACGTCTTTATAAGGGTACTCCGGAAGTGCAGTTAAGGGTTGTTAAGTTGGGTGGTTGCAATTAAGAAATGGCCGGGAGTTAACACTTCGACATCATTAGGGTCCGGAGAAAGTGGGCACAATGGGCGTGACTTTAAAACTGCTTCAATTTTAGCAAAAACAGTGGTGAGCTCTTCAAATGTAAGGGGGGTATCGCCTACTACTCGTTTTAGGTGCGATTTCGCCGATTTAACCGCAGCTTCAAAAAGACCTTCCCAATGAGGGCAAACAGGAGGATCGAAAACCCAGGATATGTTCCGCTTTGAAAGCTCAAAACCAATAGCCGCCTGGTTTTGAGACAGGAAACACTCTAACTCTTTCAGGTAATTGTTGGGACCGATGTAATTTCGACCGCAATCGGATCGGATTAGGCGAGGTACACTACGACGCGACATGAATCGGGAAAAGGCCGCAATGAAGGCTTCAGTAGTTAGGTCTGACACAACCTCAAGGTGAACGGCAACGGCTTTAGTCGAAAGGCAGACAAATACACACAGGTAACTTTTCACTAACCTTTTGTTCCTATAGGCCTGGACTTTGGTAAAAAAGGGTCCTGCAAAATCGGTACCTACACCGTCAAACGGTCTAGCAGCCGTGACGCGGTCTTTAGGTAGGTCACCCATGAAGGGTTGAGGTACAGCCGCCTTGAGACGATAACAGGGAAGGCATTTAAAAATCACATGCTGAATAGCTCTGCGTGCAGACAAGATCCAAAACTCTCTATTTAACATGGCATTTCAGCTGACAAGACTATTTCATTGTTTATGAAACTACAATGTAACTATTTTAATTACCTACTTGGGTATTTCAATAGTGTGAGATGGCAAACGTGGGGATTTAACTAGTTAGTTTGACTTGTTTATTTATTTGTAAAGGGACAACAACAGTTTACAGAAAAAAGAAAATATTACACATCTTGATTACTTGTACAGCCAATTACAGTTGACCACGAAAATATTAACATATGATATATGATTATGGACAAATCATTACACATTGTTAATATAAAGCAAACGTCAAATATTTTAGTATAGAAATTGAGTTACATGTAAACTCACGAATAACGTAAGTAGGTACTTAATACTTTCACCAACAAAAGTCACAACATGTAAAAACGCAACAGAAATACTTTTCTGAAAAGTCCCGGGAATCGATACGCGCTGGCCAATTTTATAGCCAAACAATAAAGTAAATTTAACTTTGGCTACGTTTGCCAAAAGTCTCATATGAGATAGGGGGTGGGAATTGGGCAGCCTCGTGTCCCGTGCCGCCGCGGTGCACCGTAAACATTGTACAAAAAACTTACTGCCAAACTTCCACTGCACTTGTTTATGAACACTGTTCTCGCCCGGGCTCCGGAGACCCTACTATATGTGAATAAATAATGACCGGAACAAAACAAATGGTTACATAGCCCCTCTTTAATATACAGACAGGTTACAAATTAAGATTTAGAAGGTCTATTATCTAAGGCAGCGTGTTCCCGAGTAGTGGTCCGAGGAAACTGGAGTTCCGTGGCAGAGTCACAGAAGGTCCGTATTTCGTCCAAGGGTTGAGTAAAACGTTCATAGAAAAGTGTCTAATTTTTTAATTATCTTCTTTTTATTTTTAAGTCAAACATGAAAATAAACTAAAGATAAATCACTTCTGATATCCAAATAGGGACCTGGTAAGAAAGTAGGATCAATATGGGTCTTATGATCAAAAAATCGGGAGTTATACCACAGAATAAATAATAGAGCATACTAAGGCCTAACAATTTAGTTACACTGAGTAGGTAAAGTATAAGTACCTACTAAAAACTTCTAGCATAACGTCTTCTAGGGTAAAACGTCTTTTCAATGCGGTTCCTATAGTTAGGTATATGCGTTCACTGGTAGGCATTTGAATTGTTTTTTTAAGGATGACCTAACTCTACAACACCAATGCCTAATAATAAATAAATATATCTTACCCTCGTGTGTCGTTCGTTGTTCGTTTTTTATTGTAAGTTTTTGTTTAAAAAGCTCTTAGCTAAATCTTTACTTACCTACCTACTGTACTGTAACGTGGACATGCATATCCCAAATCTTCCCTAGTTCCATAATAAATTTGAAGTTTATTATTAAGAAAAATGGAGAGCACAATGGCAATCTGTTAGTCTAAAATAAGGGGAGCTGAGGAGCAGTGATATAAATTATTACATACGATTATTGATGTAGGAGTTAAGTGATATTGACATCCTGCCTCACCACACCACCCGCGCACAGCTACTTAAATAAGTATGAGAGAGTCATAATAAGTGTGAGGGCCTCTCTATAAAGATAACTAATTTGAAGATTTAGCCATCAGTATTTATTATTTTTAAGCTGTCATAGTTGCTGATACCTATTACAAATTAAATAGTATTTCAATACCACCATGATAGATTTCACGACTGTCTTGAGTGGTTCGCTTTCCGGACTACTTACAAAACCTGAGGTTGCGGTCCCAAATCCCACAAGTGGCAAATGTTTGTGTGATGAGCACGATCATTTGTCATAGATGTTTACAAGGTTTACCTAAGTATGTCCAAGTTTTGGTTATTCTAGTCTCTATGCCATCCATACCACAAGCTTACGCTTAGGCTAGATAATGTCATGTGTTTGTTGAAAATAATTTATATATTTTATAATTAATCTATACCCCTGACCCAGAACACCTAATACACTTTTATTACTAATATTTATTTTGTGCTAATAAACTAGGTAATGTGACAGTACTTAATAAAAGTACTTTACTACGTTAGTGACACAAAATTTGGCGGTGATTAGAACAAACAGAAGTCGAATGTTTTGTAATACAAGAAATAAGTGAAGGACATAAATAAAGTATTTTAAAACGTAACCGCTCTGCTTAAATCCAAGCACCCCGTGCCTACTTGAAAATGCACATAGCGTGGGTAGGTTTCCCTAAATACCATAATCTATAATGGCTAATGTTCGTTTTATCACAGTAATTTGATACTGTCTACGATATTTTGATACAAAAACGAGCCTTGTTAGAGTATGAATAATATATTAACGACATGAGCATTTGGCTGTATCTACTTTATCTAGGTACCTACTTATTGCACCTAAATATATAGGTAATAAAGTGTTTTGTTTGAGTAGGTAAGTAAGTACCCACCTAAGTAGGTAAGTATTCTTAAATTTACATAGGTACCAACTTATTTTATTGCCTTTTTGAAAAAGTCTTCTTGACTCTATTTTGTTATCCTCCATTTATGTTTTTTTTTATTTATTTATTTATCAGATTAAACAGCAGCATACATATATAGATATATTTAACATCTAAAAACCACGGAGGTTTGACTTGATGCTAAATAATTAAGTTCAAGTCAGCATAAGTAAGTTGTTAGGTAAAATATAGTGATTAGACAGTATAGTAAGAAAATACATGCAAATAATATAAGTTAACAACTTTGTTGCAGTTAGTAGTAGCAAGGTAGAAGTAAGAACTAGGCAGGTAGGTACGTTATTATTAAGTAAGTAGACTATTATTTTTATTGTGTGTAAGTAGATATATATATTGCAGAAGGAAATCATATTTTAGAAAGGAAAAAGTTTTTGAGTTTAGTTTTAATGTTTTGTTGTGTAATTTTTTCCCGTACAGTTTATTAGTTCCCGTTAGGGAGGTAGTACCTATGTAGTTATCTATTGTACGGACTAGCCACTAACTTAAGACGATAATTCGACTTTTGATTGGTGGTGGCCGCTAATAAGTAATCATCTAAGTTCCTCTGTAATTCTAAGAAAAAAGCTTTTGCGATCGTTCATCGCCCAACACTTTCCAGAAGCTGTCTGTAGTCGAACTCGATAATGTTATGCATGGGCAACTGGACTAATTCAAACCGCATTCTCGGGGGGTGAAACTGCTAAATCATCACCTACCACTTACTTTCCCTGTTCAATATCTCGTAGGAATCCATTATTTAAATAAGGTTTTTTAAGCCCAAATCTGTTTTATCTACTTATGCAGGTATCTAACGTTTTTGTAAGATAATTCAGACTAACGACCCGCCCAGGCTTCGCACGGAAAAACCTTTACAAAATTTAAGCCTTCAATAATTATATATTTTTATTTTATTTTATTTATTTATTTATCTTACTAAAATTTATCCTTACAGTAAAACCAAATCGATAAATGCAGCAAACCAATCTGATGATACAAATATTAATAATAACCATTTTAAAAATAAAATAATTTAAAAGAAATACATTCACACAAACCAAGTATTTAAAAAAAAAACATTATAAAAAACCATATCAATAACACCAATAATCTATACCTACATATAATAAAACAGTAAAACAAATGCGTCTGTACATTGAGTATTTTACCAACAACTAATTGAGGGTGATGTTAAAATAGTAACAGAATAGGAATTTACAACTTTTATTATTTTTGTCTGTTTGTACACGCTAATCTCCGGAACTACTAAACAGATTTGAATGAACCTTTTTTTATAGTGTAGCTATTGAGTTTGAGCAAATACTAGGCTATAATTTATTTTGAAGATCGGCGGACCTGACGTGGAATCTTATCAGTACACTTAAACTAAGAGAGATATGAAAACAACGCCTTAAGAAAATTTATTTTTCTTGATGAGCATTTTGTATTGACGTACACAAATTGAAGGTCTGAAGCAACTGATATGGAACCTTAGCAGCTCAGCTCAACTATAAGAGATACGAATAGAGCGCCTTAGGGAACATTGTTGCGTGATGAGCACTTTCTATTGACGTACACAAATTGAAGGTCTGGAGCAACTGATATAGAATCCTAGCAGCTCAGCTTAACTATAAGAGATATGAATAGAGCGCCTTAAGAAACATTGTTCAGAGTGATGAGCATTTTTTATTGACGTACACAAATTAAAGGTCTGAAGCAACTGATGTAGAACCTTAGCAGCTCAGCTCAACTATAAGAGATATGAATAGAGCGCCTTAGGGATCATTGTTCACGTGATGAGCATTTTCTATTGACTTACACAAATTGAAGGTCTGGAGCAATAGATATGCTAAATTACTTAAGACTGATTTTCAAACTCCCAAGGTAATCCTACTGTCTCCAAGAACCGATCTGGTGACGGAAACCTGGAGAAATGTAGAGAATTCTTCAGATAATTTTATGGTGCTGACCTTAACGCTTAGTAGTCACGAACTACTAAGCGTTAAGGATACATTCACCACATACATTTTGTCGAACTGTTAAATTACTGTATTTGTTCATTTCAATAATGAAACATCAAAGTCAATTAGCACTATTTTTTTACTTCTTATCACCTAGGCCACCGGAAATTGAACTATAAGAATAGTCTTACTTACTTTACGATATAGGAGAAAGGGTAGGTAGGCCTTTGCTCTGCAGTGGGCACAACAGGCTCCTAATAATAATAATAACTTTATGATAAGTAGTTCCTTACAAACTGACCTTTGAGTAGGCTAGGGACACAATAAATAGATGCTAAACCATATTCATTTATTGCGTAGGGTAGGGAGGTTAGATTCTGACTTGAACACTAAAACCTAAAGTTACCTATATTTTTTTACAAACGAATAAAACTGCCTTCAATTAAGTAACCTAAAATTAAAAAAATACCTTTAAAGTTTTACTAACAAAAGATATAAGTACGACAATATTTAGTTTTGGAGTTGGTGTCACTGCCATGCGAAATTTTCTTACCAGACGAGGATGGCAAGGTGATAGTAACCTATCTAAAGAAGAGTGCCTATTGACCTTGATTTTTTATTCCTCTCTTCTCCTTACGACATGGCAGACTAAGAGATCATGATAGCTGGATGGGCGGCTGGAGTATAACATATTTTGTATCATCGAGTCCACGCGTACAAAGTCGCGGGCATCAGCTAGTATATATAATTACATAATCCTATTTCACAATTAAAATTATAATCTATAACATATCATATCAATGTAACTTTTGCGAACTCGGCCCGTGAACACGTAAACAAATCTACACCGTCGGCAGCCAAGTTTAGTATTTGGATGGCACGCGTGAGAGGAGCGGTTTTTAGCAGCTGCGTTCTGCGGTGCGGCGCCGCGAACAAGCTTGACCTGCGGCGTCTCTGTGCGTAGCCATCGGGTACGCTAAAGCAAATCTACTGTAGTACATCCGGGTTGCTGATGAAACCGCGGCATACTTTTAAGATGTAGGTTAGATCCCTTCTTGTTTCCAACTTGTTGTACCCTAACATGCGTAGGACAAACAAAAAGTTTAAAATACGCGTATCGTGTAAACTTATTTTGTATACGCTCTAACATAAGACGGTATTTTGCTTCATGCGTGGCCCATATAGCCGCATTACATTCCAACTGGCTCCTTACTTAAGCGTCATACAATATCGCGACAGCTTTTATACCTATTCGTGAAAGTCACCGCTCTAAGGAGAAAACCCAATCGCTTGTATGCTTTCTTGCAGACGTTGATATTGTGCTCTCGAAACGTCAGTTTCGCATCCATTTGAACGCCCAGATCTCGGACTGATATTACCCTGTTTACAGGTGCATCACCCATCCTGTAACAGTAGCGCAAGGGCGTAATCGCTCGACCGAATGGGAGGACAGAACATTTCGCTACATTAAATTGTTACTTATTTATCTGCCTCCATACTACCACCCGATCGATATCCTACTGAAGGTGCCAGCAGTCATCCTCGCTCTGGATAGCCATAAGCAATTTAAAATCGTCTGCAAACAATAGACACTTGGCGTGTCTTACCACTTCCGGCAGGTCATTTATCATTATAATGAACTCTAAGGGTCCCAAGTTACTGCCTTGACTTACCCCAGACCTAGTAAGATATGGCTCAGACTGGTAACCGCCATACTCCACGTACTGTTTCCTATCCCTCATGTAACTTGCAAAAAATTAAGTAGTTTAGGTGTACAGCCAACCCTCGCCATCTTCGACTAGGATATCGTTATCAACAAAGCGAACGCCTTCCTAAAATCGAAATATGCCGCGTCCAGGGCTAGGGTCCCTGCATCGACATGAGGAATCAAGTAAATCATGACATTCAGAAGGTTGCTTGTTGTGCTTCGCACCGCCGGTCGGACGCCATGTTGGGCGTCGGACAGCTGTGATACCACTTGCTCCAGGTCACATCTTTGAATGGCTATCTCAAACACCTTCGCCGGTGTCGACAAAATAGCCACGGGTCTAAAACATTCTACTCCCGTTCCACCACCTCCTTTCGGTATCGATACTACGCGTGTTACTTTCCAGCGATGTGGAAAATAAGAGTTCTGTAGACATAGATTGAACAAGTGCAACAGCGGTTGCTCAAGAACTGAACGGCAATCTCGGACCACAAACACCGGTATGCCGTCCGGGGCTGCTGATCGTTTCGGCTTAGCCGCGCGAGAGCGTCTCGCACCTGCGCGAGCGTCAGGCGCGGGACGTGCACGCGGCACCGCTCGCGCCGCCTGCCGGCCGCCTCCGCCTCGCCTACCTACGTCGAGCCGTGCCTCTTCAGTGTTGTATACGGAATAAAAGTATTTAGCTAACTCCGTTTCACTTTCATGATCAGTTAATTCTACACCATCTTAAACGAATTTTTTACCATTTGATAAGGATTTTTGTTTGCCCTTACATATTTCCAAAAAGATTTAGGATCTTTGGTCAAGTTATTTTGCGATTTTCATAATTTAGGTGCTCTCTGTGTATAATATGCTTGATGCGCGCTCTACACGCTGAAAAGATCTCGTAATCTACACTAGAATTAGTTACTTTAAATCGCTTATGTAGTTCAGCTTTTAATTTTATACCTTTAATTAAATCACGCGTATACCATACGGGATAACAATATCTAGCTTTAGTACATATATTTCTTTTTTGGGTACACAAGATTCTATCACAGTATTGAAAATATTATAAAAACATACCAACGCTTCTTCCGGTTGTTGTTTATCGTAGATCTCGCTCCAATCCGTGGTTGCCAACAAGGAATAAAACAAGTGATAATCAACTTTATTAAAATTCCATTTTGGCGCCATCTGGTAAGCTAGTGGATCAAGATTTTGAGTAACCGGCTGAGCTGTCATTCTAGGCTGCCAACGGCCCGGGTCAATCTGCAGGGTCACTGCCAGTGCCTGCCTGTGTCACACATATCTATGTGTCACATATCTATGTTCTCCTGCTGAATCTCAACAGAGATTAGCAACTGCACAGGAGATCAGTATTAATTAGAGTTTACAAGTATGTGCGCAATACACTGGTGCACGCTCTGTTTCTTCACTCTCATAGTTTGGTGAGACGGCAATCCAGCAAAATCGGGTTCAGGCCCAGGACCAAAGGCCTAAAAACTTGATTTCCAAGACACTGGCCCCAGGGGTGTCAACGAAACACCATTAACTTCCTGACTCTGAGCCGTTTCCGAGTTATTTCAAGACAGAAAAATCCGGGACCACCTTTGTTTGAACCCCTAAAAACTTCCGTCATTCGATAAATCATTCTTGGGCTCCTTATACCAGCTAACAAGGATAAGTGTAGGTTAGTGGTAGGTGCTGACCACTAGACCAACGAGGCAGTTACTACACCTATACTTACCTTCCTCTGGAATTACCCTGACTCTGACGAAAATCCGTTTAGTAAGTTTGATATCATCGCAAAGGATTTAACCCCCATTTCCCGTCATTTGATAAATAATTTTATTGGACTCCGTATTCCGGCTTACAAGGGGCGAACTAAGGAATACAAATTTGTTTTTTTAAACTCTATACTGGTACAGTAAGAAGCACGTCAGGTTACCTATTTAATTTGAACTACGAAAATAGAATTTATTACGTAGATAATAGAGGCGGTCTCAAGGTCAAAGTAGGGGAGTCTGACGTGCGGTCGTGTGTACTTAGAAAGTGTCGTACAACTTGGTGCAACTCATTCAACACTAAAGTATAGCCGTAGAATAGGAAACAAGTCTGCCTTCAATTAAATTCAATGTACCTGCACAAAGAAATATTATTTAATATGTTTGATCATTTTGGTATAACTTTATGACAAGAAAGTAAGACATTAATTATAACTCGGCCCGGCGAACCTTGATCCCTATGACATTGACAGTTATTTCTACGACACAACATTGTAGTGGCGTCACCGTTACATTAGAATCGAATTGGAGGCTTCTATAAATGCCATTTATTAAATTTCGGTAGATGGATACAATGATATTCCGTCGGAATTATAACAATTCTTAACATTTACAAGAAATTATCTCAATCAGACTACGTTTACGTCCTGCAAAAGTTACTTCGTTCGGAAGATATCGACTAGTGCGGAAAAATATCGATAAACAAATGTCGATAATGGAAACGAGTGTACATGATTTATAATCATTTAAGTTATAGGTGCTGAATGTTAAAATGTTGCATGAAATTGTTTTTATTCTCTCGGGACACCAGGTTTTGTTTTATTTAAGATTAGATTTTATTAGTATCAGTTTTCATGTGTGGCATAATTAAGTGATAAATTATGAGTATCATTACTTTTTCATACTTAAGTATTAGTACATTCTCTATTAAATAGAACGGAGCGCGGCATACATGCGATTGTATACCCAAGAGAACTAAAAAAATTAACTGTAGGACAAAACCATATAAAACAAAAGCTGTTCAGCGATCATTTATTTATATATTTTAATCTAAATCTGATAATGACATTAGGGTCTGTGTCCCGAACTCGGAATATGAACTGCAGCTGCTGTCGCCTACGTTTATCAAAAACGGCTCATCTACAATGCTGTCGTATCGCACGTCTCGATCCTAACATGGACGAAATATATAAGGACCAACAATTGCCATACAAAAAAGCGTTCCCCGGAAATTCACAAAAATCCAAGTACCATCCAGATGGCGTTGCTAATATAACCAGCCAATGCTTTAATTTTCGTGCAATGTCTATCTGTCTGCTATCAGCGGACTTCCGTGCTTGTTGCCAATTTCATTTAGTACTCTTAAAAGTCATAGATGGCGTTTATTAAAATACCGTACGAAAACAAATCTGTCTATTGTGCTCTTGGTTTGTAGTAGTTGACAAACAGCGGCAACAGTATCAACATTTCAACTGATGACGTAATGATCGGATGGCGCAATTCGTTGAGTTGTGGAAGATATCAAATCTGATGGTGTCGGGATCGATCCCCGGTTTATATTTTTTTACATTTTCTTTGTTTATCTTTTTTTTACATTTATTAAGGACAACAAACGATATGATACTGTTTTTTTTATTTAAGTCATTTATTTGAGGGGAACGGGGGACCTAAATATACACATTCCTATTTTCCCTTTGACTTTTTGGCACAGACTAATGATCTCCTTTATTTAAGTAAGGCATAACTTTTTTTACAGTAAAATCTACGTTTATCTACCACAGCTCTTATTGTTTGATTTTTCTCATATTCGAATTAACAAAGGAAATGTGAGCCTTCAAAAACTAAGAAAATTTCTAACTTAACTTTCAGACGCTCGACAAAATTTAATAATCTACGCGAATTAACACTGAAACTAAAACATAGGCGCATTGTCCAAACTTTTGATTAATTATTTCGGAAATAAGCAGGTATTATTTGTCAAATTTTAGACGAGGAAATTGGAGACTACGAAATGCTGGTTTGGTCAAATATAAGAAGCGAATTATCGTCTGAGCTTATTTGTCTTGCTTCGGCAGCCGCCAGAGATTGCATCGAGACAAAATCATTTCATTCAAATAGCATTTCTTCGAATGCCACGTGACCACGTTTCCTTTTAACTGAGCCAACTGAGCTCAATTACGAGCATAAAGTTAAAATTCCTAACGGAATAGAGGAACAAAGGGCTGAGCGAGCGAGATGTCACTAGCGGCAGCACTTTTAGATAAAAAGAGATGTGTGATGCGACATAACAGAACCGTATTAGGAAACGTCAAACAGTTTGTCGGCACTTATCGGCACGCTGAGAATTTTAGCTATTTGAATTGTTCAAATATTACATGAAATCGTGGATATTTTTTTGAAATATTTCTTGGTGAAACATGCTGACTTGTTCAGTAATTGATTGTTGTACGACACAGCGAAATAACCCCAAAAAATGTTTATTTCACAGGTAAATTGTTCCAAATCGACACCACCTAACATAGGTTTATTTTTGCCAATGCGTTTCGAATTTTAAGTGCTTAGTGTGATATTTTAAACATTTATTAATGTAAGAAGCAAAGATCAAATACACATAATGCAGAATTTACGAATATTTTGTGTAAAGAAATAATTTTCGTTTTACACTAGGGCTGTATCAAATTATCGATATTTCGTTTCCACTGTCTATCACGCAATATACGAATATATGTATTACTGTTGTTAAAGTAGGTACCTATAATTATGACGTTCTGATATGAATCAGCTGGGAATGTAATTACTATTTAAGATAGGTACTTAGCCGATCCATGCAGTTTTTTACTGTTAGAATAGTTACTAACATTAGTAATGAATGTATTCTTCAGATTTCCGACTAACTTGGATAAAAAAAGGCTTAAATGAATAAATCTTCCAAACTAGGTTCAAATTGTACGAACGCAAACGATACCATTTAGCATTCTAGGACGACAACGTCTAGCTAGGTATACGCTGTTGCATCTTATGCAATTGTAATAGGGGTAGTTTTGCACATTAAATCAAATTTCACTTACAAAAATTAATCGACTGTGTCATCCGGTGGGACTCAAACCCACGTCCCTTCGCTATCCGGGCGAGTGTTCTTACCAACTAAGCTACGGAGGACGTTAGTCAGTCGACGAATTTTTGCAAGTGCTTGCTACGCCAGTGAGCCGGCGTTCGATTTCATCAATACTTAGGGAATGTACCCGCATGTATCCAATGGAAATATTTTTACAAATATTTAACCATCAGTTAAGATGAAATCAACTTAACCTTTTATATTTTTATAACTCAAGCAATTATTTTGTAAGTTTTTACGAAATTAAATCAAATTTCACTTACAAAAATTAATCGACTGTGTCATCCGGTGGGACTCGAACCCACGTCCCTTCGCTATCCGGGCGAGTGCTCTTACCAACTAAGCTATGGAGGACGTTAGTCAGTCGACGAATTTTTGCAAGTGCTTGCTACGCCAGTGAGCCGGCGTGCGATTCGTAAAAACTTGCAAAATAATTGCTTAAGTTATAAAAATATAAAAAGTAGTTTTGCAACTTAAATTTATATTTCAATGAGTTGGCCATACCTAGATAACCATCTTGTAAACGTGTCCTGTCACTCTGAACTACCAAACCTGTGGTTGCGGGTTCGAAATCCGAAAGGTAAAATCTTTCCGTGATGTTTATAAAAAATATTCGTTATCCAATTGCATTAAAATTAATTATCAGGTCGAGCCTATCCGCTCAAATGAATTTCGGGGACTACAATCTCAAAAATCAACATCCAATGAGCGCATTCCGGGACTGTAGTAACCAAAAAACCGGTTAAAAAAACGTTGTTATTCCTCTAAAACCAAAGCGAATATTTTCTAAAGTAATGCATTCGGTACACACAGACGATAAATACGAATGTAAAATACCTAAACACTTCAATATATTTTACTAACCTAAACCTATGACTAACTGCTAAATAAACTAAGGCCTAAGAAGTATTATTGTTTTTTAAACAATGTACTTAAGCACAGAATCCATTTTATAGTCTACAAATCACGCGATTAGGTAGTCTTTAAATCCAATGTGGCTTTTACATAGGTCAGTGTGTTCATGTTGTACGTTACAACTTACCATGTTTATTAAAAACATATTACCTACTGACGACAAAAATCAAGCCTCTGTATGGAAACTTAGTGCTAAATTTACCGCGCGACAGCCCTGATATTGGCTTCGGTTTTGTTCGGAGAGTGTAGTAGAGTGAAAGTATTTTTGAGTTGTCGCGCTCGGTCGCACTGACATGCTGGAATATTACGTATGACAGGGACAGCTACAGCCAAAACTACCGATATCGTCTTACTGAGTAGTTATCCTCTAGTTCTAAAAGATTTTCAACTTGTTATCAAATAATCATACTTATCGTACATAAATCAAAAAGAATGTGTGAAATGAAGTAAATTAAAAAAAAATGTCATAAAAATCACTACCAAAAGTACGGTAATAATTTGTCTGAGAACGACATATTTCTTTTTTTTCATTCAACAATTATATTAAACACCACGTTATGGCTAATTAAAAGGTCCAAAACGAAAATATTTTCAATAAACAGTATAATGTATAAAAGTCCAGCAGATTTACGTAATCAAATATTGGCATTAAGCGCCATCTATTGTATCTAATTAAATTTACTACGTCATCTAGTCGGGTCGGAGGTTCCAGTTTGCAGTGTTGTTAAAAATATGCATTCTATCAGCGATTGATACCTCTATAGACATCTTGTGAGAAACAAATGAACATCTTTGTATGGCGACTGTTGGTCCTTATATATTTCGTCCATGATCCCAATCATCAAAACAAAGTTTTAAAGGATTATATTGGCAGTGGTAGGGCGGTAGGCAAATCACATTAAGTTACATCGACACGACCCATCACTAACATGAACTGTCATAGGGATCAAGGTTCGCCGGGCCGGGTATAGTAATAGTAAACAACTGTTTACTAGAAATATGTACATACTTAGCTAGTACTTAGCATCACAATTGGTATGTATTGCATCATGACTATGTATCACACACTTATCTCTTTGGGTGGGATTCAAATCTGATTGTTCTTATAAATTATTTATCAGTGATATGAATACTGCCTCATTATTTCATTTATTTTATTCTTAGGACCTAATTAATGGGACTCATCAATTAAGTAGTTCACTTCACAACATGATAAGCCATAGTATTTTTATAGATCTTTAATAACACCATCCTTTAAAGTCTTCTCTCTTATTTATTTCCTTTTTTACTAATGAAATACATGTTTTACTGATGAACAATGCATTCAATTTACTTATAGAAATAAATATATTTAAACTAGAGAGAACTTCATTTAATCATAAAATTACATCCACAGAGCCAATATAACTCTTCCAAGAGCATACAGCATCTTCAACAACACATCATATCAGGTATGGTGGTCACTCTCGGTGTACTAGCACATAGATTGCTAAACAGGCCAGCACAGCAAACTGGAAAAACAAAGAACTTAGTCACTCAACAATAGATAACTAAATATACTGTATTCAGTTATCTAAACTGTATTTAGTTAGCTGTAGGCACCTAGAAACAATTTTCTATACATAATGAAAAATGAAACATTTAAACTAGTACTCAATAAAACATAGTGCCATAGCATTTGCTCTTTCCTAACACAATATGTTTACAGAAAATCGAACATTACATTACTTTAGCATAGGTCTGTTCCATTAGCTTTTTCATTAGCCCTTAATTCATATTATTTATTAGTCCAAAGAGGGGACAAGATTATTATCAGTCAGACAAAGAGTATCAAAGACCACAGTCATCTCATTAAAACACAATTTTACGGATTACTTCGCAATTTATTTACATTTTATTTTAAACCTGACGTTTCGAACACTTTGCAGCGATCGTGGTCACAGGGAGTCTTCCATGTGACCACAATCAAATCGCGAAGTAATCTGTAAAATTGTGTTTTAATGAGTTCAACAATTCGCGTAAACGTAAGAAACAAATATGTGACCACAGTCAACTTATATTTACCTTAAACTTTGGATATTCATTCATATAAATAGTTACCATGCCCACATAGGGCAAGAACCCTCTAGCACGGCCAACTACATCTTTCTTTGTAAGCCAGAGCTGACCTTGTGCATATAAACCTCGATCGTCAACACTGTTATTGTCACCTTTCGTCAAGAATTTCACTGTGCCATTATTCCTGAAAATATTATGAAACCTTATTTAAAAATACATTACAGACACCAAAAAATTTTACTATTTCTACTTCTGATATTGGTAGATAGTTGGAATCATGGAAACTCTTAGGCTTTAAACTGTCAGTAACAATTTAGTACACACTGCCGCACGTCAAACTACCCCACTTTGATCTTGAGACTCTATTCCCTATGTAAGGAAACTATATTTTATAGTTTGAATGAGTAACCTGATGTGCTGGCGACCCATTAATACACCACATTCATTGCCCTACAAGGTTTTCAGATCTACAAAAAAAGTAATTTAAAGTTTTAATGTGTTCTTACAAAAAAAAGCGTCTAGAACCTACTCAATAATTGCCTTATAATATTAATATTAGGGCTCGTCATCAATAAGTATCATTCATAGGAGAGTAAAAATTTGTTTCATTATTTAGACTTGTACTTACTTTTCGTGAAGCTTTAGAACTCTGTGAACAATAGGAATGTCTCTTCCTTCAACTTTGAAAACAACAATCTCTCCAACTCGCACAGGTTCTTCGGGATAGTTCGTCAGAAATAAGAGATCTCCTCTGTGAAAAGCTGGCTCCATACTGCCAGAAAGGACCACTACAATGGGACTTTCACTGCCAGTAACGACCATCAAACCTTTCCATATCATCAGGGCAGATGATACTATCATTCCAAAACTTAAAACTTGGTAAATGAACTGAAAAATAGGGAAAAAACACATGAATACCAAACCGGTAAGAAAAACCTTTTTATCACGAGATATTTCTATAAAACATACCTGTCGCTTGTTCATGCGTTTGACATCATCGAATAAACTGTCCAACATTTTTGTGTTTATATGGTTTTCTGTACAATTTAGCAATATATTTTTTGGTTTGGTTATCGCCTTTCCCCGTTGTAGACAAATCGAGCGACACTTCGTCGACAAACCACGTCAGATAGACACCATAGACAAAGTTAACTTTTTTTTAAATAGTGTTTTCTATTATCGGCCTATCGGATATTGAGCGCATCTAGCTCATTATATTCATATGAGCTAACAAACAGCACAAACTGTATATGGGACCTCGCCATATGGCGGAAAACAACAGGAACTAATTTCTTTTACTGGCAACAGAAACCACAAATCGTCATTGTCATGTCATTATTTGTCATAATAATTTGTGTCAAAGAGGAAGCGTAATCTAATTTTCGAGCGTGTAATATTATTATGTGTTAGAAACGCCGAAAACTATTCGCTGTGGTAAAAGAAAAGTGGTTTAAAATGTGTTTTAGTCATATTCGACAAGGAAATCTGCGAAATCGTCATAATTTCTTCAAATTAATTACCGATTTAGTTGTCATATCACAATTTTTGGAACGCCATATAGTGCCAACTGTGAGAATTGGCTATTGATGGTAACGGAGAATATTTTAATAACGATTTTGAAAAATAACAATTTTTATACTTGTTTAGTGAGTTTTATTTTCTTTATTTCTACCCTGCTTAGATATTTTACTAAAATAGTTCGTAGAATTTACAAAAATTCATATACGATATTTGTAATAGTCTAATAACATTATAAATAATATCATTTAGAAGAACAACAGGTAATTTTACTTCTACTTGACAGTGGATTAGCAAAAATAATTCCAATTTGGTCTAAATTTCAAGGCTAATATTACAAAGATCAACTGAATTTAATAAGTACTTAATTTGTAAGTGTTCTGTCTTGTTCTTGTATCGTAGAATCTGTTATGAGACTTAGAAATGTAACATAAATGTAAACATATAAAATGTTTATTTTTAAATGTTCAGTTGCCAATCTACGCTGGTATGATTATATCAAGTGTTGTCATATAAAGAGGATTCGTAGCGCCCTTAATTCAGGTTCCATATATTTCTGGTCAGGCTATGGTTATACTATGGTTGCAGTATGATAGGGAAAGTCGTACGTATAGCCTGACCAAGAACCTTACCATCGGAAACAATGCAATCGCTAAACCAGGATAGTTCCTATAATTCGTACCATGAGCCCGAAAATTAGCAGGCCCGCAGCGAGGAAGCTATTTATCCTGTCACCTTTTTTTTTGTATGCAATTTCGTACATGACACTCCATCTGAAATCAATCTAGTGTCAGTTTGCCCGCCTTAAATGTCAGATAAGCTGTCATAAAAAAGTTACCCATCGAGTAGCTTTTTCAAAATTGTTATGATTAAATCTTGTTTCATAAGTTAATTTTAGGATTCATTTACGAAATGTGAAATGTTAACAATACAACGAATTAACTAATGTGAGATTTTTGAATGCAAAATTGAAGAAATATGTACGAGATGTAAACATTAACTAATGAAGTCCGATTTCTTGATTTCTCCGTAGAGGCCTGATGACTATTTTAAAAATATTTTTGGTAAAGTGATTTCATTGTGTAATTATAAGTAAAATTATAACGCAGGTACGTAAATTGCAATAAAACCATTATATAGGCTACACCTGCAGCCTTAGGTTCTAAGATGTGAATATTCATTTTCCTAGGCAGTAACTACCTATTTTCTTTATGCGAGAACTTTGTCCCAGCGAGCAGAGATTATTACTGATCAAACTTTCAATCTATCCACAAATTCAATAATTTAGGTATATATTGCATCAGTACACATATCTAGTCTTTGCTAACCTACCTACACATATTTAGGTACTTCATAATAATTTTATGTATTAAATTCTTCTTACGACTTTAGTGTAGGATTTTATCTACCTAATGTATGTACCAAGTTAATAATTCTTTTTTCCTTTCTTCCTAATGCTATAGAACTATTTTATTCGCATGAAAAACCAGCAAAGTTATACTGTTTCCAAGTAGAATGTATTGTATGTATTGGTTGCACTATTGAAAATTACTTACCGACATTAAATATGTCAAGAAAGTTTTTATTGGAGGAAGGCTAAAAAATTAACAAGAAGAAGAAGGTAGGTGTAGGTACCTACCTAGTTTTTGCTAGGTAATCAGTAGGTAGGTAAATTAACAAAGCATCTACAAAATTGTTGTATATTTTTTCAGGATAAGAAAATATTGCACTAAAGAAAACACATATAACACAACTAAAGATTTTCCAGAGAGATACAGAAACATGTGAAGATCTTGATTTTCGCCTGTGAGAGTTCAGAAGATTCTGTGATATTGTCTATTTTTATTTTCATAATTAAATATAGCTTATTGTTGAACATTCAGTCAGCCTTTTTTTATTTTCCCTCTCAAAATTACTACTATACGTTTCACATGAGATAGAATACGTTCTTCTCCCTCCTAAATATATTTTTTTCATCCACCTTCTAGGTCGGCAAAGAAATCAAGAATAAACAGCCACGACTAATTTAGTTCTACTTTTCTTCTTTTTGTACAATAGCTCTTAAAAACCGGCCAAGTGCGAGTCGGACTCGCGCACGAAGGGTTCCGTACCATTATCTACTTCATCTTAGTGGCTTTAAAGAATTTGTAAGAATTTTGTAATTGGTACAACATTATTCAACACCCATGTTCTACCAATATTACTGCTAAACTAATAGAGTTATCTTAACCGCTATAGTTTTCCTTTAAAGTTTATGAAATGCACTATCATCTAGATTTTTTATTTTATTTTTTAGACCAGCAGTTAAGCTTTTAGAGGGAGGAGGGGGGGACGCGCACTTTAAAGTTTAATATTTCGTAAATAGAGCAATAAATCAAAAAAATGTTGTAGAAATCCCTAAATCATTTTAAAAGACATACTCAACGATACCCCACACGATGGGGTAGATGACGAAAAAAATTCATTCCCTATTTTTATTACTTATTTATTCTTAAGTGCCAAAAATATATATTTTAGACCTCCTTACTTCATACTCCTTACTTACCTACATCTAATAAATAATTATTATCTGTGTTTCTACGTTTGACATCTTAACAATCAAACGAAATAGACATATGTTTGCTGATGTACGGGCCCAAGAATATATGGGACCTGAATTAAGGGCGCTACGAATTTTCTTTATATGAAAACACTTGATATAATCATACCAGTGTAGTGGCAGCTGAACATAAAAATTAATATTGTTTTGTTTGCATTTAATGACAAAACACTCGCAAATTAGGTACTTTTAAAGTCAGTGGCTCTTTGTAATAATATTGGCCTTGAAATGTGGACCAAATTGGAATTATTATTGCTGAACCACTATCACCAATATCATTTAGAAGAAAAAAAGGTAATTTCACTTCTACCCGACTGGGTAGAAGTGAAATTACCTTTTTTTCTTCTAAATGATACTATTATTATTTTTGGATGACTATAAATATTTTACATGACATTTTTGGAGCTACTTCGAACTATTTCAGTAAAATATCTAAGTAGGATTGAAATAAAGTAAATAAAACTCTCAAAACGTCTCAAAAATGACGTACCAAAAATTTTAATATGACAACTAAATCGGTATTCATTTACAGAAATTATTTTTATTACGTAGATTTTCCTGTTGAAAATTACTACAACACATGTAAAACCACTTTTCTTCTAAGACAGCGAATAGTTTTCAGCGTTTTTAACACACGAAAGTATCACATATTCGAAAATTAGATTACGCTTGCACTTTAACAAAAAATATTATGACAATTAATGACATGACAATGATGATTTGTGGTTTCTGTTGCCATACACCAAGACGGTCGTTTTATTTTGCTTAAGGAATATTATAAATGTGTCCCGTGCACACATTTTGCAATTTAGAGAAGTAACTAAAAGTCAGTATGAGACATAATGCATATCGTTCGAAAGAGGATGGATCAGATAACTTTTAAAAAAATTAGAAGATCATATGTGATCACCACATGTAATCTTTTTAATGATCACTTTGTTTTCTTTTAATTGCACTCCATAAATCAAGGTTTGGGTTGAAATTTGTTTCTTCCAAAAATGTTTTAGGTTATTAAAAAAATCGTATTTGAAATATATTTTAATTTCCAGAGAACCGTGCAACGTATAGTTTTTAAAAAAAACGGCGAAATATGCACATATGCATAACTTTTTTTAAATTGAATTTTAACACTGGTTTCTGGGATTAATAAAGAAAAAAAATAATCTAAAAAATTCTGTAAGGTCTAAAATTTTTTTTTGACGCTGACATGGTAGCAAATGACCCCCCATTAGTGTTGCCGAACTATCGATAGTTGACCTCGGAAATCATTTATAGTATCGATACTATCGATTGCTAAGTTTGGTAAAATAGTATTAATAAACTGCAATACTATCGATACTATCGATAGTATTGAAGATCAATATCAAAATTACTATCGATAGTATCAGCCATGACTATAATAATAACAATTGATACTATCGATAGTATCGTTTGTCATCCACTAGACAAGTCATGCTCGTATTGTATATAGCAATACTATTGATGGAAAGGTCACTATCGATAGGACCAAACTATCGATAGTATCGAATGTTATTGCAATACCCAGTAGCAATAGTATCGATACTCTCGATAGTGCATTCGTTATTAAGCTTCGATAGTATCGATACTATCGATAGTATTGATGCTCGTAAATAGTATTGACACTCACGGGGCTATCGATACTATCGATACTATTGCTTTTGCCCAACTATTGATAGAATATCGATAGTGGACTATCGAGCGGCAACACTACCCCCCATTATCCTCCATTTCAATTTGGCAAACAATGCACCAAACACCTATTATCTCAATAACTGAATGGTTCTTTCAATAAAAACTAAAGGAAAATTCTTAGACAATAATTCTTTATATTTATTAACAATTTATCGTGACATATCAATATCAATATTATCAGAGAACTTCAATTTTATTGTAACAGTATTAGGTGTTGTGACATCTGCAACTAAAATATCTGCCCCATTGAAGAGACCAAGATCTGCTATCTTCTTTTTTAAATTGTCCCTGGTCCTTTCCTCAATACTTTTAATCGAAGACATATACAATGTCTTGTTGCGGCCATTTATTACTGTTGTTATACCTGGAAAATACATTTTAATTAGTTGTTATATCTTGATTATGTGAAAACTTACATTCAATAAATTGATATTATATACAAACCAGGACTCTTCATCATATAAGCCTGGTCTTCACATAGCTTATCATAAATTGACTGCAGGGTAGCATCAGACTCAATCTCAAGAACCCGAGTCGTATTACTGCATGCTACACAGTCTGGACGTCGCTCTGCATTAAAAGTATATGTGTACACGCCATCAGCCATGTTCAGTACCATATAGTTGTTCATGTTAGTACAACAAGACGTTGCAAGTTTGAATACCTGCAAATAGGTTAAATAAATAGAATATAATTTATAGGTTCTACATTATTTGATATCAATGACAAAGTCAATGTACCTACCTCTGTAGCACAGGCAGCAGCTATTGCAGCATTGGTGCTGGCCACGGCTGGTATAATGTTTTTAAGAACACCCTGCGTCAGCCTGTATGTCACATTGGTAATACCATGTTTTATAGCTCTCTCTTGGGCTTTCTCTAATACCCAGCCTACATGCTGTGGATCATCACCATCCAGTGTTGTAGTTGACCCCCAAGGATTCTCCTTTGACCACTGAATCACTTTTACATATTCCACACAATGTTCGGGTAATCTGAAAGAATGACAAGGAAATAAAAAGTGTAACTAAATGTAGACATGTCTTATAGACAAAAGCCCCTAAAAAAATAGATAAAAAAAACGAAATGTAGACACACAATTTGCAATTCATTTCTATTGGTTTATTTTAGGTGTTGCACAACTATGTATTGTGGTCCATACATCAACTTTCCCAAATCTATCAAAATACCTCAAATGATATTGAAAATGTTGGTGAAATTTTACAAATCAGGCTAGGTTGATGTGTGGCTCACTGTACCTTGGAGTGTTTGCAATAGTGCACAACGGGAATGTTTTTTGTGGTGGATACAGGTCTAAGGTACACTCAATGCAGGCACTCATTCCTGGAAGAATTACTCGAGCATTTCCTTTGAACCCTTCAGTACCTCCATCCACAAGAGGAATCACACTGCTTTGATCCAAGCTTCCTGCAAAAATAAATAAGTGTTTAGAAAATCAAAGCTTTTGTCTCAACATATTTCTTATAAGTACAACATAGATTATGAAGGACGTACTATCATCATTATACTGCAGTAGAGACATAAGCATGCCATTAAGCCATCGGCGTGCAACTATAGAATCCAATCCACAAACAACAATGTGAAATTGCCGATAGAATCCTTCATCTAAATCTTGTATGGCACAATGGTGGGCAACTGCTTCACAACCAGGGATCCTAAAATAACATTAAATAAAATATCTGTAAGTAGTATAAAAAACGATTGTGTCAAATTCAATATTCTACACAATATAGTAATATCACCTTACCTTTTGTTAACAAATTCAACAGCACATTTAGCTTTAGACAGACCTATGTCATTTTTTCTGAATAAAAACTGTCTGTTTAAATTAGAAAGTTCAATAGTGTCCATGTCAACTATATGAATTTTCTTGAATCCCATTAATGCCAGATCTTTTAGCAGTTCACAGCCAAGCCCCCCAGCGCCTACCACAAGGACTTTGCAAGAATTCATTATGAACTCTAATATCTCAGCAGAGGGCTCGAAATCCGGATGACAGAAGGGGCCAGAGCGTTCCAGCAATTTTCTTATGTGCTGCCATCTCCTTTGCTGATATTCCGAGGACTGAGTTTCACCAGAAGCCATTTCTATTTTAGCAGAGAATAAAATCTTTAGTCGAGTTGAATAAGATATGACTTTCAATAATTCTTAAAACTTGAGAAGTCCTTTAATTCAAATATTGTTAAAAAGCCTGCCGGCTTTTTTTTCAACATTTATTTGTGATTCAGATTCCTCTCTCTTCGTTCGTGACTATCTTTGTAATAGATTTCTGATTTATACTAGACACTACTCCATCCACTTAAAGCAATAACTGGAGAATTGAAATAATCTTACAGTAATACCTACCTATGTATTATTTGTCAAGGGACAACCAAAGAAATTAATGAAAAAAATCAAATCAATGCAAGCAAACTTGGTGAAGTGAAAATTCAGTCAAATTTTGGCATCTCAAGTGACAGTCTGACATCTGTCATCATCACTGTCACTGTCAGCAATGTCACGTGAGTGTTTTGAAACTAGAGATTAAAAATATATATAATATAAAGCAAGCTAAAAGCTCAAATTGTTCTTCGATTAAATTATTAATTTAACGTAAAATTCATTTGAGTTTTTAAGTTATTTTTTTTGTTACGAATAATTTCCTTCACAACCTACATCAACTATCGATAAAAATCTCAATCCTCCTACTATAAAGTTTACGTCCATGGAACATAGTCATTTGTTAAAAAATGGAGGCGTGATGTAGGCGCATTTGCAGAAAAACCAAGATTTTCATGTTGCCGATTGTGGTAAACTCTAAGTAAGTAGAAGTGTTTTATCGTGTCCTTCGTTTTTAGCCTAAACTTAGATGCTGATCGGACCTATTCATGTGGTCATAGAATTAGTTTTATTTATGAAAATTGAGGGAGAGACTATAGCATCTTGATAGGCAGTACTAATACACTACGTGATAATACCATGCTCGATTCGTACTTTGAGTAATTAGTTTGATAAAATACATAATATGTTCCCGGTTTCCAAATAAATAATTGAAACAAACTTTTGTCAATGTGAGATTGTGACTGACGTTTGAATCATCAGCATTTTATACGAATGTACCAGCCATGCATGTAGATACGACGTAGGTGGACGTAAGATAATACCTACTCAGCTTTTCAACTTTGCTTGTATTCGCCTTACCTTTTATTATATCTACACTTTGTCCTTTTCTTAGCTGAAAACATGGCTGGAAATAAAATTCATACAAAAACCAAAGGTAAAGATGACAAAAACAAGACTACCAAGAATATAGTCCAACAAAATGAAGACAATGAGGATATGGACTTCTCATTACTTAGGAAACCTATACTGACCAGTGTAACAGGATTTGCACAAGCCAGAAAAATATTTGATTTAGCAACTGAAGAAGTAAGTCCATGAAAGCTTACAGTTGCAGCTTACATAACTAATGCTCTTGTTACTTCCTACTAAATTATAGGTACACTGGTTTATCTTAAATGTGTAATTATATTTTTCAGCTCAAAGATCTACTTTCCAATGAATGTGATTTGTTATATGAGTGCAAAGTGTGCAGGAACATATTTAGAAGTTTAGCAAACCTTATATCCCATAAACGTGTTTACTGCACGGATAGGTTTAATTCCTCGCTCCATGGACATTTTTTTAAAACTTCTTCTACGGTAAGGAAGTTTAATTTAGCAAGCATATCATAATACTTATCATTACTAAATAATATTCAAATATTGTGTTACACTTTAATAGGTAAATGAAATGTTAAAGATAAAAAAATTAGAAGAAACTTATTTGCAAGCTATGAAAAACAAAAATGGTCTTGAATCTATTGATTCTGATGAAATTGATGGCCGGATACCAATAACTAAAGACTTGACAACAATAATTGAAAAGATGGTTAGAAATAAGGGAGAAAAAGATAAAAAGTCTGAAGAACAAAATATGATATTACAAAAGATCCCTAATAGTTCTGTGGCTGTTTTCCAAAGCCTTGATACTGAAGAAAAGCAAGATATGATGAAGGCTCAGGTACAACACTTTCTTTTACTTATTGATTTTATTTTGGTAACTGGAATATAATAGGTAATATTGACTTTATTAATATCATCATATGATTATTTTATTTCAGGTGAATGAGCTTGATGCTCTTCTGTCTAAGGATAAAGCCTTTTTACAAAATGATGGGAAATTTAGCATTTTTAGCTCTGCCCCTTCGGAGTCTGATAGTGTTATACAAATCAGTGATGATGAAGATGATGATGTTAATAGTGATAGCTTAAAGTGCAAAATTTGTAAGTACACTGCCTATATTTCTTTAGTAGAATAATAACTCTGACCTACTTTAATCATTGTGTCAAATAATTAAACCATTCAGATGATGGATGCAAAATTACAATAGGTAGGTTGGTGGGTACTTAGCCAAATATTTTACAATTCAAGGTTCTGTTTCTACAGGTGACCAGAATTTCTCCACTCAGAAAACATTGAAGTTTCATATGAAGTACAAACACTTGGAAAGTCGACTTGTCTATCCATGCCCTGACTGTCTCGAAATTTTCTCTACCTCCTGGAGTGTTTACCGCCATCTGTTCAAAGTTCATAGGTAATACACAATCTCAGAAACCGCAAGATATCTATTGATTGTACATTTTGCCTATTGTACATGTTGCTGTCTTTTAAGCATTCACATGACACTTTTTCTGTCTGTAAATATTCCAGAAAATCTGCTGCTCAAATCAGAAGGCTCAGAGAATCTATTCAAGCGAAAGCTTTTAGGATGAATAACCCACCAGCTTTCTATGAAAAACGTAAGAATATGAAACCGCCAACACAAAAGCTAACTGAAGAGGAAAGATTGGATCAAGAGAATCAGGTTTGTCAATCGAATACTATTGCCTACGAACATAGAATATTGGTACAAGTACAGAAGGATAACTCTGCAAATTTATTTAAGTAAATAGCGACTGCTACGACACAATAAATTGCAAATTGAGAACGTGACACGCCAATGGTCTACCACTATCAACACCTGAAATGAAAATGAAAAATGTTCTTTATTCGTGACAAATTACAATTTTAACAATGGTTGGATCTTCCCTTTTAAGCGTTATCACTTGTGTTAGGGGAGACCCGCTCTTCCTGCCGTCATTTCTTTGTAACAAAATAAGGTACTTAAAATTATACAGCAAGTGTGTACGCGAGTGAGAGTGTGAGTTATAGAGACTGTTTGTGTACGCATGGTTGCGTGAACGTTTTTGTCTGTAATTGTGCGTAGTGTGAGTGTTCTTGCAAGTGGTTGTGGGTATGTGTGTGTGCGTGTGTGCGTGTGTTTGTCGGTGTAGATGTGTGTGTGTGTGTGTGTGTGTGTGTGTGTGTGTGTATGCGGTTGTTGTATTAGATATAGTATAAGTAGTTGTATGTGTAAGTGTAATTATGCGAATGGGTGATGGGGTGTGTATGGGATTAGTATGTCATCCATTATACAAAAACTTAAGATATATATTATTATTTATTTATTTCATAACGATGTTATTGTTTCCTTTTTTTTCGTTTCCTTTTCTTTTTTATTCTTGACAGTTTTTCTTCATTTTCAAAAGATAATATATGCTCTGTTTCAACGTACTTAAGTGGTTTAAGCCAAAGAGTTAGTTTGGTTTTACATTCTTTATAAGTCATGGTATAAATATTTATTTGTCTGTTTATTCTGTTATATAGCCTTATAGATTGAGTAAAGAATTGTTTGGAGGCAAAAGTAGTTCTAAATTTATCTTGTTTAATAACTGACCGACCGATTGCAATACATATAATTGGCGAACGGTTAAGACATTTGCGTCCTTATAAAGTTTTGTTGTACTGTATAGTCTCTTTTTCTTAAGCATTACTTTTAATATTGTTCTTTGTGCGCGTTCGATACTTATAAATTTAGTTTTAAAAGTACCTCCCCATATGGTAATACAATATAGCAAAACTGATTGAACGATGGTCTTGTAAATATAGATAAGTAATTGAGTGTCACATATGTTACGCAATTGTTTAAAGAGCCAAATAAGTTTTCTAGATCTATTTAAGACAGCGTCAATTTGTTGATACCATGACAGATTTGAGTCAATGATAATTCCGAGATATTTAGTGCTATCTACTTTTTTTATTTGAGGGCAGTTACAGCTAATTTTATTATTACACAAATGGGGGGTTAGTGTTAGATTATGATCGGGTTGCGAAGATTTATTAATACTGAAAGTAATATAGTTTGTTTTGTTAGCATTAAGGGTGAGCAAATTAAGGCGTAACCACTCAGAAACTTTCTGAAGTCCGATCTGAGCCCTTGTATATGCATCCGACCAAGTTGAGTCATAAAAGAGTAGTGCTGTATCATCTGCATAGGAGAAAATGCGTCCATTAAGTAGTTTCATAATAGTAAGGTCGTTAATGTAGATGAGAAAGAGAGTTGGTCCCAGCACGCTACCCTGTGGTACACCATATTCATCACTTAACCTATCTTTACTTATAGTATGTTGATTGAGCTTAACTCTTTGTGAACGGTTGCTTAGGTAATCTTTTAATAGGGCTAGAAAGGATCCTCGGATGCCGATTTTCTCTAACTTGCGAAGAAGGATTGTGACGGACACTGTATCAAACGCCTTTTTTAGGTCGAGAAATATGCATAAGGCTTTTTGTTTATTGTCTAGATTAGTAGCAATACTATTAGTGAGGTCACGAATAGCATCTTCAGTACTTATGCCCTCACGGAAACCATATTGAGCACTCGATAGGATGTTATAGTTATGTAGGTATTTTTTAAGGCGATTATTAGTAATTTTCTCTAAAATTTTTGAAATTATGCTTAAGATAGAAATTGGTCGATAGTTACTTATTTCGTCTTTGCTCCCACCCTTATAAATAGGAAGTATAACGGACCGTTTTAGAGATGAGGGAAAGATACCTCGTTGTAGACACAGGGTAGAAAGGTAAGTAAGCAGGGGTACCAGCTCGTTTGTAGCCATTTTTATAAATTTTGTAAGAATATTGTCCCAGCCGGGAGCTGAATCTATTTTGAGACTGTTTACAATTGCTGATATCTCCTGAAAGTCTGGCTCAATCACACCAATAGAGTTTGTTTGCGTAGGCAATGATGCAAAGTAATTATTTAGAAGTATGGGATCAGGTTTTATATCCTCAGCTAGGGTTTTTCCAATGTTACTGAAGTATTCGTTTACATATTGAGCAGATTCATTAGCGTTATTCTTAATATGTAATAATTCTGTGTTAAAGGTTTTAGGTTTATTAAGGTTAGTTATTGTTTTTATATTTTTCCATAAGGCTTTGTTATTTGTTTTAGATTTGTCTAATAGGTCCATTTCATATTTATTTTTATGTTTTTTGACGAAGTTGTTGCAATAATTTCTGTATCTACGGTAGGTTATTCTTAGAATTTCGTTTGTATTGTCATTTCTTAATTTTTTTGCAAGTTGTTTCTGTGTCTAATACATTTTAGGATCGCAGGGGTAATCCATGGTTTAATTATCCTTTTACTTTGGGGTATCTTTACTGTTCTTGTATTTAGATCAAGGAAGTACGAGATTAGTTCAATTAATTTATTTGTTAAAATGTTAGGGTCACTAATAGAAGTCAAGTCATTTGCTGTAGTATTTATTCGGAGTTGTAAGGTTTTTAAGGCTTCAGGAAAGTTAGTTATTTTTTTAGTTTTTGGTGCTTGAAGTGTTTTTAGTTTATCATATATGAATAGACCAACCATTTTGTGATCAGTGATTGCTGTATTTAAAACTGTTACGGTGGCCGAATGTAAAGACGGATTTATATTTGTGATAATATGGTCTAGACAACTATTAATTCTGGTGTCAAATCTATGCCCGGGTAGTAAACCGAGACCCGCCAACATATTTAGGTACATATTAGAATGTGAGTCATATTGACCATCAATGATATTTATATTTATGTCGCCAAGAATAATAATGATTTTATTATGTAAATATTCTGATTTCAGGTAAGTTTCAAGGGAGTTTATAAATCTATCCGGGTTTTTTACAGACGGGGAACGATATATACAAAATATACTATGTATTGGTGTAGATATTTTTAAACATGACGCTCCAGACAGAAGTATCTCGGTGACCGAGTGATTAATTGAGTGTTGAATATACACCACGACACCGTCGTTTTGGTTGGTTTTATTAACAGAGCTGTAAACTGAATAGTTTGATTTAGTTGGGAGAGGTTTTTCTAGATCTATTCGGCATTCTGTTAGTGCAATAATATCAACAGGATGGTCTATCATGGCTAGATTAACTTCAAGATCATCTATGTTTTCGTTTTTATGAACACTTCTAATATTTTGTGTCAATATTGATAATGAAGGGGTGTCTGTGGGTAAATAGTTCATTATTTCTTCAATGTTGCATTCTAGAGCGTTTATGTTATTAACTGAATCTAATTCCTGTGTCAAGATATTATGCTTATCCATGTTGGTTGATGTGTTTGAGATAGGGGGTTGTTAAATGGTTGATTTGATATAATAATTCGAGATACGATCGCCCATAAAAGTGAAAATAGTAAGTATTATTAGCTTTGGGACCCAAAATATTCGATGGTGAAGATTTATTAGAATATATAAGTGTAAATATAATACGTAGTTGTAATGACATAGGTAGTTGTTGTTGTAAGGCAGTGTTTGTTGGTGAGTATCTGTGTAGTATAAGTGGGATTAAGGCTACATGATTATAAGATCCATAATTAATTGCCATTGTCAATACATAGAAACCAAAAAAATTGTAAAATAAGAGAGCAATTAAAAACAATTTAAATTCTAGTCACTTATTCATCAATTGCTGCACTTGTGATTCGCTTGAAATGTTGATTATAGGAGAACTGTCGTCATGGCGCATATATATTTTCCCGTAATTTGTCCAACAGTATTTATAATTTTTGGTAATTTTTAGGTCTCTTGCTAGATAAAATAGTCTTGCTGCTTTTGGAGTAAGATTTTCCGAGACAAATATTGGTATATCAGGATTTGCTCTAAAACCGAGATGCTTAGAGCTAAGCTTGTTGTTTTTGCATTTGTTATTGTGATTCTTAGCAGCTTTTAGGATGTCATTCTTTACTAGGGTGCTTGTAAATTCAACTACAATAGTTGTGTTTTGATTGGGTTTTTTCTTATTTATTTTAATAATATCTTTAACTTCCGATTTCTTAACGTCAAGCTCCAAATTTTATGTAAGTTTTAGTATCATGTCCAATAGGTCTTTCTTTTTCTCGTCTCCTTTTAAAGGTACATTTTTTATTTCAATGTTTGATTTTTTTTCTGTCCTCAAATTATCCTCCAGTCTGTCTTCTAATAATACTATGTGCTCTTTGTCCTTCCTTGATTCAATTTCTAATCGTTCTATTTTTTTCTTTAATTCTGTATTTTCTTCACAAAGGCAAGTGATTGTGGAATGTTGATATGCGTTAGTTTGTTGGATATCTTTGAGTGACGTGATAATTGTGTTAGATTGTTTTCTCTGTGTCTCTGAAAATTCTTCGAAAATTAATTTTATGTCGTTTTTTAGCTCATTTTTTACATCCTCTAGGTTATGTATTGTGTCGTCCGACCTTTTCCTTTTATTACGAGCCATTACGTAATTTATCGAGGAGTCGCTGTCTATATTTGCCATATCAGGAACCGAGAATGATTTTTCTGGTGTCCGCATCATAATAGGTAAGTAATAAATTGAAGCAGTAAGGTGTTACTTATCTTCGTGAATCGGCGACTCGTGTAGTAACTCGTTCAAGTCGTGGCAGATCGTAGCAATCTCGTAGCGTCCAGTAGACTCGTAGCAGGCAGACGAACGTGACGATTGAATTCGAAAGTCCTTGCTAACGTATCGGTGGCGCAGTCGGTCAGCACACGGTTTCAAAATCCGCCAGGAACCCAGTTCGATCCCAGCAACAACAATACACAAAGTTCACTTTTTAATTTATATTTTCTAATTTTAAAATTTAAAAGAACACAGTCACCGCACACGACCATTCACTGCGGCGTCCGGGGGGGAAGAGAGAACACCTACATATTGGCCTCTCTTCTTCTCGCGTAACCTCATCGCACCATGACAGAGTAGGGTCGGAGTGGTCGTACATGCGATGCGGCCGACTTCTTGTAACATCCATAACGATCAGACGTCGACCGGTTGATCCACGCATCTACTTATAGCTTTAAGCTAAATTGCGGGTTGGTAGGTTGTTAACAACCACATATCGAACCCGGGACTCCAGATATGGCGACACGAAATCTAATGTGCGAGCCACTCGCCACGAAATTTGTCGCGGTACGTAGTTCCGTTGCGGTGACTCTTAATTTTTTTTCAACATTTTTTCGGAATGTTTGCGGAAGCATCCATTATTGGTCGAACGTCATTTGTCTAAAATTTTGCATTTATGCCATCCTATTTGTAGCATCCTAACTAGGAGGGTATCTTCCTATTTAGGCTCTTAACTAGGAATGTAGCTTCCGCCTTAGGATTCTGACTACAAAGGTTGCTTCCTACTTAGGATTTTAACTAGGAAGGTAGCTTTCTACCTAGGTTCTTAACTAGGACGGAAGCTTTCTACCTAGGATGCTAACTACGAAGGTAGCTTCATACTTAGGATTGCAACTTGGGAAAGTAGCTTCCTACCTAGGATCCTATCTAGGAAGGAAGCTTTCTACCTAGGATTCTAACTACGAAGGTAGCTACTTACTTATGATATTAACTAGGAAGGTAGCTTTCTATCCAGGATCTTAACTAAGAAGCGAACTTCCTATCTCGGACCTTAATAAGGAAGGTACCTTCCTACTACCTAGGATCCGAACTTGCAAGATAGCTTCAGATATAATGGCTTTAATCTGATCCGTATTCTAGGCGTGGATGGACAACGTGGAGGGCGAGGGCGAGTTGCCTCGCTGCTTCGGCTGCGGTCGCACGTTCGAGCGACGCGCGGCTCTGGCTGCGCACGCGCACACCTGCCAGCCGCGCGCGAGGGCGCTCGTCGCTCGACGCGCGCCCGAGGGGAAGAAGATAGAGATACAGATACGCAAGGACTACAACAAGGGGCCCGCCGGGATCGCTCTGCCGCTCAGGGGCGAGTCAGGTGAGTCTGATAGACAGTGGTGTAATAACACTGCCAGACGCGCGCCCGAGGGGAAGAAGATAGAGATACAGATACGCAAGGACTACAACAAGGGGCCCGCCGGGATCGCTCTGCCGCTCAGGGGCGAGTCAGGTGAGTCTGATAGACAGTGGTGTAATAACACTGCCAGACGCGCGCCCGAGGGGAAGAAGATAGAGATACAGATACGCAAGGACTACAACAAGGGGCCCGCCGGGATCGCTCTGCCGCTCAGGGGCGAGTCAGGTGAGTCTGATAGACAGTGGTGTAATAACACTGCCAGACGCGCGCCCGAGGGGAAGAAGATAGAGATACAGATACGCAAGGACTACAACAAGGGGCCCGCCGGGATCGCTCTGCCGCTCAGGGGCGAGTCAGGTGAGTCTGATAGACAGTGGTGTAATAACACTGCCAGACGCGCGCCCGAGGGGAAGAAGATAGAGATACAGATACGCAAGGACTACAACAAGGGGCCCGCCGGGATCGCTCTGCCGCTCAGGGGCGAGTCAGGTGAGTCTGATAGACAGTGGTGTAATAACACTGCCAGACGCGCGCCCGAGGGGAAGAAGATAGAGATACAGATACGCAAGGGCTACAACAAGGGGCCCGCCGGGATCGCTCTGCCGCTCAGGAGCGAGTCAGGTTATTCTCCTTATGTAATGAAGATGGAATGATGAAGACCGACCGAGGCCGAACTCCGTCGGCTTGTACGCGATCGGTTCCAATTAGGTCGATCCTTATATGTAGACGAATTATTACGATTTTTGCCAGGGACGATTGTCTATCGCCTGAAAGGGAATTATCTAAATTATATTTTATTGAAATTTTACCTACCCCGAAAAAAGCTCGAGAGTGAGAACGAATAAAACCCGTTCTTACATTAAATTTCCTCTTTTACAGATAACAAAACTACTGAAGAAGCTACTCTAACTCCGATACCAAAAGAGACTCGGGAAAAAGAAGCCGATAAGCAATGTTCGAATGATATACTTGAGGAAGCCACTATGGATATTTTAGGCGACGAAAAATCAAACGATACCGATTCCCCTGAAAAATCGATTGATACCACCCCACAAGTGACGCATAAGCCAACGATAAAGTTACCTTTCGCTCAACAAGCGGAGAAGAGTAACTTGACTGCTTTCAGGCAGAAAATTCAGCCGGATATAGAAGTGAACAAATTACTCTGCAAAAAATGTGATGTTCGGCATAACAGTGTGCAAGAGCTGTATGATCATATGGCTAGTCACTACAAATGGATGCGTTACGCCTGCAAATTATGCAACTTTAAAACTTACTCATTTGAAAAGCTACCTGACCATGTGAAAGTAGTTCATAAACTAAAGGGGGATAGTGAATTTTATTTTAGCACTGTCAAAGCTATAAACGGTAACGAAGCGTTGGAGTTGTCGGAAAGCTTGGAAGAGTCGACTGACGTCAACGATGTGAGTCCAGACTCTCGGCGCCAGAGCAGGTGCTCCAGCGACTCCAGTCGTCTGTCAGATGACAGCTCATCAAGCAACACTCGCATTGAGGGCAGTAGAAAAAGGAAAATGTGCCATATCAAGAACTCTGGGAAACGAAAGAAGGAATCTACAAACAACGGTAACTGCTCCCTTTGTTTTTACGTTAACCTATGACAATATTTTACTTTTATTACTACTACTATTAATATTTGTTACGTTTTGTTATAGAAAAAATATTTTTAGTAGTTTTGTTGAAATAAACGATATCGCGTTATTTATAACTGTGCCTAAAATTAACTTAAAGCCCTTATTCAACTTAAAATATCATTTTCCTTTTCAGATGAAGATGATGAAAAAGCTGATCTCGACAAAGATTCTAATTCTATGGATAATGACACATCATCATTTTCAAAAACATTTGAAGAAAATTCTTCGGACATGGATGATATTGATGAAAAGATTGCAAAAAGACACTCAAGTGAACCGATTTCATCGGTTGCGTCGCGAAGACCGGTACGAAAAAAGACTAAACCGAAGAATGCAGACTTTGAATATGATTTATCAAATTTGTTAAAAATGGAAGCACAAGGTTACAGAGATTCACAGTCTTCTGTGAGTACCAAGACCAATCAAACTAAGAAGAAAACGAATCAACAAGATAATCAAAATTATTACGAGATTGTCAACAGGGATTGTTGTGGGGCACTAGCTACTTTATCCAAAAAAGCTGTAGAAAGTTCCGGGGCTCATTTAAAAAATCTAAGCTTCTTAAGTAGTGCTATACCAAAGGAATCACGACCTTCTAACGTATTTGTAAGACCTATGCTGCCTAAAAGCATTTCCAGGGGAGACAAGAATTCACCTAAAAAGGATATTGTTGAAGATAATTTAACGACTTCAACTTCCACAATAGATGCTTCAAGTCCACAAAAAGAAGAAGCTGTAACTAAAAATTCTGCTGCTGAGGAGACAATTACCAACTCTGAAAATGATGTTAATATTGAAGAGATCAGTGAGAGTCCAAGTAAGAAACAGGACTGTGTAAAATCTGTTGCATGTGATGTAAAGAAAACTAATTTGAATATTCCGTCTGTACTGCCAATTAAATTCCGTCGTCAAAGTATAGAGTTCATTAAAAATCCAATAATAAATAAAAATATAACAGATTTCCAAAAAGCAGGAATGAAAACAAAAATTTTAGTAATAAAGCCAATTAACAGGAGGAAGGATGGTCTTCCGTCTACAAATGCCCCACTTAAGTTTCAGACTATAAAATTAAAGGATCCATCAAAGAGTTCTTCATCCAATGAAGAGAAGTCTTCTGATCAAGTAGTCGTAGTAAAGGTTCCTAAAGTAGATGCAATTAGAACTGTTGCCGATTCTAATGCTTTAAACTCTGAGAAAAATAAATGTGCTGTAAGTAACATAAATTCTGACAACAATAATGTTAGTGATAATGTTGTCAATAAAACTCCCATTGAAAATGATTCATTGGTGAGTAAAGAAATAGTAAAAAGTGATACTAGTGTTAATATACCTGATTCTGTGGAATCCAAGTCGGTTAGTGCAGATAACGAGCTTAAAAATGATACTGAAATGGCAGAACATGTACCTAGTCAAACATAACATGAGAGTTTTCGTTAAAGCAACAGTAAAAGTACCTACATGGTAATGAAAGATGGCTTACCTCGAAAACACATTTACTGATGCTTATGCTATACTCGTACATACTGCATGTCATGGTTTATTTACCATTTATATGTTTTGCTGCTTATTCTTGCTCCAAGCCAAGACACATACGTTCCATCGTATTATACAAAGAGTGGAAGAATCTATATTTGAATTTTAAGAAATGGCCAAACGGTTACAGAAAGTTTATGTTGTATTGACAAATTAGCTAGTCTAGCTGTTAAGAGCTGTATGAAGTGAATTGTATTGTGTTTGTAAGTTCCATTCTGACTCTGAGAGGTTTAATTTTGAACAGTGATAATGTACTTTATTTGATTTGATGTTATATTTGAAATTTCATTAATCTTTGTATGTAATATGGTCTTAGGCTGAGGTACAATAAATACCTACTTTACTATTCGTATATTCTGTTTCCTTTTTAAAACCATGCCCAATATTAAATATCGAATGTTCTTAATTCCAAAACAGCCATGTAGGGCATGTAGGTACATCACTTAACGAATGCATGCACTGCAGAGCACATTGGCACTATGCTTCACGGTCGCACATCAGATTACCCCGCTGTGACCTTAAGATCGCCTTTATTCCTTACGTAATAAAAGCTGTTTTTAACCGACTTCAAAAAAGGAGGAGGTTATCAATTCGACTGTATGTTTTTTTTTGTGGCTATGTTACCGCATATCTCAGTCAGCTGTGGACCGATTTGAAAAAAAAAAAGTTTACCTAGAGGCTATACCTTCTAGTTGGTCCCATTTTGGCCCAGTCGAGATCTGATGCTGGGATCTTGGTGTAATCGAGGGAAACCCTCAAATTTTGAAGGCACGTATAGTGTTTTCGTACTAGTATCTTAATGTTGACATTTTGTTACGTCTGATAGTCATTATGTGGAGCTGAGCTGATGGTGGAACTCCTTAAAAATTTGGAGTTTAGTAATTAAAACACCAGATGTTTTGTCAGGTACTGTATAGGATGCTAACAAAAGAAAGTCAAAGGCGCTGCTCCCTCCTCTTTCCCTGCTCCCCCCCCCCCTCCTCCCTCTTAAAATGCTATTGGCAAATCTTTTCCTGTTATTCTTTAAACGATCTTCCTTCTCGTTACTACTTTCTTCCAAATGACGCTATCGCATTTGAACAGCGCGTTTAGTAGGTCTACCCATGTTGCACTTTACACTAAATTTCAACCAAAAATAGAAAAATTTATTTTTAAAAAAATACAAAAACCGACTTCAGTGCTAATTTAAACTTAAAATTTTATAAACAAATTTAAACTAGAAAGTACAAAATAATATTTAAATTACCTAACTGTTCTACGAAATTATACAAGAAACCTATTTCCAATTTATTATCTGTTATTTTTTGGAGTCGGTGCCAACCAAGCTAGATATTCTATCTACTCTAAGCAGCCGAGAGATGGTTTGATCCTGTCCTTAGTAGCAAAAAAACATAAGAATTAGAATTTCTGGCACCGACTCCAAAAAATAACAGACAATAAATTGGAAATAGGATTCTTGTATAATTTCGTAGAACAGTTAGGTAATTTAAATATTATTTTGTACTTTTTAGTTTAAATTTGTTTATAACATTTTAAGTTTTAATTAGCACTGAAGGCAGTATTGAAGTCGGTTTTTTTTTTTTAAATAATCGTAGTTCAGATGGTAACCTGACGTGCTGCCGCTGTACTCGGGCATATCTCTACCCGCCATAATATAACATTTTTACGAGCGTTCAGTGTCTGTATCTTTATCCACCTTAATAAAAAGCCGTCGCCAGTTTCGCGGCTTCAAAATCCCATTTTGAATCTTGTCATGGCGTGAATCATACATCAACAAGAAGTTCATCACAACAAGAGTTCAAGCTTTCACGCCGTGTCGTGGGAAGCCACATCACATGTCAGATCCTTCCTACTGCGCACCCAGCATGACAGACCATCCACATATGAAATGGACAGGGACTACCTGTGTTCTGAATCCGGAGAACTGGGGTAGACGCATTATATCTACAACAACCTACATACCTATGCCGATCTTGATCTCTTTGTTAGGGGGAGAAAAATGGGTTGAAATTTAAAAAATACACCTACTTCGCTAGTATTTCTACCGTCTGACCGCTCCCAGCGATCAGACCGCCTAATTTTAAATTGCGTAACTTAGTAGTTATCTGTTAATTTTATTTTATTTGTATTACAAAATCCACAGCTCTTAATATGATAACATAAAATACAGACATGTAAGACTTACATCTGTTTAATTTGTTCCTGTTCTGTAACTTTGTTCCTTTTTAGGGTTCCGTACTCGAAGAGTAAAAACGGGACACTATTACTAATAAGCCTTCTTACGTGTTTGAAAAAACCAAGACTACTTATATAACCAAGAGAACATGAAAATACATAAAGTTATCTGCTCATCTCTATTTTTACTTTTTATCAAAAGAAATCGCAGTAGAGTTTATTGCCTACTCTTGATATTGAATATATGCAGGGAGGGAAGCATGTAAGTGTGAGTAGGTATGTTATGTATCATCCATCCATTCATCATGGATTCATGGTTCGTTCGTAAGATGTTTACTATTAGTATTAGGTAGAGGTGCCTATGTAATAAATAATAATTATGTGCAAGCCAAGATTATTTAGTCGATTTCAGATCTATAGAACATGCATGCAGTATTGCGTAACTGGTGAGCTGAAAATATTAGGTACCTGCCTACTTATCCCACTTCCCATCACCGCGAAAAAGATTTTCGTAAATCGATTATAGATTATGTAAGCAAATAATTTAGGTTATAAAGCTCTTTATTCAATTATTATTTTACCATCCTATTGCATCCTAATTAGGAAGGTAGAAACCTAAGTAGGTATAGGATCCTAACCTGATTACATAAATTTTCCTATTTCCTATTTAGACCCTTTTTTTAAAATATTAAATATAAAAAAAGGGTCCTAGATAGATTTCAGATTTTCCTAGTTAAGATGCTTCAAAAAGGATGGTGTAAAGCTAAACCTACCAAGGTAGACTTTGGAGCAATGCGGCTAGCAGCTTCGGGTGTATGAAATGGCCGTATGCCATGACTTATCGCTCGCTTCGAAAGGGTTTCATGCACTCCCATAGTTCCATGATATTTACGGATGATGAGCCGGAGCCGCAAGTCGCATTGCTCGGAAGTGTACCTTAGGAGCTAATAATGTAAACAAAATAAAATAAGCCAAATAAGTTAGGACTATATTTTATTAATAAGAATTACAATGATTTTCTCATCCTTCCTCAACAACAATTAAGCATTCTTGGCGAGAGTTTCAGCCTTAGCAACAACTTCCTCAATAGGACCCACCATGTAGAAAGCAACTTCTGGTAGATGATCATACTCGCCCTGTAGAATTTTGGAGAAGCCCTTGATAGTCTCCTCCAGAGGCACCAACTTGCCGGCGTGGCCAGTGAACACCTCGGCCACCTGGAAGGGCTGCGACAAGAACCTCTGGATCTTGCGCGCGCGGGCTACGGTCAGCTTGTCTTCCTCGGACAACTCGTCCATACCCAGGATAGCGATGATGTCCTGCAGGGACTTGTAGTCCTGCAGAATCTTCTGCACGCCACGAGCAATGTTGTAGTGCTCGGCGCCGATGATGTTGGGGTCCATGATACGCGAAGTGGAGTCGAGAGGGTCGACGGCCGGGTAGATACCCAACTCGGCAATAGCACGCGACAGCACAGTCGTGGCGTCCAAGTGAGCGAAGGTCGTGGCAGGGGCCGGGTCGGTCAAGTCGTCGGCTGGCACGTAGATAGCCTGCACAGAGGTGATGGAGCCCTTCTTGGTGGTGGTAATACGCTCCTGCATGGTACCCATGTCGGTGGCCAATGTGGGTTGGTAACCTACAGCAGATGGAATACGACCAAGCAGAGCAGACACCTCAGAACCAGCCTGAGTGAAACGGAAGATGTTGTCGATGAAGAGCAGCACATCCTGGCCTTCCTGGTCACGGAAGTATTCGGCGACGGTCAATCCGGTCAGAGCTACTCGGGCACGGGCGCCAGGGGGCTCGTTCATCTGGCCGTACACGAGAGCCACCTTCGAGGTCTTGTCTGTCAGGGAGATGACTCCGGACTCAATCATCTCGTGGTACAAGTCGTTACCCTCACGGGTGCGCTCACCGACTCCAGCGAATACTGAGTAACCACCATGGGCCTTAGCGACATTGTTGATGAGCTCCATAATCAGTACGGTTTTGCCGACACCGGCTCCACCGAAGAGTCCAATCTTGCCTCCCTTGGCGTAAGGAGCTAGCAAGTCGACGACCTTGATACCAGTGACCAGGATCTCCTGCTGCACAGACATGTCTACGAACTCGGGCGCCTCGGCGTGGATGGCGGCGGTCTTGTCGCTGTTGATGGGGCCGCGCTCATCGATAGGCTCGCCGATCACGTTCATGATGCGGCCCAGCGTCTCCACGCCCACGGGGATGCGGATGGGCGAGCCGGAGTCGAGCACGGGCTGTCCGCGGACCAGACCCTCGGTACCGTCCATGGCGATGGTGCGGACGGTGTTCTCACCCAAGTGCTGCGCCACCTCCAGGACAAGTCTGGGGGAGCGGTTCTGAACCTCAAGGGCATTTAGAATGGGTGGAAGATTGTCTTCGAACTGCACGTCGACGACGGCACCGATAACAGCAACCACCTTACCTTGCCCTTTGCCTGCTGCGGCTTTCGCTGCGTAATCCCTCTTGCTGGATGCAGTTACAGCGGCGACTTTGCCACATTCTGTGAGGGCTTTCTCCGCAACTGTTTTAGCAGCTAATAAGCCACTACCAACCCTACTTACAGCCCCGAACATTTTGGATTATCTGGAGCACTTGGGCGAAAAATGTTCAGCGACCGCCCGTAAAATTATGTAACCTAAAATTACTATAGACAATGAGAGGCAATGTGGAGGAATGGCGGATAAGGCATAATGCAAAGAGTGAGCTAGAGATAACTTCAACCTATAGACAAGCTTAATTCATGTTCTTCAAAATTGTTTCTTTTTTATATGTCAGTGTGGCCCCTGCATTCATGCATTAACTAACAGCAACCAACCATTTTTTTACATAAAAATAAAACTATGGTCTATGTATATAAAAAGGTAAAAAGTCATAATAACGACGGTACAGCTGACACATGTAAAATTTGGGGAATTGCATTTTCCGACTATCACTCTTTTCCAATTCTATTATTTCCTTTTAAATGTAACTAACCATTTGTTAAAAATGTTTGGAAGACGCTTATTAACTCCTACAGTAAGTAGAAAAACATATCTTTCGTTAGCAAAAAATGTGGCTTGATTTTGTAAATTTGGAATAAATAATATGCTTTATATTTTTACTCATACGCTTTACCGCTACTTATGTGTGGTAGTAAAATATATTAATTATTCCTAAGATCGTATGTCTCAAGAGAAGTCAAATCAACATCGATTACGCAAGACGTTTTCCTCGAGTCCCAATCCTTATAAGACAACAAGGCACTATCGCTGTCCAGGATAGCTATGTAAAAAAATTCATGAAAGCTGTTGGCTGGATGGATCAGTCCCGCACCGTAAGTATGGTTGCTGTAATTACGGTGATTTTTGATCAAAACAAAGACAAATGTTTTTCTATAATTAATTCTACCTCATTTTCTAAGGAATAAATGAAACAAGAGGAAAACCTTAGACAATACCAGCATCAGTTTTTGTAAAATAAATAACATTGAGTTACCTTTAATAATGTACTTTTGCTTTATTGCAGCGTCTTAAACTAAATGGGTACTTCTTGTATGAGAGTGTTCCGGACAAAGTTGCATATCAGGAATGGTTTGAGAAGCTAGAACTTCCAGATACATTTGTATCATGGTTTACTATAACTGAACTACATGTTTGGATGTTAATGGTGCGATACATGGCGGAAGATGTTACCTCAGTTACCAAGGACAAGAAACAATTTGTAAAAGGTGACGGATATTTTGTAAGAAACTGCATCATTGAAGCCTTATGGTCAGATGTAGGAAATAAAGTCAAACTATTGGAGGTTGGTACAAATTTTATATGTTGTCCATTACTTTGTATATCATTTTATAATGTTTTTTGGTTATTTAACACCTTGAGTCTCATAATTGTGTCTGGAAAAATGATACTTGAAGGATTAATATTGTATTTATATCATACTTGTTTTTTATTAAATTATATATTGAAATCTACTGTCCTTCTTATGAAAAGATAGGTGTTAAAACCATTACTTAGGACATTTCTCTTAAATCATAAGGGGTTTAATTTGGAAACACTAAATCAGATATTTCATAGGGGGCAAATCCAACAATTGCTAGGAAACAAGTATCAGAGTTGTCTGAACAATTCCAAGCTGCATTAATTGCTTACGACGAAGGATTAGACGACGATAAAGTTTTGGCTGCAGCAATCTGGCGGCGATTTTATTCATTATCTGAAGATGCAAAAGCTGAAAATGTTGAAAGGATAGTTCACTTTATTAGACATCAGGTTTGTATTTTATCTTTATTGTTTGTTATTGAATCAATATCCTAATATACTTAAAACTTCAAAAGTCAATTTAAGACAATATTTCATCAAGCTTCACTTTACTAAAATCGCCAATAATGACATTGCTTCATGAATATTAAATCACATGTTTGTTTGTAATTTCTATTAACTTTACACTAACTTAATCTGTTTTTTTTTAATTTCAGTTATCTCTATTGGACAAAATTCCTAGTGAAGATTTGAAGTTCAAACCAAATATTGTCTGGTTAAGTATACTTGATCACTAGCATAAGTAATTTTTAGGTTGTTTGTATAATATTGTAGTTATGTGAAATGAAATTATGTCTGTTTAAAAATTCTTTATTATTACAATTAGGAGAAGAATAAGCTCCTAAGTTCTTCACATCTCTCACGCTCCCACAATACTGTTACAACTATTTTGCATAGATTGTCTAGTTTGCAGTTATCATTACAGTTAGGCCAGCGTTCATCGCTGAGTTTAGAATAGTATGCGTTATACAAGTCTAATAGGGGACGGTTCGTGGTAACCATTGAATACACCAGATTACTCATTGACTGAGCCGACAGGTCAGGTAACTTAAAGCTATTTTTCATGTCATACAGCAAAAACCAGTGAGGTCTTTGATTCGGGGTCAGATTTGCTTCGGTAAGATTGTAGGCGTAATTCAGAATCCTCTCTGGGACCTAAAAAGTGAAAAGATGCATATTTATTAGTGATAATAAGTAACTATCAATTTTGAATCGATCTTACTTTATCGACATAGTACCTATACTTTCTGTATAGGCAAAATTTACTGGTACTTACAAAAGTTTTGGAATTAAAGTCAACGATTTTGTAGTTCAGGTTATAAAAGGTGTATGAGGTTACACTTCCACCGCCCCAAGCCACATTAATGGGGACATGGTCAGGGCTATAGAATACTTTGAATTCGTCAGAATGTGTGTGACCATTAAATTCAGCAGCAATTGTTGCAGAGAATCTGAAATAAATCGAGTTTTTTTTATAGCAAACTGCAAATACTACTCGTATAATAAGTTTAATTGAGTCCTCGCCTGTAGGGTACATGAAGGGTAAGAAGATAACGGGGATCGTGAGAGGTGCAAGCGGCGGGGTAGTAGCGTGATTTTAATTCTGAGACAGATCTATCCGCGTTCTATGTGGTGCTTATTATAAGTAATGGGCTTACTCTTGATCTTCATCTTAGCCCGAGAGCTAAGATAAGGTCGATGGAGCGAGCTTGCCAAGAAGAAGCCTATTTACACGCACCGAAAAGAATTTCGAGTTATACGCAGTCGGAAAAACAGACGCAGGCAGGGCATTCCACTCTTTTGCTACCTCCGCGCCCCTGTACCGCACAGTTAAAGACTCAATTAACAAGTCTACCTACCTATAAATTAAATGGCTATGGTCATAGTTACAAGTCTGTAGTTTTTTTACCAACGAATTTGACTCACCTGTTGACGATCCTGTTATATTCTCTAGTCCAGGTGTAGGTCAGATCATGGACGCCAGGTGGGATGTGGGCAAGAATGTGAACTTTCTCTCCAGCCAATTCAGCTTTGTGAAGTTCTTGCACCAGCCAATCCAAGTGCCTCTTCGCATCAAGCGGATCGTACACTAGCCACCTGTGTTTAAAAAACCCTTTAGTGACGTATGAACAGCACAAGCTAAACAGCACAATTTAATGTTGTAGTGCCCCCCTTTTAACGCCAAAGAAATGCACTTACGTATACAGCCAGTCACGAGAGGAATCTAGGGGTTATGTGTGACTCCAGGCGTCAAGTGAAGCCCGCCTACCCACTACAACCATGGGACCCAATTCTCGCGCCTTCGATATTATATCACATACGATATTCATCGAAAAAACATGACGGATATCTCAAAATGTTGGTTTTCCGTATTCTCGGAGTATGAATATGACGGATATTTATCACATTTTGTGATATCCGCCATGTTTTTTCGATAAATATCGTATGTGACATAATAAAGAAGGCATGAGAATTGGGGCCTTGATGTCTCCTAGGGGCCATTCACAAGTGAGCTAGCGGGTTGCCTAAAACCTTCGGTTATAAGCAAACTTTGCAGTTCCAACTCAGCTGGCCCTATCACAACTGTGATTCAGGTTGACAGAAGTTTTAGTTACCACCCTGTATGGTCCGATTTCGATGCTGGCAACTAAAAAAATCCTAAACAAGATTTTTTAATCTTCATACTTGCATCGATTCAGTTTTAATGTAAACTAATCCACTTCCTTACCAATTATATCTGTAGGCCACATTGTTGTTAAGTGAGATAACCCTTAGTCCAGGTCTGACCTTAACAGAAAAATCGCCAGTCTCGAGTAGAGTGGTCTTTGCTGCCTCCGGTATGTAGGCGCCCCATTTATCGACCAATGATTTGTATAACCATGTCGTATTTAATTCTGGTCCGACCACTGTAGCGGGCGCAAATCTGAAACAGATGCGTTATTTGATATAATTTATTGACGATATTGGTGGCGGTAATACTAAATAATGTATTTCATTGTTTCCGATTCAAGTGCTTAGTTGGCTGACTCCACTTGTCTTAGTTGACGTTATTTTTGAACAAAAAGTTAGCCTCTTTCCATCTGCTGTTCAGTACTTTGATAATCATAATTTACTACCTAGTTTTTAAAGAAACAACTACCTACCTACTTTTAAAGTAGTTATTGGCAAAAAATTCAACTGAATCTAAGGGAGTTTTTATAGTCATGCGGATATTCTTACGCACGCGGGTTTCAGTTACATATTCTGTGAGGCCAAAGAAAATTTCACATGTCACTGTTCTGTCCCGTGTACTACGCAACACAAAGTACTACCCGATCAAGCCGACTAGAAGAGTGTCAAACGACTCTCCGACGAATACAACGAAAGTACTTATGAAAATAAAAAAAAAGCAATGGTGTCAAAATAAACTTATTAGGCATATATCTTTATTGTAACAATATTGCTTTTTAGTTGTATTGGGTAATTTAGTTATATTTGTTGTCTCTTGTTTGCTTGGTCGAGTAATATGTATCCCGCTTGCTTGAAAAAATCCGCACGACTCTAAAGCGCCCTTAAAGCGGCTCAAGTACATATTTCATTAAAACTCACTGATTTGTCGGCTGAGATTCATGATTCCCAATGGCCGGTACCACTAAAACTTTTTCTCCAAATGTTTTTCTAATTTTCTCGACGAGGTATCGGTTCATATCGTTGATCAATGAAAATGACGTCTCCCACACTCCGTGGTCGATGGTATCTCCGACGTAGTAGATCAAGTCGATATCCTGCAAAATTATGAGTTTATGTAATACTAACAGTTCCCTGGATTCGGATTTTAAATACAAGCTTTGATCCCCCATTCCAACCCCCTCATAACTTTATATCGCGACATGTAGTTTATGTCATGTATTTCATTTGAATCTATCCAGTAGTTTCGGAGCCTATTCAATACAAACAATATAATCTTTCCTTTTTATAATATTAGTGTAGTTCGTGTTTCAAGACCACCTTTTGGTACTATTACATATTATTATATTAGTATACTTGTTTAATGCGTATATTATCATTATAAAATTCAGCAGATTTTGAGTCAGTACTAAAACTACATTTTTTTGCTCAACTGACCCAACTAAGGCCTTGAAGTTATTTTTCATTTTTAAATCCTACAGGTCATTGCCGATAGGACTGTCCACTTATGTGGTGTCACTCGCTCCCTTTTAGTTATTAAGTACTAACATTAGTTTGATAAGTTTTTCTTAATTTTACTAACACTGATATGGATTTTAAGTTGTCCGATGAATAAACATTGTGTTTTTAAATCAATGTACAACATTTTAATTTTCTACAGTTTTATTAGTGAGTATTTAAGTAAGTAAATCTCACCTTATGGTTTTCATGAATAGTTTCAATAGCATCATCGTATGCCCAAATAGGAGTATCGCAGTTCCGATAGTCTCCCCAGTAGCCGGCTGGCGCCGACTGGCGTTGGTTGGGTACAGTGCGAGATTTCTTCTTTTTGAGGTATTCCTTCGCAATGCTCAGGTCCAATTTTATGTCTCCGCTTTTGCTGATCATACTTTTCCCAAGAACCTCATCTTCGTCTATAAAAGACCTTCTAGTGCGTGGTTTTTGTCCTTTTCTACAACAGGTCGGTTCGTCGCAGTCTGCTACTCCAAAAGCCTCGTATAGAGGGTCTATGTGAGCATCCGTGATCACCGCCACTTTGAGCGGTTTCGGGTCCAAAATCGGCACCTGGAAATATCGGTTTCGCTTTTATCGTTCTAGCTTTTTAGGACCACAAAATTATGGAAATAATTTAGCCAACATTGGAGCTCGAGATGCTCGGTAACTGAACTTTGTTGTGGCATCGATAACGCCTAAAATCTTGACCTCGTTGTTGCTTTATTAGCTACATTATATCAGAAAATCTATGTGAGTAACGTTAGCGCCGTTGTATCTATGCGACTTGACAATTTCACATCAATTGAGATGTAGGAATGCCGCTATCGATAACAGAATTGCGTAAATGTCAACTTTTCGATGATACGGGCTAGAGGAATGTGATACTACTAGCGTTTTGGTTTATTTTCGTGAAATAATGTCCTCCTAGCCGAATGTCGACTACATTGGCCAATCTCAGCAGAGATTAGCCGACTGCGTGGGAGATATTATAGTGCACAAGTGTGTGCGCAATACACAGGTACACTCTCTGTTCCTTCACTCGTGAGACGGATGTTCGACATGACCGTAAAGAGATCAGGCGCAGGACCAACAGCTTAACGTGCTTTCCGAGGCACGGGGGTGTTAACACCAACTTCCTGACTCCGTTGTTACTTCAGCTGAGTCTGAGTTATTTCAAGACAGAAAAACCCAACACTTTCGGCCGGACCCGGGATTCGAACCCGGAACCTCGTGGATAGTAGCCAGCGTGCTGACCACTAGACCAATGAGGCAGCCATGTTATAATAATACAGTGCTTAAATAATACTAGAAAACTAGCAGTTCTTCTCGGCCTCGCCCGCACTGATGTCAGATTTTCCATATCAACTCTTCATTTCACCCCCTTCAAATTTGTTATCGCGACATAAAGTAGCATGTTTTCGAAGGCCCCATATCTCTGTGCCTAAATTCTTTAAAATCGATTTTATGTTTTAGGAGTGAAAAGATGAGGAGAAGGTAGGTAGACGAACAGATAGTTCCTTTCGGATTTATACAATTATTGGGGATGCGAATACTTACAGGTACGGTATCACTCTTTTCTGGTAACTCAACTTGCCACTCAAACCTTGCGTCGTTGTATGGACAAAAATTAGGTTCCGCGACTCTTTGGAGAACAAGCCCGCAGAAAGTAGCGGCAGAAGCTTCTGGCGTGGTCCTGATGATGTGAGCTATTATAGGCTGAAAAAAAACATTAAGAAAAATATTTTTGGCGTTACCTCACTGTAGTCCGACCGATTTTCTGAGACCTCGTCTTCGGGGTACAGGGTGCGGTAATCAAATCCCTGTTCTTGTCGAACTAGACGAGAACAGGGACAGGCCTGTGTATCTCCCCGCTAGGGAGCAAAAACGTACCTACGCGCGGCGACCCTTACTTAGGGGCTAAAACAAGTTGCGTGTCGCTACCGGTCAGCGACACGCTTGCGCGTTTTATTCACCGGCGGCCGCGCAGCTACGTTGCTGGCTGGACGAGAATGAATAAAGTACTAGAAAGAGGCGCTAGATGGCGTTAGAAGCTTCTCGTACCAGTCAACCCTATCGCGTCGCGTGATATTACGTCACCGAATAGGTTTAGTGTATTATGAATCATATTCCAGAGCAATAAGTATGAAATTATCTTGCAATGGATTTTTGTAGGTGTCTACACGAAAATGTACTCGACTCTAAGGCGAACTAAATTACGCCATATTGTTGACGACATTGAGTAGACATTTCTTTGAATACAATTGCTAAGTCATACTTCTGTACGAAGTACTAGTACTTATTCTGTGACAGGGATTTGATTGGGTGATATGAATTTTGAAAAGAATGCTAATTTCGAATATCGAAAATAAAATTACTAATCACCCCATTAAATCACAAGCGCCCGTCGCCCACACGGTTCAGGACCCCCGTTGTCATCTACCCCCGCATCCCTGTACCCCGCAGGCGAGGTCTCAGGTAAGCGGTTGGACTATGGTTCGAACAAAATTATTATTGAGCAATCGACAACAAATTATTTCAATGTCGTCACAATCTGTTGATTTGTTTTATCAAATTATCGTGGTTTTTACTGTTTACGTAGGTACAGTCGGCAGCACGTAGGGTTACCCATGTGAACTATGAAAACAGCTTTTTATTGCGTAGGGAATAGATGCGGTCCCAATGTCAAAAGTGGGGTACGCTGTGGAGGCCGTATGTACAGTGGGCCCCGCAAGACCCGCATCAACCTTCCCAAATCTGTCAAAATAACTCAAATGATATGGAACTCTATGTAATCAGCATAAGGTTGAAATATGGATGCGGAAATTTGACAGTTCAGGGTAGGTTGATGTGGGGTCCACGGTACAATCTACGTTAAAAATATACTGTTTTAAACTTTCATGGTCATTATCATTAGAATAGTTATTTTCGGGATTGCTACCATGTACCTTTTTATTTTCGAGTTTCCGATATTTCGGCGCTGTTGCAAGCGCCATGATCACGGAATAACTGAAGATCTTGCGGGTGGGATTTTATGGGCAAACATATCGGTCTACCCTCCTTCTAAGTCTTTTATTGCGTTCACCTCCGGTACCACTGTTTGCAAACTCACTATTTTCTCGCGTCTGTTCTCGACACACTACACTAACAGTATCCGACCGCGAAACTACACTTGGTTAGGTTGTTTTTTTCGGTTTTTGCAAATTCGAATCACTGGATTCCAGACACTTGACAATTTAAACCCGTCCTTGCGATTGAAATTTTTGTATTTGGTGATTTCAATTGCTTCTCTGACCAATCTTGGTATGTAATGGCGTTCTGTCGAAATGATCTGAGGGTTATGAAACTCAATCCAATGATTTGGACCTGATTCCAACAAATGTTCCGCGATCGCCGATTTTTGTATGTCATTGTTCTTGACCGCCTTAATGTGTTCCTTGATTCGCTTTCTTCATGGCGCTTGCAACAGCGCTGAAATATCGGAAACTCGAAAAAAGGTACATGGTAGCGATCCCGTAAATAACTATTCTAACGTTAACAATATGTTGCATAGGCTGTTGCGGTGCGGTTGTATGTTGAAACGTCGAAAGTGATACATACCTATTTAGCGCGTTACATATATTGCGATGACTGTATTTCATTTTATCAAAAAACGCGTGTAAATTGTTTGTTTATACAAGTAAGTACCTAGTGTTCATAGTAATATACTCCCCCAATCAATGTTCCCTTGAGATTAAATAAAGCAGTAAAAGATTAACCTTGTTAAGACGAATAATAAATTCATAACAAATACTTAGTTTAAAAATACTAACATAAAAATACCTTAACTTCAATAATACAATGAAACAAAGTTGTGTATATCTTTATGCGTGATTGGGCAAATACAACACCTTTTAAATATCGGTGTGTTATTGTTATAGCTACATTATCTGCATTATTTGGGATGCCTGAATAAGTTTCGAATTTGATTTCTAATATGCAAATACATACATAATCTAATTTTATTTAACTATTAAGATAAAGTAACATCACCCTCTAACTAAAGTGATCGAACTGATGAAATCTAACTCTATGTACATACATGATACATAATATACGTCACGTAAAAAGGGTTTACTGAACTTCTCATACATTTGGAAGGCATCGGCTTCTTTATAAGATTCTATCACAAATAGTTATTTTAAGGGAAACCTATCATTAGCCTTACTTATAGCTCTATTGAAATTGTCAAACAATAAACTGGTGACGCTGTTGGTTTTCTAAATAAATAAAGTAAAATAAACTCTCATTCCCCATTTCAGCTCCTCAATTTTTACACGACAAAGAGTAGTTTTATACCAAATTTCATCTAAATCGGTTAAGCAGGTAAACCGTGAGGAGATAACGTAGGTACAGACTTTCGCATTTATAATAGTATATATATTAGGCACTGTCACAGGAAAATTTAGAAAAAGTTCTTATAGCATTTGAACTCTAGGATCAACCCTCTAGGGATCGAAACAATATACAAACTAATACTCCGTTTCCGTGTGTAGGACCTTGATTTTATTGGTTGTAACTATCATTTGATTTGTTTGATAATGATAGATAAATGTATGACTTTACTTACATGTTTTCTTTTTACGATTGTACAGATGTTGCACTAAATAAAAGATAGTGTCTATCAGCAGTTGATTACTTGCGTGGGTTTTTTTTTTAATTTTACCCACTACACAAATAGGGTTGGTTTATCATTATTTTGTGGCTTAGTAAAGTACCTAAGTAATTTACTCTTTTTTAAGAATGTCTTCTTGATTGGAACTTAAGTACGGTATTATAAAGTACATCCTTACCATATTAAGTGAGACAGCTCCGCTGCAAACGTTGGCATTCTCGATGCCCAGTTTTATGCACAGGGTTTGTGGCTTAGTAAAGTACCTAAGTAATTTACTCTTTTTTAAGAATGTCTTCTTGATTGGAACTTAAGTACGGTATTATAAAGTACATCCTTACCATATTAAGTGAGACAGCTCCGCTGCAAACGTTGGCATTCTCGATGCCCAGTTTTATGCACAGGGTAGTTATCGTTTCGGAAGCTTCCTTGTCCGTCTGTCCATTTTTTATGCTAGTAATAAGAGCGTTAAATGCACTATTGCATACTAAACAATCAAAGCTCTGAAAGCAAATAAGCATAATTTAGGATATAGTTTTTTTCTTGTGTGATGAACACGAGAATTTGTATTGTACCTATGTCATGGATCTTTAAGTGATTGTTGGAATAAATATTTATTAAAAAAATATCTCCATATAATATTACTATGGCCCTCTTGCGCCAATCCGAAATAGCTAATCCGGACTAGCGCAAGTGGGCTTTCAATTCAGATGATGATGATGATGTCCTCCTAGCCGATTTCCAACTGCGAGATTAGCCAACTGCGCAGGACATATTATAGTGCACAAGTGTGTGCACAATACACAGGTGCACTCTCTGTTCCTTCACTCTCATGATTCGGTGAGACGGCAGTCCGACATGACCGTAGAGAGATCAGGCGCAGGACCAACGGCTTAACGTGCTTTCCGAGGCACGGGGGTGTTAACACCACCAACTTCCTGACTCCGGAACTGTGTCTGAGTAATTTCAAGACAGAAAAACCCAAACACTCTCGGCCCGACCCGGGATTCGAACCCGGGACCTCGTGGATAGTGCCCAGCGAATATCAATAAAGAATATAAATCAATTCAGATGATAGGCCTTGAACAAGTCCAGATTAGCTAATCCGTACATGCGCCAATTGGGCTTAACTAACAGCAACGGTCATTTGTTTTCGATGGTAATTTTGTAGAGATTTGGTCAGTAAATGGTCAGTATTTTTGAGGGTTTTAGTCAGTAAAGTCAGTATTTTCGACCATGGAATCAGTTTCCACCCCTGCATTTATAAACAGGGCATAGCGCCTACTAACTTAGAATGTTGCTATATGTCATTAAAATGTTTATAAAAGTACGTCAATGATTTGTGATATCCACTATCTCATAGAATGAATCCTAATATAAATACTAGGTTAGCTTCATTAAAGTGGTTACTGCGAAAAATCGTAATTTTTTACGTTAATAATTAATAAAATTGCGAGAAAAGAAACAAAATTAAGTATTACCATTCTGGAATTGCTAGACATTTCAAACGATTTTCTAGACAAATGCGTCGGTCTGTGTAGGGCGTCTAGCGTTTTTTTCAAGGTCTGCATTTCATGTTTCGACAAAGTCTTTAGCATTAACTTGGTAAAGAGCCCTTCGATATCGCCTGAAAAAATATGCATATTTACATTTAGGCAAATACATACCTACATAACATCATGACGAGTTTGTAACTACGAGCATAAACTGTAGCTGAAAATGTTTGCTGTTTGCAAAGAAGTACCTAATCCTACTTATAAGTTAATAATAAATAATAATAACACGCCTTCTAATAGTACCGGCCTCGTGCCGTGATTTGATGCAGGAGATACAAATAATAATAATGTTTCAAAAACACCCCAATTACATTTTTGAAAATAATGACTGTTTATGCAGTATTTGTTCTCCAATCAAAAATAATAATATCTGAGCTATTTATAAAAAATAACTGAAATCTCATTTTTAAATTGTTGAATAAAATAAATTTTAATTTAAGAAATTCCAATGTGTAGACTTACCCTTGGTTACAACATCAGCTGCGCTTACACTGCACAAAATAAATAAATACGTCAACACCTTCATCTTGGCTGCTCACACATGCACCAATGACCGATAGTGTTAACACAGCCTTTTTATAAATCGATGTACCACGCACGCAACACGCTCGAATTCCTTGAAATTGTATTATGCGGGTGGTTAATTCTGATCTGTTAAAGGTACCCTTTAGGACTAAGGGCACGCACTAAGAGAAATCAATTCACCATTGATAAGATACTCGTCGTTATTTCCGTTCCTTCCAGTTGATTAGGTACACAGGCTTGACTGACTTGCTATCGTTAACCATCTATTAATATTATAATTCTTTTTCCACAGTAACGTTTAGGACCACAGCCACGCACCAATCACTGGTCACGATATCGTCACAAGAATTTTGTAGTGATATATTATCAATAGTTAATCCTTCGTTAAGCTGAGATTATTCATTTCGTAATTGTAATAAATACTTTATTTCTGTGTACATTAGTCAGATATATAAGAACTGCTAAGATCGTCGGTTGGTGCGATTGGGATGGGTCTTAGGTATTGGCACTGTAAGATAAACTTTAAATGAGATTAGATCAATTTAAGCAGATAAACAGTAACAGCCAGTAGATAAACCTGCCATATTCATCAGAAACAAGACGTAGGTACCTATTCATCTAGCGAAAATCACATCAAACAAAGGCGCATGCATCACATGTTAAACAGAATGTGTGTGTATTTATAACAGGCGATTCGAGCATGACAAAAAATATTATGTCACACTGCAATAAATTATTTACAAAATCTATGAAGTGCGTGTAAGGGCAGGACCAAGTGCAGGGTATCAGTCTTTCGTCATTATACCTAACTTATAGCATTTTACTATAAGTAGAAGTAGTAGCTGGTAAGAAATTACTCCTTCCACAGCTATATTTTTTAAGTTGATCAACTGTTAAAACTGTTACCTACTCAACTCAACTACTTAATTCTATGTAAGGTTGAATATACAGGCATGAATGTGTTTTTGTGTGAGTGTGTGTGTGTGTGTATGCGTGTGCGTATTATCCAGTTAATATAGGTAAGTTGAACATAGGTAATAATATTAATTATTATGATATCCCAGTAAGTCTACTACTTCCTCATAAATGACAAAGTTTTTAACCAATCTATTTTCTTACAAGTAAACAATTGCATTTCATAGATATTTAGCCTACGATTTATTATATTATAGACATACGCTGACTGGCAATCGAATTGCCTTCTTGCCAAAACAGCTCAAGTACAACATGATGGGGCGACAATATCCTTCCTACGTTTTTTTAGAACATTTTGGTCTAATGGTAATAATTTATTGCGTTTAAGGATTATATCTAGAATATGGAGTTTTCTTACGGACAAGAGGCCACATGTATTGTATAGTGTAACTGTAAGATTTTTGTAGGGGTTAGATAGAATCACCTTTATAAACGACCATTGTGCTCGCTCAATCTCCAGAAAATTAGTCTTATCTGTACCTCCCCATATAGAGATACAATAATTTATAACTGATTGCGCCAAAGCTATGATGGTATTGATGGCATAATGTGTGTTTTAGACGTTTAAAGATCCAGATCAGTTTTCTTATTCTGTTCATAACTTATTCAACGTACAGATGCCAGTTAAGATTTTGATCCACAATTATGCCAAGATATTATTTGGTACTAGTAACTTTTTCTAATGCCTTAAGGGTATTATTGTGGTACGCAAGTTAAAATGATCAATAATTAGAACCCTTACCTGAATTATCTTCTATATTGACTTCTAATATTCTTCCATATTTTACTAAATGTATCCCTTTAATAACTAACAAGTATGTTAAATAATGATGCGATAACTTTTTTTCAATTTTTCTGTATTTCAAAGTATTTGCAAAGTTAAGTTTCCTTTCTTTGAATTTCGAATTTTCCAAATGATTTGTTGGTATGGCTCCTGGACTATTTGTCCTAATCATTTTTCATGTCCGATTTGATGCGCATGTACAGTCGACAAAATTGAATCATGACCCACTTTGCCGATTATTCCTTTGTATTCATTAATGTAGTAAGGTTTTCTTCGCTGTCATGCATGTTGCACATAGTACGTTTTAAATATGAATAAAAATGCGTCATTACGGGTTAGAGATCTACGCAAGTTTAACCTTTATTATCACTGCACTAGACATGTTTTAGATAAACCAGTCTTAATATGAATTTTAAATAAGTCCATAATCCAAACTCTTTTCACTACGAAGAAAAATGTATTATAATTTAAGAAATAAAAAACGTCGTGTGTCAGATGTCAAGTATATCTAGTAAGTCTGAAATTTTATAAAAATCTAAGTCAATATCTACAAACAAATCGTATGATGGCCATTTCGGCAGAAAAAAGAGCTAAGAATAAGTCGGAACACAGTCAGAACCTGGATCAGACGGCATGCTAAAGAGGGTACCCTCGAAGACAAACGACGACATAATCATGGCGTTCGTTGAATCACGAACCAACAGAGAGCGGAAATGCAACACTATTACGAATAACATCTTTACAGACGAGAAATCATTTCGCTCTTCTCAACATGGTCGCTTAACTTCGTGGCGTTACGATAACACGCGATACACAGTGGATCACGTAGTGCCCAACCAATTATCCGGCTGAATTTCAGCTAACATGTGTGCCTGGATGGACGCCGGAAGTGTCGGAGAACTTGTTCAAATTTCTCCTCGTCAGAACACTATAAACTATGTCAATTTATTGGAAGAATCAATGTTACCGACTTTGCGAACAGTTTACTTGCGTGAAGAAGTGCCAGTATTCTCCTTTGTTCATGATAACTGTCCAGTGCATACTGCCAGAATTGTCGCGAATTGGTTTACCCAGCATGAAGATGAATTCACTCGTATAACATGGCCGTCTAGGTCTCCAGATCTTAATCCAATAGAAAATTTGTGGGGTTTGGATTGGGGAAATGACATTTGTAGTCGTCTAATCGGGTCACTTTTCACTTTACCAATTTAATGCCACTTGTTAAATATATAACTAAAATAAATATTATATTCTTCAACTAAGTATACTGTTTTATTTCATTATGGCTAACACAAGTTCCAGTGGAACTTTTATGAAGAAACTGGTTCCCGATACAGACTTGGCGCCCGGCTGTGCCGAATGCCGAATATCTACCTACCTACCTGTGTGTTGCATTGCAACCCTTACCTAAGTTCTCGCCGATTTTCATACAAACTTATTCGTACAGATAGCGATCCTAGGCTTGTCAGTAACTGTCAGTGTCTAATAAAATGATAACAGTTCGTTTCTAGGAAATGTATGTTCAAGCTAATTTCAACCTACTTGTATAGAATGACAGTAGAAAAATGAATGTGGGTCATGATTCAATTTGGTCGACTGTACTTTCTTATGTCTTGAAAAGGTACAATAACATTGTCTATGCTTTAACACAGTAGAACAAAATAGGCACCTAGGTCTAAACCTACAACGTGCTAAGGTAGAAAATCAAATGTGTACTTTTATTACGGTCCTAGCACGGTTAAGGTATGGTACGATGTATACAGACGCGCGGGGGTAGACGAGACCGGGGACCGTGAGAGGTGCGGGAGGCAGGCGTTTGTAGCGTGATTTTAATTTTGACAAGAATCGTTCTAACTCCGCGCCCCCCGCGTCCTGCCGAATCGATGAGAAGTTTTACAGTATGTATGTTCTAATCGATCTCTAGGTGGTGCTAGGTCTAGACCTACGTAGTTTTGTATTAACAACAACTAAGTTAAGAGTTTCTTGCCCCGGTAAGCCGATATTCTGATTAACTAACTTTAAAACAATGTCAACCCTAACGCAGTTAGAAGAGCAAAGGTTACGCGATGGAAGATGGAGATGAGGCGACTAGAGGCGGGGCTTAGCGCTGCCGCGAGCTGAATTGCGCTTTATTGTGTCGCAAAAAGAGTCGCTAAAATGACATTGCGGAGTGATTCTTCTGTACTTGTACTACTCGTATTATTTATTGTGATAATACTGGGTCATTATAAAACTATGTAGGTTCATAATATGCAATTTCTGAGGGCCGGACCTTATTAATTTTCGTCAAAATCTATCTTGGAAAATATTTTTTTATTCATGAGATTAAAATTAGATCAATGGGGTGGTGCCACTTTTGCGATACCTATTTATTTCAAGTGTATTCGGCAATTTTTGTTTGTAAGGTGATTTTATATCTTTTCTTGGAGTCAAATTTAATTTCAACCAGATGGTTTTGGAATTAACATAGGTTGCTTTTTTTTACTTTACATACGAATAAACGACGCTACATATTCCGGAAGCTAAAAATCTTCGGAACACAAAAATACGAAAGTAACATATTTATTGACTATAAAAATGAAGATACATCGCTTATAAACTGTTCAAACTTCACTCATTTCCACATCCTCTATATTTAAGTCGTCCAACATTTCTGCAAGCGTGATCCGTGGCAGAGTTGGGTCTATTTCATCGGTGTCTACCGGTATTCGGTTCTGGTCTTTGAAGATGTTGATGTTCTGCCTGAACGCCGGATCCTCTTCAAGATCATCGAGGAAATCGTTGTAATCCCTGCAAGAGATATCACTGTAAGTATGTACCTAAAAATCCACATACGCCTTCCAAAAAGACCGACCTCGCGCCGTGATTTCCCGCAGGAGAATAATAATGTCCTGTGATTTGAGTCCTATCTCAATTCCTCTTCCTCTAGCCTAGGGTTGCCAACATTTCTTAAGCGAAATATAGTAATTTAAAAAAAAAGCTTTAAATATATAGTATTTTATGGAACACTCAAAAAATTGACGACGATATATTTGGTAGGTATTTATTTTTATAGGTTAATGTCAAAAGTGAAAGAAGCGACCCGTAATTTTTTTAAATAACAGATTTGCTAGTTACATTACGGTGTTAACAATATAGTATTTTTGCGGACTTAATGTTTCTTCACAGTATATAGTACGCAAACCCGAAATACAGTACAATATTATATGTATATAATAGTACGGTTGGCAACCCTACTCTAGCCCTTGTAGTTCGTGAGTTCGGATCCTAGACGTGCGAGGCATGCTAGATGTCAGCGTGGTGTTGCGGGATTTGTCGACTGTCATAGCAAATCCCCTAGACTCCCGTGCGATTGGCGCTTCCTCGTCCCCCGCACGTCTGGAGAGGTATAGAAGGCCAGCGTACAAACTCGTCGGACTTTTTGTTAGTAATCTCGCCCGATGGTGAGCGACGATGAGGCCGAGGATAGGCCATGTCTTTTTAGAAACAGCCAATTAATCGAAATTTATAAGTGTTTAGTGTGGAGCGTTGCCGGCTTAAGGGAACTGTACTCCACTCTATAGAGTAATGCAAGCCGTATGCAAGAGGAACGTAGATTTAAAACGTTTGGTGCGTATTAATAATATTAATGTCCTCCTAGCCGAATGTCGCCTACAGTGGCTAATCTCAACAGAGATTAGCCGACTGCACGGGAGATATTATAGTGCACAAGTGTGTGCGCAATACACAGATGCAGTCTGTTCCTTCACTCAAATAATTCGGTGAGACGGCAGTCCGACATGACTGAAGAGAGATCAGGTGCAGGACCAACGGCTTAACGTGCTTACCGAGGCACGAAGGTGTTAACACCACCAACTTCCTGACTCCGGATCTGTGTTTGAATTTTAAGACAGAAAAACCCAATACTTCCGGCCCGACCCGGGATTCCAACCCGAGACCTCGTGGATAATACCTAGCGTGCTGACCACTAGACCAACGAGACAGTCTTAGTCAACGGTGCGTATTAGTGATATGGCAACGACATAAGGGTGGAAAAGGCGATGCCTTGGAAACTTGAAAGCTCGTGCGCACTAACACAAATTGGTACAATATTTGAATCCACAACATGCAGTCACTTACTCGTTAGTGGAACTGAGCCCTGCGTGGAGCTCCTCGGCCATGTGCTTCAGTTTCCAGTTGCGCGCGCGCCGCCTTGCCGACTTCTCGCCGTAGTGTTTCTTTACCAAGAACACATCTGGGATCACCGACCGGTCGAGCTTGTCGAAATTGTCGTCGTTCACATTGGTATTCTCAAGGTTGTAGCTGAAATATTTTTATAATAACAATTAATTTATCTTTAAAATTAAATAAGATTATAATCTGCGGTTTTCAATTACATTGATTTTCTATCTATATTTATTAATATTAAAGACGGTAAAGTTTGTAAGTTTGTGGTTGATATAGTGGTTGCTAGTCATAAATAATAAATCTACACAAATACCATTCATTTGTCATTTTGTCTCACGTTTTACTTACTTAACGTACAACTTATTTACTGTCAAAATCTTAGATGAATCAGTGGGTGTGCGGTTTACAATAGATAGTGATTCCCTACAAAGGCCCAAGTTAATTCCCATTAATAAGCGGAGGCCGCAACACGATAACGATGCAGTACGGTATTTAATAAGTATGTAGTAGACCGCCTAAAGCTTTCCGCCCACTACATCGTACCATACCATGACCGTGCTAGGACCGTAAAAAAATACACATTTGATTTTCAACCCTAAACAGAGAAGTTAAAGTTCAAAGTCTATAAGCGAGGTGTTCGTTTTGACAGCGCTAAAACATTTTAAACTTTACTTTTAAGGACAACGTGCTAAGGTAGAAAATCAAATGTGTACTTTTGTTACGGTCCTAGCACGGTTAAGGTATGGTACGGTGTATACAGACGCGCGGGGGTAGACGCGACCCGGGACCGTGAGAGGTGCGGGAGGCAGGCGTTTGAAGTGATTTTAATTTTGACAAGAATCGTTCTAACTCCGCGCCCCCCGCGTCCTGCCGAATCGATGAGAAGTTTTACAGTATGTATGTTCTAATTGATCTCTAGGTGGTGCTAGAAGTCTTCGAGTGTATGTAGCTACTTATAATAAAACAATGATAATGATTGAGGCACCGCAATTTTTTCATACAGCCAAAATCGATAGCTGTATATTAATAGTAGTAATTAATATAATATTTAAAAAAAATGGTTTAAAATTATTATTATATTGTATTTAGAAGTAATTTTTACTTCGTAAATTCAAGCCAATTTTTGCCTGAATTCCGTTGCTTTAAGAGTACATTTTCTTGACGACTTCTAGCGCCACCCTTTTGACGCTAGCTGAAAACTACTCATTAGGCGGTCTACCTATAATCCCCATTAATAAGCTGCCCACACGCTCACGGTGCGGTAGTATAGTGGGCTTCCTAGTATAGTGGAACTTACGCCAAAATCGTGTCTCTCGGCTTCAGTATGTGGCCGAAGTGAGTCTGCGCGTGTACGGGACTGACGTCCAGTCCCAGCTCGCTCGCGCTTCCAGCGCCACCTCTTGACGCTAGCTGAAAACTGCGCATTAGGCGGTCTACCTATAATTCCGTCACGGTGACGTTGCGGTAATATAGTGGGCCTCTTTCACAAGGTATACGGTGAAAACTTACCCCAGAACCGTGTCTCCCGGCTTCAGTATGTGGCCGAGGTGAGTCCGCGTGTGTACGGGACTGACGTCCAGTCCCAGCTCACTCGCGCGGACCACCCACACATCCGCCACCACGTGCTTGTTCGACACGGTGCCTTGGCCGGGGAACGATTTCTTCTCCTAAAAAAATATCATCTTATCCCTTTAAACGAGCAATTCTTTTATATAAAAATGTATTTGTGATCTCGGAAACAGCTCTAACGATTTCGCTGAAATACATACTATTAATATGTGGGGGTGGATAATCGTCTTATGTTTGAGAGAACGCGTTTTTTCAAGTTTTCATACGTTTTTCTTACGCATTGTTCGACGCACAATATGGTCGCTAATTTCGCACGGGTAAGCATGAGCTTCGTATCAGATGTGTATGGGCTTCAAATCTCGCTCGATGACGAAACTTTTTTACTTAAAGTTAATGTGATTATTGGCACTCACATATAGTTTTCATAAAATACCACAATAATAATATAAGTTTGGATTTCCCCGCAAAACGTTAGAAAATAAGGCTCAAATAAATAAGTCTTTAAAAGCTTCAAACCAACCAGCTTCAAGGGACCGCGGAGTTAAGTATTTGAAGTTAATTTCAACTTGATACCTCCAATGTCCACGGGTTCCTGAGAAAAAGGGTCTTCACAGACAGACAGACTAAAATCAGACTGTTACTGGTAACAAAAAGGACAAGTGTTATACTAGATATATTTTAAGCTTGGTTAGCCTTTTGTTAAAAAGTTTCTTCACAATTTAATTTTTATGTAGGTTTTTTATCCGTACACTTACATGTTCTTTTAGAATGTCGATATCCATTACCACATATTCCACAAGCTGTTTTGGGTTGCATATTGGAGTGAAAGGGTGTCGCCAGTACATAGTTGAAGACAGGTCACACACTGGAAGTTTTGTTAATTAGTTAAAACTATGTGACAGGTGTTGGCATAACATACAGAGGTTAAATGCTCGATTCTGCTTACATACCTTGCCCCGAATTAGCATCGATCAAATGGATGGTACTTGTAACTCTGTTGACTAAACAAATTGGAGAAATAGATCCGAGTTGATGAGTCAACTTCTTAGGTAGACATACAAGACTGTCCTTAGACAATGGAACAATTTCAATGCTGAAGGTAAACTTGTAGTTGTAAATGTTACTGTGAATGTCATGTGATATAAGTTTCTTTGAATGCTGGCACTTAATTGGAAGTACCGATTGCACGAAATCAACCATTTTACGTGCATGACTCTCATTTGCATAAAAGAAGTCCAATCCATCTAAAAATAGAAAGGTAGTTATAGTACAACATTTGAAAAGTTCTTACTTTTATATTCATAGTTTCTGAAAATCAGAAGTATTCAATGTTTACTACTAACCATGCTTGGGCTTGATACCCAGAGTATTTTCATGTGCCTTGTGTTTCAAAATCAATTGTTCCAGATAATAGAATGTCTTTCTATTATTTGCACGCTGTCTCACTTGCACCAACGCTCTCCAGTAGTTTTGGGCCTCTGAGCGATGACAAGCATCGCACATTTGATGCTGAACAGTGTATTCCACAATGAAAGTCTGCTGTAGTACTGCTCCACCCATTACTTCACCTTGCACAGTCAATTTCACCTAGAAGATATTTTAGAATTTATGAGATGTTAAATTCTTTATTTTGTTTGGTTTCTTTCGTAAGTTAGAAATTATACATCTAATTAAAGAGAGAAAAAATACAACATTCCATCCTTAACAAAATTTATCCTTAAAGATAAATAAAAATAAAGTAATTTACTATGAAATATTTTGAGTGCACTGAACAAGCTCACCCACCGGCCATCGAAAATACACTTACCCAAGGGCCACCAAACACACACTCGGGTGAGCCAGCCACTGACTGATCAACTTATTCTATTTCCTTCACATTTTAAACTCTTGTGCTTTTCCTTTCTTTAGTATAGATAGACTGGTGCTATTTTTGGTCATAATTATGATTTATAATTATTTTTATTATTTATTTATGAAAGAATTTTAGACTCACAAAAACTCACCATAGCAAAAATAATTGTAAGAAAAAAAACTTTTTTCCGACATTTACTGCCATACAATTAAATTTTGTATTTTTATGCTCTTTGATTTTATATGAGAAAACTGGCCAAGTGCGAGTCGAACACAAATATTACTGATTATATTATCCTAACCGCTTAGTTTTCCTTTAAAATTCATGAAATGCACTGTTATCATGTTTTTTTTCAAATCAGCAGTTAAAATTTTAGAGTGGGGGACGGGGGGACGAGCATAAGCATTTGTATCTATTTAACAAATGTATTAAGTACCTTTATTCTCTTGGAATGCGGCTCAGTCCAGGCAAATCCGGCATCAACAAGTTTCACTCGGTTCAAGCCCTTCAACCTTTTCAAACAGAGTGCTAGGAGCTCTCTGGATTCCAGGGCGCACACCACCCATTCAGCAGGGGGTTGCAGGTATCTATTGCACAATAGAATATAAACAATTTGACACCATCAAACATAAATATCATAATATGGTAGGTATGGTTCAACCATATATAGATAAAAGTGCTTCTATTAAATATTGTTTTATATAAAACCTAGAGAAGTAATAATAATGACTTTAGTATGAAGAGACAAAAACCTGATTTTCTTTGCTTCTGGTTCATAGTTTAAACTCATTTACTGGTATAATATGATCGGAATTAATTCTATTTTTTTGGCAGAAGGTATCCTTAAAGGGTGGATCTACAATTATGGTAATACCTCTCACAGCCCCTGCAGAAAAACAATACTGCTTGTTTAGGAATGCCATCAGTGATGTCCACATGAGCTCGTACACAGGCCACGCACATATTAGAAGGATTTGCTTCTATTGGCACAGCACACTGGCAGCACAAACTGTAAATGATTAAATGTGGTGTCGTTTAGCAGACTTTAAAATGTAATTAATATTGGGACAAGTTATTAAAAGAGTCATAAAATGACTAAAAAAGAGAATCTGGGCATCTCTATTTCAATTTATTTTTATGAGAAACCTGGTCAAAATAACAAGTATTAGTCGTCGACTTGAAAAAAATATGGACTCCGTACCGCGATACTAAAGAGTGAAGCAGGATTCAAGCCTGAGTGTGTGAGATCATAGGGTTACACTGGCGGCCGATTGCGGCCGATCGGCTTACTTTGGTGTGAATTTGTGCGTGAGAAGATCGTGTATTTACGACGATGACTGGCTTACTTTGGTGCATCAGTTTCAATGTAGGCGACACGGAATCCATATTTTTCTTCACGTCGATGTTATTAGTAACAACTAACAAACACAAATAATGATAACCTAAAAAAATATATGTACTAGGTACTTACATTCGAGTGCTGTTTGAACTAGGGATTTCTTTTGGTGATATGTACTCCATTTTCTATCTATTTAAGGTATTAGAAAAATGATTGAAGTTAGATTGTGTTTAGGCTCTTCAACACGTGTTTTGTTATGATACGATCACGATCACGCACGAAACAAATGTGCAGTGTGCACGGCACGAACGAAAATCTCTAAAAACTATGTACACTTTTTTGTCGACGTCCTCTGTCAGTCACCCATTTTTTTTAGTCACCCATTCTGGGTAGGCAAAGGATCAAGTCCATAAAACCACGTCTTCAGTATTATTTATTTGTAAATTTTTAATCCTTTTATCAGTATTCTGCTTCTTTTACAACTACTCTAACACTAAACTACAAACTAACCTAACTCATTGAAATGCGAGGATGGTTCGCATTTCAATGCTCGCAACGAAATTTTGAGCGGGAACATCGAACCGGATCATATCGGAGCGCCTTACTTTGTTTCTCACTTTTACTTTATTAGTTCTCCTCTGCAGCACATTATGAAGATTATTCAACTACACAATCACAACAATGACCACAAAAAACTAGTTTTGAAAATTAAGAAACGAAGCACATTTTGACCGGCTCGTTACCCGCCAAAAACTCCCGTCTAACTGTCAGTTAACAGCTGATAAGCCGATACCAACACAAAGATAAAAGCAGAAGTGTTGAAGAACTTGCCTTAATTGTCTATGGATAAGAATTCATAACCGCACAATTCTTATTGTCTATTTTTTGTTATCTGTGCCAATTATACTTGATGATCTGTGCTATTAAAAAAACTAAATTCAATACCTCCTCTCAGGGAACCTCCTTTCCTCTTACGTAAAGTCTTCATTCGCAGACTATTGTGTGTGAACTTGTTACGATTAAGATTCGATCGACACTCAATTTCGAAGAAAATGTTCTCTACCGTCTGTAGAGTAGGCCGTGTGGCCACAAGGGCGGGAGTCAACAATGCATCTACTGAAAAGACTTCTTTAATTTCGGGAGTCATTGTGAATAAACGAGATTATGCAGCAAAAGCCGCAGCAGGCAAAGGGCAAGGTAAGGTGGTTGCTGTTATCGGTGCCGTCGTCGACGTACAGTTCGAAGATAATCTGCCACCCATTCTAAATGCCCTCGAGGTCCAGAACCGTTCCCCCAGGCTTGTCCTGGAGGTGGCTCAGCACTTGGGTGAGAACACCGTCCGCACCATTGCCATGGACGGTACCGAGGGTCTAGTCCGCGGACAGCCCGTGCTCGACTCCGGCTCGCCCATCCGCATCCCCGTGGGCGTGGAGACGCTGGGCCGCATCATGAACGTGATCGGCGAGCCCATCGACGAGCGCGGCCCCATCAACAGCGACAAGACGGCCGCCATCCACGCCGAGGCGCCCGAGTTCGTGGACATGTCTGTGCAGCAGGAGATCCTGGTCACTGGTATCAAGGTCGTCGACCTGCTAGCTCCTTACGCCAAGGGAGGCAAGATTGGACTCTTCGGTGGAGCCGGTGTCGGTAAGACCGTACTGATTATGGAGCTCATCAACAACGTCGCTAAGGCCCATGGTGGTTACTCAGTGTTCGCTGGAGTCGGTGAGCGCACCCGTGAGGGCAACGACTTGTACCACGAGATGATTGAGTCCGGAGTCATCTCCCTGACAGACAAGACCTCGAAGGTGGCTCTCGTGTACGGCCAGATGAACGAGCCCCCTGGCGCCCGTGCCCGAGTAGCTCTGACCGGATTGACCGTCGCCGAATACTTCCGTGACCAGGAAGGCCAAGATGTGCTGCTCTTCATCGACAACATCTTCCGTTTCACTCAGGCTGGTTCTGAGGTGTCTGCTCTGCTTGGTCGTATTCCATCTGCTGTAGGTTACCAACCCACATTGGCCACCGACATGGGTACTATGCAGGAGCGTATTACCACCACCAAGAAGGGCTCCATCACCTCTGTGCAGGCTATCTACGTGCCAGCCGACGACTTGACCGACCCGGCCCCTGCCACGACCTTCGCTCACTTGGACGCCACGACTGTGCTGTCGCGTGCTATTGCCGAGTTGGGTATCTACCCGGCCGTCGACCCTCTCGACTCCACCTCGCGTATCATGGACCCCAACATCATCGGCGCCGAGCATTACAACATCGCTCGTGGCGTACAGAAGATTCTGCAAGACTACAAGTCTCTGCAGGACATCATCGCTATCCTGGGTATGGACGAGTTGTCCGAGGAAGACAAGCTAACCGTAGCCCGCGCGCGCAAGATCCAGAGGTTCTTGTCGCAGCCCTTCCAGGTGGCCGAGGTGTTCACTGGACACGCCGGCAAGTTGGTGCCTCTGGAGGAGACTATCAAAGGCTTCTCCAAAATTCTACAGGGCGAGTATGATCATCTACCAGAAGTTGCTTTCTACATGGTGGGTCCCATCGAGGAAGTTGTTGCTAAAGCTGATACCTTAGCGAAAAATGCCTAAATAAATAATAATTAAGAGAACTGGTTTTAGTGATATTAGTCTTGTTAGTGCTGTTCATATAGGACGCAACACGCTCACGCAGATTATAATGGTAGAAGCAATGTAAATAGAAAGTATGGTGATGTATGAAATCTAAAACTACATCAAATTTTATGTAACTCTATAGTAATAAAATAATTTATTTAAATTGTTGTTTTTATTTAATGGTACTGCTGCTCTAGTCTGTTTATCCAGAATGCATCCGGATCAAACCTGAACATCCGGCCATCTGCGCCAGAGTCCTCGCTCGCATATCTAATAGATAAGGCTAGGCTGATAGATAACGAATCGTAGGCGACGGCAAAGTTTCATCGTTTGTGAGGCAATAGTTTCTTTGAAAAGTTTTAAAAGCCTGGCTTAGACAGCCAGAAATTTACCCTTTCGGACACTGGATCTTAACTTCCAGAGGGGTTTCTTTCAGAGCCCTGTTTCTTATAAAATCATAGTGACGACTGCCTGTAGTTTTATCTATTTTGGCGCAACAGTTTTCGATATATAATCATTAAAAACGTGTGGTTAAACAGCTTGATATCTGGTCGTCTTAGCCAAGTTATTTTTCTCGATATTTCACGAAATATCACATTTTGGACAGTGGTCTTAAGAAATCACGCACTATGGGGTCAAGAACTCTATGTTGAAAGGGATACCCACGCGTTTAGGAGCTTTCCTAAAAATATTAATTGCTTAGACGGTCGGATGCTGGCTGTCTGAGCCAGCCAGTTCTACTACTTTCAGGTGTTTTACGTAGCTGGAATCTCATCTTATCCTTAGTGACGGTGATGCCAAATGACATTTCGGGCTACATTCAAAAATACGGACATCGTCAACCGGAGTAAAGCCTATTCTTTTACTATGCCTCTGTCGTATGTAATCTCATCACAGGATGAAAGATGGAGATGGTCTGTATATAGCATACGTAAGTATTAACCCATCAACAAACGACCGTGTATAGTTTAATAGTATTTGGCTCGATTCCGAGGTGCCCTGTCTATCTGTGTGTGGTGTGTCTCTTTCTGTGATTAATAAGCAAATGTATGTCTATCCGTTATCTGCAGATATCGCTAACCACCGCCACCATAGTTTCTTTAATGGAACCGTTTTGACTAGAGCTAGCTATACTATACCCACCTCTTATATTTTTTGTTAGCTCCCCCCCCCCCCGCAAGCCCCTCGTGAAATATATTGATTCCGAATTTTCAAGAAAAGGGCAGAGTTAATTAATTTTACCGAACTATAATTGCCAACTTTACATTTAAGGTTTTGTTTTTACGTGATAAATAAGTAAACATTCACTTTGCAATCTAAGGATTAGAACTGCACTTCCGGCCGCCCAGACGGCGGCTGGCACAGCCTGTCGAAAGTTTCAAGTGCCTACTGACAAATAAACAAATTGTTTCAAAAAACACACAGCCCCAAACTAAGCGCGAACTTGTGCTAGCCTATGGCGACTACTGGGATAAGAGGTTACTGATACTCATCCATCACTCAAACTTTTGCCCCTGAAAGAAGGATATCAACTATGTTCATTCATATCCATCCACTACAATATCTACTACCGTTGGTCTAGTGGTCAGCATGCTGGATGGGTACTTACTATCCACGAAGTTCCGCCGGGTTCGAAACCCGGGTCGGGCCGAATTGGGTTATTCTGTCTTGAAATAACCCAGACACAGCTCCAGAGTCAGGAAGTTCGTGGTGTTAACACCCCCGACTGCCGTCTCACCGAATTATGAGAGTGATGAAACAAAAAGGTGCACCCCACCTGTGTATTGCGCACACACTTTTGACAATTTTTACTAAGTACAGTTTCACTGTATTGTTAATGTCAATTATATGGTCTCTTAGCGTCAGACTAGTACTTATTCTGTGGCGTCAGTTTACTGGTGTTATTACTATGACAGATACGTATGTCGTCAAGCGAATTAAATGTTTAGTTTCACCCGGAAGATTTAATATAGAACAAAAAAACAACAGGGGACCCAAAATGCTACCTTTAGGAACTCCATATCATAAAAGCTGTATGAAGCCATAGGTACTACTACCTAGCCTTCAGGAACATACATATGTACATACAAAAAATGTTTTGCTTAACCCTATCGTGCGCGTAGGTGATATCGTTAAATAGGTATCCTACCTTTTAGATTAATTTGGATACAGATTTGTTTCCGTTTATAAGTAGGTATCTTAGGTAGATAGGTACTTGTAAACGGAAACTCTTAAGAATTTTATTGATGGTACAGGGAAGTACAGGGTTTTCATGTAGGCACAAGGCATCTTTGACAGTCGATGGCGGCCAACTTACATTGTTTTTTGGCGAAAATTTTTGTTAGAAGTGTCTTTAAATGTTTGGCATTTATCAACTTGAGTCGCTATACAGTTGAACAGCACGTTGAAAAAAAACCCGGCCAAGATCTAGTCGTACTCGCGCACGAAGGGTTCCGTACCAATATCTACAATAGAACAGTAGACCTTAATTCTACCTTCATTCTTCTTAATGATGACCTTAATTAGTTTCTTACGTTTACGCGAATTGTTGAACTCATTAAAACACAATTTTACGGATTACTTCGCGATTTATTTACATTTTATTTTAAACCTGACGTTTCGAACACTTTACAGCGATCGTGGTCACAGGGAGACTAAGGTATTATTTGTCATTACAAAGTTTTGAAAAATTTAACTACCGTCACTCAATAATATTAATTTATGTTCCTATTTACGCAGAAAGAGCTAACCGTGTCTTGAGATCTTGCAGTGCTAGGTGTTGCTTTGGTTTTTGCTAGAATAGGATCCCATGCCGGTGGAACTTTCCAACCATC